>JAXLNO010003292.1:15000-32061 GCA_038087875.1 Malacoraja senta
CCACCCTGCTTCCTGTAAGGACTCCATCCCCTACTCCCAAACCTCCGTCTACGCCGCATCTGCTCCCAGGATGAGGTGTTCCACAACAGGGCATCGGAAATGTCCTAATTCTTCAGGGAACGGGGGTTCCCCTCCCCTACTATAGATGAGGCTCTCACCAGGGTCTCTTCAATACCCCGTAACACTGCTCTCTCTCCCCATCCCCCCGCTCGTAACAAGGGCAGAGCCCCCCTAGCCGTCACATACAACAAATAGTCCTCCGTCATTTTCGCTTCCCTCCCAAACTGACCCCACCATCTTCGTATCACCTCGCCTGTTGGCTTTCCGCAGAGACCGATCCTTCCGTAACTCCCTGGTCAATTCTTCCCATCCCACCCAAACTACCCCCCCCCCTCCGGGCACTTTCCCTTGCAACCACAAGAAATGCTACACTTGTCGCTTTACCTCCCCCCTTGACTCAATTCAAGGACCCAAGCAGTCGTTCCAGGAGCGACAGAGGTTCACCTGCATCTCCTCCAACCTCATCTATTGCATCCGCTGCTCAAGATGTCAGCTGATCTACATCGGTGAGACCAAGCGTACGCTTGGCGATCGCTTTGCCCAGTCCCTACTTTCTCCTCCCATTCTCAGCTGTCCCTCAGCCCACTGGCTTTTCCCTCTTCCTTTCTTGTTCCCGCCCTCCCCCGCACCCTCACTTCAGTCTGAAGAAGGGTTTCGAGCCGAAACGTTGCTTATTTCTTTCGCTCCATAGATGCTGCCTCACCCGCTGAGTTTCACCAGCATTTTGTCTTCCTGCCATTTTTATACCTTTTGGTTTCTTCGAGCCAGCACCGCCATTTATTGTGATCATGGCTAATCAACCCCAATCGCGACACCGTTCCTGCCTTCTCCCCATATCCCCTGACTGTCTTTAAGAGCCCTATCGAGCTCTCTCTTGAAAGCATCCAGAGAACCTGCCTCGACTGCCCTCTGAGGCAGAGAATTCCACAGACTCACAGCTTTCAGTGTGAAAAGGTTTCTCCTCATCGCAGTCCGAAATGGCCACAGATTCACAACTCTATGGGTGGAAACGTTTCTCCTCATCTCAGTCCTAAATGGCCACAGATTCACAACTCTCTGGGTGGAAAAGTTTCTACTCATCTCTGTTCTAAATGGCTTACCCCTTATTCTTAAACTGTGGCCTCTGGTTCTGAACTCCCCCAACATCGGGAACATGTTTCCTGCCTCTAGCGTGTCCAAAACCTTAACAATCTTATATTGTTTCAATAAGATCACCTCTCATCCTTCTAAACTCCAGAGTGTATAAGCCCAGCCCCTCCATTCTCTCAGCATATGACAGTCCCGCCATCCCGGGAATTAACCTTGTAAACCCTAAGCTGGGCTCCCTCAATAGAAAGAATGTCCTTTCCTCAAATTTGGAGACCAAAACTGCACACATATCTCCAGGTGTGGTCTCACCACGGCCCTGTATAACTGCAGAATGACCTATTTGCTCCAATACTCAAGTCCTCTTGTTATGAAGGCCAACATGCCATTCGCTTTCTTCACTGCCTGCTGTACCTGCATGCTTACTTTCATTGACTGATAAACAAGGACCCCCAATCCCAGACATGCTAGAGGCAGGAAACATGTTCCTGATGTTGGGGGAGTCCAGAACCAGGGGCCACAGTTTAAGAATAAGGGTAAGCCATTTAGAACGGAGACGAGGAAACACTTTTTCACCCAGAGAGGTGTGAGTCTGTGGAATTATCTGCCTCAAGAGGGCGGTGGAGGCAGGTTCTCTGGATGCTTTCAAGAGAGAGCTTGATAATGCTCTTAAAGATAGCGAAGTCAGGGGATATGGGAGAAGGCAGGAACGGGGTACTGATTGGGGATGATCAGCCATGATCACATTGAATGGCGGTGCTGGCTGGAAGGGCCGAACGGCCTGCCTCCTGCACCTATTGTCTATTGAAGTGTGCGATTCATGGACATCACCAGTTGCTGGGTGTCTTCTCTGGTGATGGTCTGCCAGGCCTGCATTGCAGCCATCTTTAAGCTGATGCTTGTTTTGGGGCCTAGTCCCCTTCACTTTTCTCTTCAGCGTATAAAAGGCACGTTCCATTGGGTTTAGATCGGTTGAAACAGCTCAAATGTTAAATGCAACCAATGCATCGCATTGGAATAACTTTGTACCCTCCCGCAATGTTAAATGCCGCAAATGCGTTGCATTCAAGTAATATTGTAAACCCCCCAACCCCCGCTTGGAAGTTCAATGCATTAAATGGCTTTGCACTAATCTTGCAACACCCCACAGAAATGTTTAAATTCAACAAATGCATCGCATTGGAATAACTTTGAACCCTCCTGCAATGTTAAATGCAGCAAATACGTTGCATTAGTGATATTGCAACCCCCTCGGGATGTGAAATGCATTAAATTCATTGCAATAATCTTGCAAAACACCTCAGATGTGAAATGCAACCGTGACGTCATAGAGGGGACGGCGGGGGCGGGACATCCGGCCCTCTGACTGATCGGACGTCCCCATTTGGCAGAGAGAGACGTCGCTCAACGGGCGGTGGGGCGGGACTTGCAGATGGCCGGAAGCGGCGGGTGATTGGAGGAGAGGGACGTCAGTCAGAGGGAGGAAGAAGGAAACCGCCCCCTTGTCTCTCTATGGTCCGCGTTGCAGACAGGAGTGAGAGAGAGGGAAAAGGAGAGAGAGGGTGAGATGGAGGAATGTTGGCTGGGGGAGGGAGGGAGGGAGGGAGGGAGGGAGGGAGGGAGGGAAAGAAAATTGAGAGAGAAATGAAGAATTGAGTGAAAAAATGAAGAATTGAGTGAAAGAGAGGGGGAAGGGAAGAGAGGGAAGCAGAGGTGGAGGGAGAGAGGGAGATAGAAAGGAGAGGGAGAGGAGGGGGGAGAGGAGAGGTGGAGAGAAATAGAGCGAGAGAGACAAAGGAGAGGGAGAGAGGAAAAATAGGGGAGAGGAGAGGTAGAGAGAGACAGCGAGAGGGAGAGAGAGAAAGGAGAGAGGGAGAGGGAAAATAGAGGAGAGGGAGAGAGAGACAGAGAGGAGAGAGGCAGAGGGAAAGATAGAGGAGGAAGAGGGAGAGGGAAAACAAAGGAGAGGAGAGGGAGAGAAACATAGAAAATAGGTGCAGGAGGAGGCCATTCGGCCCTTCATTGTGATCATGGCTGATCGTCCCCTATCAATAACCCGTGCCTGCCTTCACTCCAGATGTGGTCTCACCAGAGCCATATACAACTGCAGAAGAACCTCTCTACTCCGATACTGAAATCCTCTTGTTATGAAGGCCAAAATTCCAATAGCTTTCTTCACTGCCTGCTGTAACTGCATGCCAACTTTCAGTGACCGTTGTACAAGGACACCCAGGTCTCGCTGTACCTCCCCCTTACCTAACCTAACCCCGTTGAGATAATAATCTGCCCCCTTGTTTTTGCCACCAAAGTGGATAACCTCACATTTATCTATATTATACTGCATCTGCCACGCATCTGCCCACCCACTCAACCTGTCCAGGTCACACTGCAACCTCCTAACATCCTCTTCACAGTTCACACTGCCACCCAGCTTTGTGTCATCCGCAAACTTGCTAGTGTTGCTCCTAATTCCCTCTTCCAAATCATTAATATATATGGTAAACAGTTGCGGCCCCAACACCGAGCCTTGCGGCACTCCCCTCGCCACTGCCTCCCATTCTGAAAAGGACCCATTCACTCCTACTCTTTGCTTCCGGTCTGCCAAACCAATTTTCTATCCATGTCAACACCCTACCCCCAATACCATGTGCTCTAATTTTAGCTACCAGTCTCCCGTGCGGGACCTTATCAAAGGCTTTCTGAAAGTCTAGATGCACTACATCCACTGGCACCCCTTCATCCATTTTACTTGTCACATCCTCAAAAAGTTCCAGAAGATTAGTCAAGCATGATTTCTCTTTCATAAATCTATGTTGATTTGGACTAATCCTTTTACTGCTATCCAAATGCCCCATTAATACCTCTTTAATAATTGACTCCAGCATCTTTCCCACCACCGATGTCAGGCTAACTAGTCTGTAATTCCCCGTTTTCTCTCTCGCTCCTTTCTTGAAAAGTGGGATAACATTAGCTATCCCCCAATCCACAGGAACTGATCCTGAATCTATTGAACATTGGAAAATGATCACCATGCGTCCACTATTTCTAGAGCCACCTCCCTGAGGACGCTGGGATGCAGACCATCAGGCCCAGGGGATTTATCATCCTTCAGTCCCATTAGCCTACCCAATACTATTTCTCGCCTAATGATAATTTATTTCATTTCCGCTACCCCCTTAGATCCTCTGTCCTCCAGTACATCTGGGAGATTGTTTGTGTCTTCCTTAATGAAGACAGATCCAAAGTACATATTCAACTCTTCTGCCACTTCCTTGTTGCCCATAATAATTTCACCCGTGTCTGCCTTCAAGGGACCCACATTTGACTTTGAGAGAGAGAGAGGGAGAGAGAGAAAGGAGAGAGCGAGAGGGAAAATAGAGGTGAGGAGAGGGAGAGAGACAGAGAGAGAAAGGAGAGAGGGAGACGAGAGAGGGAGAGGGAAAATAGAGGAGGAGAGGGAGAGAGAGACAGAGAGAGGGAAAGAGAGAAAGGAGAGAGAGAGAGTGAAAGGTGGAGGGGAGAGAGGGAGAGGGATAGATAGAGTGCAGGTGAGGGGAGGAGAGGGGAGGGGTGAGAGATGGAGGGGAGGAGAGAGACAGAGAGAAAGAGGGGGAGGGAGATAGAGGGAGAGGGAAAGAGAGAGATGGAGGGAGAGTGATGGAGGAGTGTGGGCTGCGGGAGGGAGGAGGGGAGGTGGGGGGAGAGAAAGAGAGAGAGAGGGAGAAATGAACAATTGAGTGAAAATTGAAGAATTGAGTGAAAGAGGGGGAAGATGGGAGGGAGGGAAGGAGATGGAGGCAGAGAGCGAGAGGGAAAGGTAGAGGAGAGGGGAGAGGGAGAGAGAGACAGAGAGAAAGGAGAGAGGGAGAGGGAAACATAGAGGAGAGGGGAGAGAGAGACAGAGAGAGAGAGAGAGGAGAGAGGGAGAGGGAAAGGTAGAGGAGAGGGGAGAGAGAAGGATGAATTTTAAAGGAATTGCAGTTTTTACTTTCGGAGCAGATTTGCAAGTTTGACCCCAGCATCTAAAGAAGGGTCTCGGCCCGAAACATTGCCTATTTCCTTCGCTCCATAGATGCTGCCTCACCCGCTGAGTTTCTCCAGCATTTGTGTCTACCACCTATTAAACTCAATCGTTAGTTAACTTCAGAGAGGTGGCGTTCGTGTGTGCGCGCGTGGAGGGTGTGCGTGTATGCGGCACCCAATACTCCAGGTGTGGTCTCACCAGGGCCCTGTACAACTGCAGAAGGACCTCTTTGCTCCTAGACTCAACTCCTCTTGTTATAAAGGCCAACAGGCCAAAACTGCACACAATACACCAGGTGCGGTCTCACCAGGGCCCTGTACAACTGCAGAAGGACCTCTTTGCTCCTATACTCAACTCTTACTCCGTTTTCTTCAGTGGCCTTTCCAAATAAAATGAAAACATATTTTACACTTTGCGGACAACTTGATGTTTGAAATATGTACTTCTACTAGTTTAGTCTAGTTTAGTTTGGAGATACAGCACGGAAACAGGCCCTTCGGCCCACCGAGTCGTGCCGACCAGCGATCCCGCATACTTTGGAGTGTGGTAGGAGCCCGGAGTGAGGTGGCCACTAAATGACGTCCGTAAGTGGTTGCGTGTTTTCGGAAATCACGAAACAGAAAGTCAGAAAGTGATCAAGATCTTAGTTTTAGTAATAGAGATGACTATAATTCTCCCTCTCTCCCTCTCTCTGTCTCTCTCTCTCTCTCTCTCTCTCTCTCTCTCTCTCTCTCTCTCTCTCTCTCTCTCTCTCTCCCCCTCTCTCTCTCTCTCTCTCCCTCTCTCGTTAGCTCAGGTAGATGAGGCAACATATACAGGTGATTATTAAAATGGACGCACCGCAGATCACGGCGTATTGGACAATCATCTTCTCATCTACAATGTCAGGAAGAGAAGAGGAGAATAGATTCATAAGTTCCTCCTTCCCTCTCCCCCCCGTCTTCCCCCTCCCCCCCATTTCTCTCTCTCCCTCTCTCCCCCTCTCTCTTTCCCCTCTCTCTCTCCCTCTCTCTCTCTCTCCCTCTCTCTCTCCAACCTATCTCTCCTCTCTCTCTCCCCCCTCTCTCTCTTTCTCTCTCTCGCTCCTCTCTCTCCCTCTCCCCCTCTCTCTCTCTCTTCCTCCATCCCCAGGGCTGCATTTAGTAGCTGTAATCAGTTCAGGCCTAGATGGATCTTTTGGGCCTATATTTAAGGCATTTAGACTATTTTAAGACAACTGGACCCAAGACATTACCAGTTCAGGACTAGATGCATTTTTTGGGCCTACATCTTGGGCTTTAGACTATTTTAAGATAACTTGGCCCAAGAAGTTAGCAGTTCTGGACGAGATGTATTTTGGGCCTATATTTTAGGCTTTAGACTATTTTAATACAACTTGGCCCGAGACATACCAGATCAGGACTAGATGGATTTTGAGCCTATATTTTAGGCTTTAGATTATTTTAAGACAACTTGGCCCTAGACTTTACCAGTTCAGTGTTTAAGAAGGAACTCCAGATGCTGGAAAATCGAAGGAAGACAAAATTGCTGGAGAAACTCAGCAGGTAAGGCAGCGTCTATGGAGCGAAGTAAATAGGCAATGTTTCAGGTCGAGACCCTTCTTCAGACTGATGTGAGGGAGAGAGAGAGAAAGAAAGAGAGGGAGACAGAGGGGGAGGGAGAGAGGGGGGAAAGAGAGAGAGGGGAGAGAGAGGAGAGGGGAGAGGGGGCGAAAGAGAGAAGTCTGAAAAAGGGTTTCGACCCGAAACGTTGCCTATTTCCTTCACTTCATTACCAGATCAGGACTAGATGGATTTTTGGGAGTATATTTTAGGCTATCGATTATTTTAAGACAAGTTGGCCCTAGACATTGCCAGTTCAGGCCTAGATGGATTTCTGGGCCTATATTTTAGGCTTTAGACTATTTTAAGGCAAGTTGGCCTTGGACATTACCAGTTGAGGGCTAGATGGATTTTGGGCCTAAATTTTAGGCTTTAGATAACTTACGATTTATGTTTTTCGAAAACAGGTGAAATTTGCAAAACAACAGCCCAGTTTTTCACAAATTAATTGGTGATTCAATTCTTGTCCAAATCCACATTTTGGAGAAGTTACAGCAGTCTTACACCCTTAGAAAGAGGAGAGGAGAGGGGTGGGGAGGGAAGTGGAGGGGAGGACAGGTTAGGAGAGGGGAGGCGAGAGAAGCGGAGGAGAGGGTAGGAGAGGGGATGAAAGGGCAGATGATGAGAAGAGGGGAGGAAAGGAGAGGAGAGGACAGGAGAGGGGAGGAGAGGGGTGGAGAGGAGAGGAGGAGAGGGGAGGGGAGGAGAGGGTAGGAGAGGGGAGGAAAGGGCAGGGGATGAGGAGAGGGGAGGAGAGGAGAGGAGGGGAGAGAGGAGGAGAGGCGTGGGGATGAGAGGAGAGAAAGGGGAGTGAAAGGGAAGGAGGGAGATGGGAGGGAGAGATGGATCAGCCATGATTGAATAACAGAGTGGACTCAATGGGACGAATGGCCTAATTCTGGTCCTTGAACCTTGGGAGGGAGAAAGAGAGGGAGAGAGGGAGAGAGGGAGTGAGACCTCGAAACTTACTCAAAGGCACAAAGATCTCCTTTAATCTTGAAGTCAGATTGGACGCTGAAAATGAGAGGTGATTGCGTTTGTTTTAGTTTGCAGATTCAGTGCGGAATCAGGCCCTTTGGCCTCCGAGACCGTGCCGACCAGCGATCGCCCATTCACACACTAGTTTAGTTTAGAGATACAGGGCTGAAACAGGCCCTTCGGCCCACCGAGCCCGAATAAATGTTATTCCCATGATCCTGTATCTGTACACTGTGAACGGCTGGATTGTAATCATGTCCAGTCTTCCCGCTGACTGGAGATCCCGCAACAAGAAAGCTTTTCACGGTACCTCGCTACACGGGACAATAATCTACACTCAATTAATCTCTCTCTCCCACTCTCTCTTTCTTTCTCTCTCTCTCTCCCTCCCTCTCTCTCTTTCTCTCTCTCTCTCCCTCTATCTCTCTCCTTCTCTCTCTCTTTCTATTTATTTATTTATTTATTTATGTTTTTCCTTTTCAAAAACTTTATTTGACACAATCATATGATACAACACATCAAACATAATCAAAAAATACATTATATCAAAACAAATCATTATAATACAACAGTACGTTCATTATTTACGATACTCTCAACCCCACGTGGTGACCAGCGCCCACGGAAGGACTCCAGAGTCCCCGTGGACACCGCGTGTTCCCTCTCCAGGGACACCCGTGCACGGACGTTCGCCCGGAAAAGGGGCAGACAGCCGACTCTAGCCTCACCATCGACCGCCCGCTGCCTGGACCCGCGAATGGCCATCTTGGCCAGGCCCAGGAGCAAACCTACAGGGAGGTCCCACCCCCCCATTTGGCTCTCCCCACACCCTGCCTTGTGTCCAAACACTAGAATCGTGGGACTAAAATGCAACCAGAACTTGAGGAACAACCCCTTCAGATATTGGTACAGGGGCAGTAACCTCTCACACTCCATGTACACGTGGAACACGGTCTCTTCCTCGCCGCAGAAAATACATGCGGCGGACGAGCCAGTGAACCGACTCAAAAGTTTATTACAAACCACCGCTCTGTGCAACAGTCTCCACCCCAGGTCCCCAATGTAAAGGGGGACAACTCCTTTATAGAAGGACCCACACCAGGGACCTCCCCCGCCGTCAGGTGGTAACACCGTCCGCCATAGTGTGTCAGGACGGGAGATGAAGGCAAGGAGGTGCAGAATGTGCAGGAACATTCTGTACAGTGTACGTCTCTTCGAATCACGAAACGGCATGCTGATCATCTCAGAAAGGCGGCTCAGGTTGTGTGGAGCCGGTGCCTGAGAAATATCCCGGAGCCTAGGCCTGATGAGCAGATCTGACGGAGCGGGTGAAAGCTCAGTCACAACCACTCTAGGCACACGCCCTCTCCTCGACACCCGCCATGACTGGGTGAGGACCGGCCACTCCCGCAGCCACGACATCCCCCTCCCCTCGTGGAGCAACACGCGGGCTGAAAACAGCCAAATTCCTCACTCTTAACACAGGCAAACTCCTTAGGGCGGGTCGACTGATGCCCGCTACCGGGAATCGCGAGACCCCCCCCCTAGGCAACGACCTCGACGAAAAAAGTATGTGGCCAGAGCGTGCCATCTGGGGGGGGGGGGTTCTCTATATACATATACCTCCGCAGAGTCCTGAGACGGAGAGCCGCCACCTGGGTACGCACGCATTCCAAGGACTGGCCGCCCTCCTCTAACGGGAGACTCAGGACCGCTGCAGAGACCCAGTGCTTCCTATTTCCCCAAAAGAAATCTAACAGCTTCTTCTGTAGAGCAGTTACAAATATGGAAGGTGGGACAAGAGTAGCCAGCCGGTACCATAACATGGAGGCCACCAGCTGGTTATGACCAGCACCCTCCCCTGAAAGGAAAGAACTCCAAGCAGGCCTGACCAGCGCCCCAGCCGGGCGACCACTTTAGTCTCCAACTCCTGCCAGTTTACCGGCAAAGCATCCTCAGTGGGACTCAGGTAAACCCCCAGATAGAGGAGATGTGTGGTGCTCCACACATACCTTGCCATCTCCTCCGGCAGGGAATTCACCTGCCACTGACCCACTAAAAGACCAGAGCACTTACTCCAGTTAATCCTGGCAGAAGATGCAGCCTAGAAAATCTCCTGGCAGTCAAGCATCCTCCGCAGGTCACCAGGGTCAGTGAACATAAGAAGTACATAATCTGCATATGGCGAAAGAACCACCTCCACCCCCGGACCAGGTAGGGCCAGGCCTGTCAACATCCTCGAAGAAGACACAGGAACGGCTCCACACAGACCGAGTACAACTGACGCGACATGGGGCACCCCTGATGGACCCCCCTCCCAAAATGAAAGGGAGCCAACAACGCACCATTAACCTTCACAAGACACCCCACTGCAGCGTAGAGCTCCTGAAGGGCCGTGTTGGGGAACTGGAGAAGCAAGTGGATGACCTCCGGTTCGTCCGAGAAACGGAGTCGTTCCTCGACAAGTCCTACAGTACGATTGTTACACCTAAGGTACTGGAAGAGAGAAGGTGGGAGGCGGTGAGAAAGGGAGGGAAGCATGGAATGCCAACGTCCCCCGGGTGTTGTATCTCTTGTGAACAGGTTCACCCACTTAGAAGCTGTTGGGACAGAAGACGTGTTTACACTGAGCAACGGACTGGCTTGCGATGCGAATAGGGCTGTTGAGCCAAAACCAAAAAGGCCTAAGCAGGCAACGCCATTGTAGTGGGAGACTCCATTGTGAGAGGTACGGACAGGGGTTTCTGTGGCAACAGACGGGATGCGAGGATGGTGTGCTGCCTTCCTGGTGCCAGGATCCAGGATGTCACGGACAGAGTGCAGAAAATCCTCAAGGGCGAAGGTGAACATCCGGAAGTGGTAGTGCATGTCGGCACAAACGATGTCGGAAAGAAGGGGATGAATATTCTGCAGCGTGACTTTAGAGAGCTCGGAAAAATGCTGAAAAGCAGGACCTCCAGGGTTGTTATCTCCGGTTTGCTTCCAGTTCCTCGTGCTGGCGAGAGCAGGAACAGGGAGATACGGGACCTGAACGTGTGGCTCAGGAACTGGTGCACGGGGCAGGGATTTAGATTCTTAGATCACTGGGATATGTTTTGGGGTAAGGGGGAACTGTACAAAAGGGACGGATTGCATCTTAACAGGTGTGGGACCAGCATTCTGGCAGGCAGGTTTGCCACTGCTACACGGGTGGTTTTAAACTTAATAAGGGGGGTGGGGTGTCGAATGGGATAGTGGAGGATGGAGTTAAAGGGAAAGGGTTTCTTAACTGTGTGAGCGTAGAGACAGAGGAGTGTAAAATGAGGGTAGAAGCAATAGGTAGCAAGGTGAAAAGTAAAAGTGGAAGACAGACAAAACCAGGAAAAATCAAAAAGGGACACTTTTCAACATAATTGTATAAGGGGTAAGAGTGTTGTAAAAACAAGCCTGAAGGCTTTGTGTCTCAATGCAAGGAGCATTCGTAATAAGGTGGATGAGTTGAATGTGCAGATAGCTATTAATGACTATGATATAGTTGGGATCACGGAGACATGGCTCCAGGGTGACCAAGGCTGGGAGCTGAACATCCAGGGATATTCAATATTCAGGAGGGATAGAGAGAAAGGAAAAGCAGGTGGGGTAGCGTTGCTGGTTAGAGAGGAGATTAACGCAGTGGAAAGGAAGGACATTAGCTTGGAGGATGTGGAATCGGTATGGGTAGAGCTGCGAAACACTAAGGGGCAGAAAACGCTGGTGGGTGTTGTGTACAGGCCACCTAGCAGTAGTAGTGAAGTTGGGGATGGCATCAAACAGGAAATTAGAAATGCGTGCGACAAAGGCAAAACAGTTATAATGGGTGACTTCAATCTACATATAGATTGGGTGAATCAATTGGCAGGGGTGCTGAGGAAGGGGATTTCTTGGAATGTATGCGGGTTAGTTATCTAAATCAACATGTAGAGGAACCAACGAGAGAGCAGGCTATTTTAGACTGGGTATTGAGTAATGAGGAAGGGTTAGTTAGCAGTCTTGTTGTACGTGCCCCCTTGGGCAAGAGTGACCATAATATGGTTGAGTTCTTCATTAGGATGGAGAGTGACATTGTTAATTCAGAAACAATGGTTCTGAACTTAAAGAAGGTAACTTTGAGGGTATGAGACATGAATTGGCCATGATTGACCGGCAATTAATTCTAAAAGGGTTGACGGTGGACATTCAATGGAAGACATTTAAAGACTGCATGGATGAACTACAAAAATTGTTCATCCCAGTTTGGCAAAAGAATAAATCAGGGAAGGTAGTGCATCCGTGGATAACAAGGGAAATCAGGGACGGTATCAAAGCGAAAGATGATGCGTACAAATTAGCCAGAAAAAGCAGCATACCAGAGGACTGGGAGAAATTCAGAGACCAGCAGAGGAGGACAAAGGGCTTAATTAGGAAAGGAAAAATAGATTATGAAAGAAAACTGGCAGGGAACATAAAAACTGACTGCAAAAGTTTTTATAAATATGTAAAAAGAAAGAGATTAGTTAAAACAAATGTAGGTCCCTTGCAGTCAGAAACAGGTGAGTTGATCATGGGGAACAAGGATATGGCGGACCAATTGAATAACTACTTTGGTTCCGTCTTCACTAAGGAAGACATAAATAATCTGCCGGAAATAGCAGGGGACCGCGGGTCAAAGGAGTTGGAGGAATTGAGTGAAATCCAGGTTAGTCGGGAAGTGGTTTTGGGTAAATTGAATGGATTAAAGGCCGATAAATCCCCAGGGCCAGATAGGCTGCATCCCAGAGTACTTAAGGAAGTAGCTCCAGAAATAGTGGATGCATTAGTAATAATCTTTCAAAATTCTTTAGATTCTGGAGTAGTTCTGAGGATTGGCGGGTAGCAAACGTAACCCCACTTTTTAAGAAGGGAGGGAGAGAGAAAACGGGGAATTACAGACCAGTTAGTCTAACATCGGTAGTGGGGAAACTGCTAGAGTCAGTTATTAAAGATGGGATAGCAGCACATTTGGAAAGTGGTGAAATCATTGGACAAAGTCAGCATGGATTTACGAAAGGTAAATCATGTCTGACGAATCTTATAGAATTTTTCGAGGATGTAACTAGTAGCGTGGATAGGGGAGAACCAGTGGATGTGGTGTATCTGGACTTCCAGAAGGCTTTCGACAAGGTCCCACATAAGAGTTTAGTATACAAACTTAAAGCACATGGCATTGGGGGTTCAGTATTGATGTGGATAGAGAACTGGCTGGCAAACAGGAAGCAAAGAGTAGGAGTAAACGGGTCCTTTTCACAATGGCAGGCAGTGACTAGTGGGGTACCGCAAGGCTCAGTGCTGGGACCCCAGCTATTTACAATATATATTAATGAACTGGATGAGGGAATTGAAGGCAATATCTCCAAGTTTGCGGATGACACTAAGCTGGGGGCAGTGTTAGCTGTGAGGAGGATGCTAGGAGACTGCAAGGTGACTTGGATAGGCTGGGTGAGTGGGCAAATGTGTGGCAGATGCAGTATAATGTGGATAAATGTGAGGTTATCCATTTTGGTGGCAAAAACAGGAAAGCAGACTATTTTCTAAATGGTGGCCGACTAGGAAAAGGAGAGATGCAGCGAGACCTGGGTGTCATGGTACACCAGTCATTGAAAGTAGGCATGCAGGTGCAGCAGGCAGTGAAGAAAGCGAATGGTATGTTAGCTTTCATAGCAAAAGGATTTGAGTATAGGAGCAGGAGGTTCTACTGCAGTTGTACAGGGTCTTGGTGAGACCACACCTGGAGTATTGCGTACAGTTTTGGTCGCCAAATCTGAGGAAGGACATTATTGCCATAGAGGGAGTGCAGAGAAGGTTCACCAGACTGATTCCTGGGATGTCAGGACTGTCTTATGAAGAAAGACTGGATAGACTTGGTTTATACTCTCTAGAATTTAGGAGATTGAGAGGGGATCTTATAGAAACTTACAAAATTCTTAAGGGGTTGGACAGGCTAGATGCAGGAAGATTGCTCCCGATGTTGGGGAAGTCCAGGACAAGGGGTCACAGCTTAAGGATAAGGGGGAAATCCTTTAAAACCGAGATGAGAAGAACTTTTTTCACACAGAGAGTGGTGAATCTCTGGAACTCTCTGCCACAGAGGGTAGTCGAGGCCAGTTCATTGGCTATATTTAAGAGGGAGCTAGATGTGGCCCTTGTGGCTAAAGGGATCAGAGGGTATGGAGAGAAGGCAGGTACGGGATACTGAGTTGGATGATCAGCCATGATCATATTGAATGGCGGTGCAGGCTCGAAGGGCCGAATGGCCTACTCCTGCACCTAATTTCTATGTTTCTATGTTTCTATGTACAGAAGCCGGACCCGGGCCACAAAATTCGGTCCAATCCAAACGCTTGCAACGTCCCGAATAGGTAATCATGCTCTACCCTATCAAAAGCCTTCTCTTGATCAAGAGACAGAAAAGCAGCTGACTGACCAGTACCCTGGGCTAGATAACCAGGTGGATGTTATCCTCAATGGACCGGGCAGGGACTGTATAGGACTGGTCAGGATGAATCATTTCAGACAGCACAGAGCCCAGGCGATTTGCCATTGCCCGTGCAAATACTTTATACTCTGTGCATAGGAGAGAGACTGGGCGCCAGTTCTTCAACAAGCGGAGTTCGCCCTTCTTGGGCAGCAAGATAACAACTGCCCTGTGCCACGAGAGGGGCATCTCCCCGGTCGCCAGGCTCTCCCCCAGAACCAACATGTAGTCACCCTCCAGGATATCCCAGAAAGCTCTGACAAACTCTACCGTCAACCCATCCAGCATGGGGGACTTACCCCTCCTGAGCTGATACAAGGCACGTGTCAACTCCTCCAAAGATAAGGGGCCATCAAGAAGATCGGCCACCTCCCTATCAACAGTCGGTAGACCCTCCCACAGGTCCCGCTGAGCCTCCCCGCTGAATCCACCTGCGGAGAACAGGGACCCATAAAAGGACCTGACCACGGCACTGATCATCTCCGGATCAGTGACATAGGAGCCATCGTCTGCGATCACTCTACGAGCTGGTTGCCGGCTCCCCGCCCTTTCTCCAGAGAGAAAAAGAAAGGTGAAGCTCGGTCCAGATCGTGCAGCATCTGGACCTGCGACCTCACGTAAGCGCCTCGAGACCGCTCAAGGAGCAGGATCCTCAAGGCTTCCTTTTTCTCCTGCAACTCTCCCCATTCGCAGGAGTCATCACCAACCCGACCCAGTCGAGACTCTGCGTCCAGTAGCTCCCTCTCAAGCCTCTCGACCGCTGAGTCCCGCTGTCCGGTCGACCCCCCACGTATACTCCTTACAAAAGAGGACGGATGTGAGCTTTCCCCACATCCCACCACTGCCTAAGGGAAGTGAAGCACCTCTGCCTCTCTTTCCACTTTACCCAAAACTGACTGAATGACTCCCGGAAACACCGATCCTCCAGCAGCCGGTTGTTAAAGTGCCAGTACGCGGACCCAGCCCGAGTGCGCGCCGGATTAAAGTCCACAAGCACCAGACAATGGTCCGGCCACGGCACCAACCGTATTGAGGCCGCTGAGACACGGGAAACATAAGCTCGGGAAATGTATATTCGATCAATACGGGAACCACCTCCCTCAGACCTCCGCGAAAAAGCAGTGGAATCCGGTGGAGGTTCCATCACACATCAACCAACTCAAAGGAGTCAATCAACCCTCTCAGCTTCTTCGCTACAGCAGGGGCACACTGAGTACCAGAACGGTCTCACGCCTCACGGGTGCAATTAAAGTCCCCACCAAGGAAGACACACTCTCCCCTATCAATAGTGCTCAACAGAGCAGTCACCTCCTGAATTAGGCCGGCCTGCATCGTACCGGAGCTAGGGCATACACGTTAATGAAATGCAACGGCATGCCATCCAGGTTCACGGCCAGATGGAGCAAACGTCCTGGCACAACTTCTTGCACTTTTAGAACATTTGGCAAGAAATTCTGGGCCAACAGAAAGGCCACCCCACTCGAATTCGAGCTGAGATGGCTCATGTAGACCCCCCCCCCCTTCCCAGTCCAGTCTCCAGGTAGGTTCATCACTGACAACGATATGCGTCTCCTGCAGAAAACACACTGCAAATCTCCACTCTTTATGGACTGATAAAAGCTGAAATCTACGAAAACTCGCTCTACTCCCATTTAAGTTTAACGTGGCTACTGTGAATGTGCAGGCACACTAGATTGAGACCCTCACACTCCCCGTAGACTCATAAACTCTCGCTCTGAGGGACTCAAAAAAGTCCCCAAACTGGCTCTGCTCAGAGTCAGGAAGATCACTATCCTTGTTGCCAAGGATTGCCTGAGAGTCTTAATAAAAACTGGCAGATCAGCCCACCGTCTTTTAGCAGCATCCATTCTTGTTCTGTTGGTTAGGCTTATTTTTAGGAATTCTAGAACCTCACGGATATCATTTGCATGAGACTCGGCCTTGGAGCCTGGGCACTCGGCCAACCCACTCGCACCTGAAACAACAAGCTCAACACCACAATGGTCAAGGTCGTTGTCAGAAATCGAAAGACCATAACTCTCTGAAAGTGCGTTAACTCCACTACTCAAACAGGCCTTATCACCCCACCCCCCTCCAGAAAGACACCACCCCCAGGATCAATTTCGGGAAGGGTCCCGAAACCCCTGACTGCAACAGGCTGCCCACTGAATGGCTGGGCACCTTCCCTCTACCATCACCCTCCACGTCTGGACCTGGGGAAGAAAAAACAAGAGGCACCCCCAGGGCCTGTGGTACACTGGCATCCCCGGAATCCGAAAGAGGATCGCCACCCGAAATAGCCCCGACCTCCACAGCACCTAGAGCACCCCATCCACTGGCAACACCCAGAGGCTCTCCGCTTTCTTTTAGACTCTCCCCTGCCAACTCAGCCGGTGAGGCAGCACCCCCCCCCCATTACCTCCACTGGTTCTGATGAGGAGCACAGACTGGTACACCAATGCCCCCGAACCACCCCCCTCGGGCTGACTCTGCTCATCCCCCATCTCAGGGGCACACTACCAGGGGAGCTTACCCCATCATCTGGCGTGCCAACACCCTCAGAAGGCCTCTGAAACGAGGGGATCTCCTCCGACCCAGAGGACACACACCCAGGGGAGCTAACCTCAACACCCGATGAGATAACTCCCTCGGAGGGACCCTGAGATGAAGAGACATCCAACCGCCCAGAGGACACAACTCCAGAGGAGTCAACCCCATCACCTGGTCTTGTAATTCCCGCGGAAGATCCCTGAAATGGAGGCTCAACCTCCAACCCGGAAGACACCAGTTCTTGACCACCAACC
>JAXLNO010003293.1:0-27893 GCA_038087875.1 Malacoraja senta
TAATATTAAGATTATTAAATTATTGCATTTTTGATTAACTTATTATCAGTATTTTATTGTGTTTACAGGCCTGTTAAGCTGCAGCAAATTAAAGTATCATTGTTCCGTTGCCGGTACATTTGACAATTGAACACTCTTGCCTCTCTCTTGTTGCAGCTCTACTCAACTATGTTTTCTATCTGGAGACACAAGGAACTGCAGATGTTTTAATCTTGAGCAAAACACAAAGTGTTAAAGGTACCATGTGGGTCAGGCAACATCTGTGGGAAAAATAGAGTCATAGAGTGCTACAGTGTGGAAACAGGCCCTTCAGTCCAACTTGCCCACGCCGCCCAACATGTACTAGCTACACTAGTCCACCCTGCCCGTGTTTGGTCCATATCCCTCCAAACCTGTCCTATCCATGTACCTGTCTAACTGTTTCAGTCTACTGGGATAGTCCTTGCCTCAACTACCTCCTCTGGCAGCTTGTTCCATACACCTTTGTGTCAGGCAACATTTCAGGTTGGGACCCTTCTGCTCAGGTGTTCCATCCCTCTTCTGTATATTGAATCAGCACCACTGGTGATTTAGTTAACCACAGTGGTGTTGACAGCAAATTTATAGATGGCATTGGAGCTCTGCTTAGCCACACAGCAATGGGTGTAAAGGCTTTAGAGAAGGTGCAGAAGAGATTTTGTGAGAATGGGAGATTTTAGCGTGGATAGACTAGAGAAGCTATGGTTGTTAAATTGGATCAGAGGAGGTTGTGAGGGGATCTACTAAAACGTGAATGACTAGATTGAGTAGAGGAAGAAAATCTTCCTATTGGCGGAATAATCAAAGACAAGGAGATAGAATCAAAAATGACACTAGGAGAAGCCGTTTTTGTTTACCTACGGCAAGTTGTTAGGATTTATAAGGAATTGCTAGTGATAGGAGTGGCGGGGGATTCTATTGTAGCATTCAAGAGGGAAATTGATGGAAAGAATTTGTGAGCTATGAGGAAGTGAGACCAGTTGGATTGCTTTAGAGGTGGATTGCACCTAGCAAACCAAATGAATTCCTTGCATGCTATACCCATGCTATGATTCAATCCAGAGTCTAAAGCTATGAGAGAGAAAACGTGGCTCATTGAATTGAATTTGAATTGAATTAGACTTTATTAATCCCCTTATTCAGGGGAAATTCAGATGTCCTTGCAGCACACTAATAAAATACAACATAGTATTAAAAAGAAGTTCAACACCAAAACATCCCCCCACAGTGGTTCCCACTGTGGGGGAAGGCACAAAGTCCAGTCCCCATCCTTTTGTCCACCCAGAGTCGGGCCCACTGAGGCCTCCACAGTCGCCGCCACGGCGCCCGATGTTCTTGCTGGGTGATGGTACTCCGGCATCGGGAGAACCCCCAGCGGCTTGGGGTACCAGGAACGACCACCTTCCCACCGAAGACCGCGGCTTCCAAGCCAACAGACCGCGCCGGACGGAGCTCCACACACTGGCAATCTCAGCAAGAGATCCCAGGCTTCGGGATGTACCGTTCAGCGTCGCAGCTGGCCGCTCCACAGAACCGCTGCTCCACGATGTTCTCATCGGCGGTCCCAGTATACTGGAGTTCCAGCGCAGCGACCCAGGAAAGGCATCGCCCGCTCCATGACAGCGCTCCACGCTGCACCGCCGCCAAAGCCGATGTTCTGCGCCGCCGCCAAAGCCGATGTTTTGGCCAGGTCCCCTCAGGGAAACGTCGCTCCAGGACCCGCTGGTAGGCCGCAAGGACAGGTCGAAGGTGCTGCTCAGAGGAAGGCAACCCCTCCGACCAGGTAGGGACTCGAAAAACAGTTTCCCCCTTCCCCCCACCACCCCCCACACATAAAAAGATTAGGCCCCCTGACTACACACACAACGTACTAAAAATAATAAAAAAGAAGGGAAAAAAAACGGACAGCTGCAGGACAGGCAGCCGTTCTGGACAGCGCCTCCTCCGGTGAGCCAGGCAAGGGGAGAAGATAATAGTAAGATTAAACAAGAACTTACCTAAGTTTGAAGTTTGATCTTTATTTTATGAGGAGTTACGTAGGTGATTACGTGAAGAACCCCGCCAGTGCGCCTGCGCGTCAATCTTCAAAGCAGCGGTGTGAAATCACAAAAAACAACAACCGAAGTAATATAGTCTCATAATAAAATGAGTAATACAAGAACTTCCATCTGACCTTTATGATAGAGGGTAGGGTCATGGCGGGCACGTAATCACCTACGTAACTCCTCATAAAATAAAGATCAAACTTCAAACTTAGGTAAGTTCTCGTTTAATCTTACTATTTTACTTCGGAGTCACTTTGTGATTTCATGCCGTGGATCAATCCCGGCTTCTCACTGCATTGATTGACTCGGAACGAGAAATAATCAATCATGCATTCATAATAACATTTGTACCACAAATGCAGTAATTCATTTCAATAATGAAATTAATCAGATCCCCTTTAAACCAGAGGAATTTACACAGAACTTAAAATAGTTTCTGCGAACAATCCCGCATTAACAATAGGCCGATGGTAAAAATGTTGAAACATCAACTCATTGGACCACGAGGATATGGTCGACGGGGACGTCTTTTGCCCTGTCCGCCGACGTTTCTGCTGCCCTAGTCGAGTGAGACGTAAAAACATAAGTGTTAATACCAGCAGCTGTTAAGACTTCTTTTATCCATCTGGAAATAGTCTGTATTGAAACTCTCTTGTGTGGTTTCTTGTGTGTGATCAACAACCCAGTTTCCGTATTTCTCAAATTCTTTGTGACCTCAATGTATTGTAACAAATATGTCTTAATACAGAGACAAGGATCATTTGGATATACTGCTAGTATAATTTTAAATCCTGTCACACCTGGCCTAATTTGCTTTAGTAGGTCATAGATATAAAATGTAACCGCTTATCTTCAGTTACTTCCATACTGTCTATTTGTAATTTTCCAAGTGTTTGCACTCGTTGTGCTGTCACTCATGCCATAAGCATTAATACTTTCATACTGAGCTTAGCCAAAGGTAAAGACACACTTGATGACCATTCACGAAGTAGTTTCAGTACCACACTTACATCCCAGATTGTCATGTACCTAGGCTTCGGTGGTTTGGAATTAAAGATTCCTTTCATTAGTCTGGAAACAATTGGGTGTGACCCAATTGGGTTTCTTTCTGACTCCAGAACCAAATATGAGGACAATGCACTTCTGGCTGAATTAATTGCACTACAACTCAGACCTTCATCATAATAAAGTTTTGACAGAAATTCTAAACATTTGAAATATCTGCAGTACTTTATTGCACATTCTTTTGTACACAAAACTCTTCCCATTTCTTAATATAAGACAGGTACTGTTTTTGAGTGCTCTTCCTCCAGGCTGCCGTAAGCATGTCCACAGTATGCTCAGACAGTCCTCGTCCCAGAAAAGGCATTCTTAAAACCTGCAAATCAACAAATCCAAACAATCATATAATGGATGTTGTTACCCTGTTACAGGGTGCAGCAATAAATTACTCCTTTTTGGGACTTTCATCAACATTTGTGTTGTTAATTCTAATATCAACGGATACCATGGCTGGGTAGGCCAATCTGGTACTACCAATACCCTTGAAGCAGCATCTTGCCTGATTTTAAGCAAACATTGGCTTATGAGGAAGAAAGGTGGAAATATATATGAAAACATACCGCCCCAATGTAGCGAGAAAGCATCAATCGCCACTGCTCCTGGATCTGGTTTCCATGAGACATATCTCGATAGCTGATGGTTCAAGTCGATGTCGGGCATTCCAAATCTGATTACTATATCATTGAATACCTCTTGATTCAACATCCATTCTTTATTATCATGGAACTTTCGTGACCTGGTGTCTGCTATCGTGTTCATCCTACCTGGTAGATAGATAGCTGAAATCCAAATGTTCTGTTCAATACACCAAGACCAAAGTTGATTTAACTATTTTGTCACATGACACCGACTTAATTCCACCCATATCATTAATATAGGCAACTGCTGTTGTGTTTATTGATTTTAACTTGAACCTTCCTTTTAGTTGTGTTAGAACCACAAGCTTGGAGTCCATAGAAACCTCCTAAGCTCCAAATAGGCAATTCCCCATGTCTGCAGTAACAATAACTCTTCCTGATTCCATCTGCCTCAGCAGCTAGATGTTAAGTCAGTTGCACCCCATCCTAGTGCACTGGCATCAGTTTGTAATATCATGGAAGGTTGTTCAATCAGCACTTTGCCTGAACTGCTTGAGACATGTAGAATCCACCACTGCAGATTAGAAACAGCATTTGTTGTTACTTGCATGGTTCTATCAAAATGAGCAGCATTTATTCTCAGTGCCTGTTCTTCTCTGCAGCTGTTGATAATGTAATGGTCCATACTGGACTGCTAGGAATCTACTAATTTTCCCAGTACTCGAGCCACCTGTCTGATTAGAGGTTTTTGCTCGTTTAACAGATTACTGCAATCTTTAATCAACTCCACCCTTTTTTCACTGGGCAAAGTAATATGCATTTGGGCTGAATCAATTGTGAACCCCAAATAATCAATTGAGGTACATGTTTTTAACCTTGATTTCTTTGGATGGATTTAGAAACCCCCAAACTTTCAAAAGTTTGATTTCATGCTTCTGTTGACTGTTTTGTCCTTCCTATAATCAGGACATCATCCAGGTATGCCATTAGTACATGCACCTGGCTCTCAGCAACCCCAGAATTGATTTTAACAATTTTATGAATATTCTGGGAGCGAACGTTAACCCATTAGGCAGAGCTTTGAACTGCCCTAATTGGTTCATCCATTTAAATTTTAAGATACTTCATATCTTGCAAGTGAACAGACACTGAACAAAAGGATTCAGACTTGTCAAGTCTATAATCATCCTACATCCTCCATCCTTTTTTTTTTTTTTTTTTTTGATTGAGGGAATATATTTGACACAAATTGGTGAATTTGGTAGACTGATTCTTCAAAAACACCTTTTATATGTAGGGTTTTGAAGCGCAGCTTGAACCCCCATTCCTTCGCAAAGTGGAGAGTTCTGCTAGGAACATGCTGGACAGGCAAATCATAATTTGGATTGAATTCAATTCGAAATCCTTGTATATTATTCAGAATTACCACCTCTGAAGTAATCTTCTTCCAATGTTTATAGAAGAGACGTAATCTGCCTCCAACTTTTGGACTTAATCCAGTTAGTATGTTCCCATGACAACCAGGTCCACCTACCTCTTGAGTCATTTGAGTATTCTGAGATCCCTGGATTCTCCCGGAAGCACCACCACTCCCGCTGCAGGCCGCCAGCTACGTCCCTGCGTTGATGAGCGACTTGGTCCTGGTCTAGGATCCGTATGACGTCTGAAAGGATACTTCCTCTTTACAGACTTTGTAACCATTGATGTTTTTATCAATCCTGTTTTCGCTTCATCTTCCAACTCTTTAATACGTCTCCCGAGATTCTCTCCAAAGAGTAAGTTGGGTAATTGTATATTACTTGGTTTGCAGAGTGCTGCGAATTTCGGATTCATAGTAGGCCGTGTAGCACCTTCCTCAGATAATTGATCTCGAAGTGGGTGCTGCATAGCAACCCCAGTGCTTCCTGATGCAACTTCGTCATCTCTTGGCAGTTATCTGCTATTCTGGTAAAAGCAGTTATTCCAGAACCCAGCAGCTTTAATATTCTCTGCAACTGATTCCAGATAATTTGGTTCACTGCTTCTGCTTTCAGCAACCCACAGTTACTTGGGGTCTCCTGCTTTCTTGCAGTCTCATCCGTCTCCTGCTGTTCCAGCTGATGGTAAACCAAGTAATTTATTAGGGAGACCAGTTCTTCTCCTAATGGCTCTCCTGACCCTGATGGGGCAGCGAATCTTACTGCCAGGGGTGGAACATCTGGCAGCTGCCGTTCATCGCCTTGTACAGCCTCACCGTCAGAGTCGGGGTCTGAAATCTCATGACCCGTAGCACGCTCCTCATCCCTGAGGGTGCATTCCATCAGCCCTGAGTCAGGTGCTGTTAAGCTGCTTCCAGCAACTTGGATTTCAGTACACTCCTTCCTGAGTGAACTTTGCTCCAACAGCCTATGTAAAAGGCTTTCTATTTGGGCAATACGCTCGAAAGCAGTATCTAGCCCTGTACCAGGAGCTGTTTGAGCTGCTTCCAGCAGCTTGGCTTGCAGTACACTCCTCCCTGAGTGAACTTTGCTCCAACAGCCTATGTAAAAGGCTTTCTATTTGGGCAATACGCTCGAAAGCAGTATCTAGCCCTGGAGCTACTTCCATTGCCTGGAACTCCCTCCGTGGGCCGTTGGGATTTAAACTTCGTCTTTTGCCCGACAGGCGCTGACTGTGTTTTCACCAGCCCCAGGTCCACAGTCGCTATGCTCACCGCTGGCGACTGTACCGGGGTTTAGAGGCGGTTGGTCTCTAACCGCAGACTCCCGACTTTCCCGACTTTCTGTCGGCTGTGTCGCTCGCCTCTTCCCCCTGTCTGTTTTTTCCCATGGCGTCTGTGGAAAAAATCCCCATAGACCCACAGTAAACGGACCTGGAAAACATGAAAAAAATTTGTACTTACCTTGTAGTTGAAAAACTACAAACCACTGGAGGAGCTCTGCTCCTCACGTCCGTTTGCGTCAAGGCGTCTGACGTAATGACGCGCAGGCGCACTGGCGGGGTTCTTCACGTAGTCACTCACGTGACTCCGAAGTAAAATGTTTGGCTACAATTTACTCAGATGGCAAATTAGAATCCAACGGTTTTCCATTAATGTGCAACCAAAACCATTTATTCATGATGTGAAACTGCTAAAATATTTGAAGTTTCAAAGGTTATTTTTCATAGGCCTACATATGTGGAATACACATAAAATGAACATGGAAATCTGTTTCTTCTAGAAGGACACAAAAGTAAGATCAATATATTTATGAGTTCCTATAGACTAGGATAAAAGACATTTCTAAATTATAACATTTCACTCAAACATCACCCGGTGAAGAGATTTCAAGCTGCGTAAACCTTTTGCATTTAGTCATTCAACTCTCTCAGGAGATTCAAAAGTATAGTGAATCTTTGATGGGATATGCATGGAACTGGGATGAGATCACAAAATCAAAGGTGATACAGCGGCAGCTGAGTGATGCAACTAGTAGAGCTGCTGCCTCACAGCTCCAACAACCCAGCTTTGATCTTGGTGTTGTCTCTGTGTCATTTGCACACACTCTCTCACTGTGAACATGCAAGTTCCCTCCAGGTGTACACCTTTCCTCCCATAACCCAAACAGATGTTCCCTAACAAATTTCCCTAAGTGTGTAGGTGAGTGATACAATCAGGAGTGAGTTGACTGAAAAGTGGTGAGAATAGGTTACAGGAAAAATTAGAGTGGGAGAGAAGAGAATGGTATCGCTCCGTAAAGTGCCATGGACTACAAGGACTGAATGGCCTCTTCCTGTGTCATGAGGAAATATAGATGGATAAATTGGAGATGGAAACAGACCTAGAATTGGGAAACAGGCCTAGAATTTGGAAATTGTTCAGGTGTACTTGAGTGTTTGTATTTGGTGACTGGGAAATTTGATTCTTAGCAGCATTTTTTAATTCTCAGGAAAATCGAACATTTACTGCCTATCCTAATTATCCTGAAATTGGGTGATTTTTTAGTAATTTCAAAGGCTGAAATATTGGCTGATGATCAAAGTAATTCATGTCATGGAAATGATCAAAGGCAGCAACTCATGCACTGATGACGATATCTCAAAATTCCGAGGAATTAATGTGTTCCTTAGGGATGCAGAGCTGTTTCATCGCAGACAACGTTTTTTATTTACTGGTTAGTTTTGATAACAAAATTTAGCGAGTATCTGGAGTATGAGTGGCCTGGTTGTTATATCTAGAATTAAGTTTTGTGAAATTTCCATTGAATACCACTTGGAAATGATCTCAGGTTTCTTTCCTTATCAAACAAACTCTTTCCTGGATTTCCCAGAAATCCTCCTTACCTGGTTAGGAGGATTTCATAGACAAAATCTGGGGGAATAATTACACAAGTAGATCTTCAGCCCAAAATCCCATGAATTATAAATCAGAGATGTAGGAATTAAATAGAACCACCTGGAAGCACGCAGAGATAAAATGCATGTGTGCTTCCAATCAATTAGAATCACACACAGATACATTTTCCATTTGTTTAAAATATTAAAGCATCATGGCGAATTAAAATAATTCCATGCAGAAGAATGGAGAATTTTCAAGATACATGAGTAAGGCACAAACAGGTATGTCTGTGATTTTCACAAGTTTATGATTCAATTCCAGTGTTTGATATTACCATCACCAATTGAACCTTTTTGTAACATTAGGCTGAAAAGGTCAAATGCAGAATCCTCCTGCTAAAATACACCATATGCACATCTTGAATTAAGGCATCAAGTGCACCGTGGCCAAATTGCTGATGATATAAACACAGTCCATTTAGCAATATGTGAGCAGGGTACAGAGCCTGAAAAGGGCTAAAGGCAGGATAAGCAAATGGGCAAGATGTTGGCAGATAGTATTTCAATGTGGGAACATGTAAGGTTTGGCACTGTGGATGAAGAGTGAAGAATGCATCATTATATAAAATGTTGTGCTCCAGTGGATCTTGGGGCTTCCAGTGCAAAAAGGTTGGCATGTAAGTAATTAGGAGGACTAATATAAAATTGGTCTTTATTGCCTGGGCTACAGGTGATAAAAACTTGGGGAATTTACAGGTCTACAACTGTACAAGTCTACAACTGTTTCCAAATCTACAGATTGCTGGTGAGACTGCTCCTGGCGTATGGGGTACAGGTTTAGTCTTCACATTTAAAGAGTTATGGACTTGCGTTGGAGGCAGCACAGAGAAGATTCAATTAATTCTGTTTTGGCAGGAATTGACATAAGAAGAGGATGAGCAGGCTGGTACTCATTGAAGGCGATTACATTGAAACATGCAAGGTTCTGGTGAATCTGACAAGGGTTGACAGGGTAGATACTGAAAGGATGTTTCCCCAGTGAAGGATTCTACAACTAATAGATATTGTTTCAGAAGAAGCAACCTCCCATTTAAGACAGAGTATAGAAGAAATTACTTCTCTCCGAGGATCATGACGCATAGGAATTCTTAACTCCAGAAAGCATGGAGGTAATCTTTGAATGGGTTTGAGACTAATTCAACAAAAGTTTGAAATATAAGGGAGAGTAATACAGCAGGATCTTCTGCTCACAGACTCCAAGCCAAACATCAAGCACCGTATTGTTCCTTCACTACTCCCATTTTATTCTCCTCAGTATCCCATCAATATCCTTCCACCCTGGCCTCCACATTATGTAAATTGCATAGCAAAAAATTAACCTACCAACTAAATATATTTGTAATATGCAGGTAGACATAGAGGAATCTCACCGTCTCAGGGAAAACATACAGCATGGACAGCACTGGAGATTGGGATTGAATCTGAGCCACTGGAGCTGTAAGAAAGCAGTTCAACTCACTGACAATAGACAATAGACAATAGGTGCAGGAGTAGGCCATTCGGCCCTTTGAGCTAGCACCGCCATTCAATGTGATCATGGCTGATCATCCCCAATCAGTACCCCGTTCCTGCCTTCTCCCCATATCCCCTGACTCCGCTATCTTTAAGAGCCCTATCTAGCCCTCTCTTGAAAGTATCCAGAGAACTGGCCTCCACCGCCCTCTGAGGCAGAGAATTCCACAGACTCACAACTCTCTGTGAGAAAAAGTGTTTCCTCATCTCCGTTCTAAATGGCTTACCCCTTATTCTTAAACTGTGGCCCCTGGTTCTGGACTCCCCCAGCATCGGGAACATGTTTCCTGCCTCTAGCGTGTCCAAACCCTTAATAATCATATATGTTTCAATAAGATAACCTCTTTTTTTTTTTTTTTTTTTTTTTTTTTTTTTATTTTTTTTTTATTTTTTAGAAGTACGGTAGATTACAGTAATGTACAACACGTATATATTAATACATTTTTTGTACCGCTTCACTTTTTTAAACTTTAAGAAAGAAAAAGAAAGAAGTAAGAAAAGTGAAGAAAGTGCGCAAAGGTTGTGAAGTGCAAAAGAGTGTTGGGAAAAGAAAGCCCCTTAGAAAAGAGGTTAGAGAAGGAAGTAAAGTTAGAAAATAGACCCTAGAAAAAAAAGAGAAAGAAAGAAGGAACAATCGCTCTATTATAACTCTTATACCATACTTCATAGAGAAGGAACTACCAACCAAGTCTATTTTTATTTTACCTCCCATTACCAGGTCCAGATACCTTTTATTTATTTATTTGTTTTTCTAAATTACTATTGCACCTCATGCTTGTAATAGGTCCAAAAACGTAGACCACGTCTTTTGAAATTGATCTACTTTGCCTACTAGGAGGAATCTCATCTCTTCCAGATGTAATGTTTCCAACATATTTGATGTCCACATTTTTATTGTTGGTGTGGGCGCATTTTTCCAGAATTTAAGTATAAGCTTTTTTCCCATTATTAGCCCATAATTGAGTAAATTCTTCTGATACACGTTTAATTCAGGAATACCTTCCGATATTCCAAAAATAATCCATTCTGGTTTTGGTACCAGTTTTATTTTGATTAATTTTGAAAAAATATCAAATATTTCAAACCAGAATTTTTGGATTTTTGTACAAAAAACAAAAGAATGTGCTATGGTAGCTTCTTGACATATACATTTATCACAGATTGGTGAGACGTTAGGAAAGATTTTATTTAGTTTGGTTTTTGAATAATATAATCTATGTAATGTTTTAAATTGGATAAGCGTATGTCGTACGTTGATCGAGCATTTATGCACCTGTAATAAATGATTATCCCAACTCTCTTTTGAAATTTTTATACCTAGATCTTGTTCCCAATCTCTTCTAATTCCATCTGTTGTGGGTATTTCTATATTTAAGATGATATTATATAAGTATGATATTAAATTAACTGATTCCGCCTTTGTCTTCATTGCTTCATCTAGTAAGTCGGAAGGCATATTATAATAATCTTTTGTGTGTGTTTTCAAATAATCACAGATTTGTATATATTTAAAATATTGATTATTTTTCAAATTATATTTCAGTTGTAGTTGTTGGAATGATAGTAATTTTTCTAATTCATACAGATCTTCGAGCGTTTTAATTCCCATTCTTTCCCATTGTATAAATGCTTTATCTATGATTGAAGGTTTAAACGATGGGTTATTGACTATTGGTATTAAGAGAGATAGGTTTCTTAATTTTAGATTCTGTTTTATTTGCTTCCATGTTCTAATAGTGCTATATATAATTGGATTTTTATTATAATTTTTATTATTCAAATTTATTGGAGAGAGAATAATCGCTCCTATATTATTCGGGGAGCAATCCCCTTTTTCCATTCTAATCCAGTCCACCTGCTGGGCAGAATTGTCCAGCAGGTGAATCATATTTTTAATATTTACTGCCCAGTTATAATACATAAAGTTAGGGAGCGCTAGACCCCCCAACTCTTTTCGTTTGTTAAGGTGTGTTCTTTGTATTCTGTGGGATTTATAATCCCATATAAAATTTGTAATGTCTGAGTCCAGTTTTTTGAAAAACTTTTTTGGGAGATATATAGGTATTGATTGAAATAGGTAAAGGATTTGTGGTAAGAAAATCATTTTTATAGCATTTATCCTACCTATTAAGGACATCGGAAGTGTTTTCCAAAATTTAATCAGATTATTTAATTTCTTAAGTAGGGGATTATAATTAGCTTTAAACATATCATGGTAATTTCTAGTAATCTCAATTCCTAAATATTTGAATTTTTCCATAGCTATTTTAAAAGGGAATTTCCTGAGATGTGTTGAGTCTTTTGGTTTAATCGACATAATTTCACTTTTGTTCCAATTTATTCTATATCCTGAAAAGGATCCAAAGTCCTCAATTAAGTTTAATATATTTGGTATACTAATTTGTGGTTTTGTGATGTACAGTAGTACATCATCAGCATATAGGGATAGTTTGTTGTTTGAATATTTTGTGTTATAACCGTGAATATTCGAGTGTGTTCTTATTTTTTCAGCAAGGGGTTCAATTACCAAAGCAAATAACAGCGGTGATAGTGAACATCCTTGTCTGTTGCCCCTAGATAATTCGAATTTTGAAGATAATATATTATTAGTTAGTATTCTAGCCGTAGGTTTGTTATATAGTAGTTTTATCCATGCAATAAAGTTTTCTCCCAATTGGAATTTTTGCAATACTTTGATCATATAGTCCCATTCTACTTGATCAAACGCTTTTTCTGCGTCCAGTGAGATGATAGCTAACTCTTGGTCATAAGATTTATGTGAATGCATTATGTTAAGCAAACGTCTCAAATTATTAAATGAGTGTCTCTTAGGTATAAATCCTGTTTGATCCTCATGTATTAGTCTACTAACATACTTGCTTAATCTATTGGCTAATGTTTTTGCTATTATTTTCTGATCCGTATTTAACAAAGCAATAGCTCTATATGATCCTGGTTCTTCTATATTTTTATCTTTTTTAAGTATTAATATGATCGTTGATTCCGCTAGTGTTTCAGGTAGGTTTTGCTCTTTATAAGCATATGTATACATTTTTTGTAATCGTGGAGTAACTATATCATAAAAAGATTTATAAAATTCATTACTGAATCCGTCTGGTCCTGGTGTTTTTCCATTTTTTAGTGTTTTTATTGTGTCTTCTATCTCCTTAGAAGTAATTTGTGCTCCCAGTTCCTCTTGTTCCCTGCGTTCTAATTGTGGTAGATTACAATTATCTAAAAATTCTGAGATTTTATTATTGTCTATTGACGTTTTAGATGTGTATAGATTCTGGTAAAATTGAGCAAATCTTTTATTAATATCCTTGGGTAGTGTTAATACTTCCCCTCTATCTGATTTAATCTTTAATATTGCATTCTCTTTTTCCCGTTTTTTAAGTTGTCGTGCTAGAAGTTTGTGGGGTTTGTCCCCGAATTCGAAGTGTTCTTGTTTTGTGATTTGAAATAATGTTATAACTTTCTCTGACAGTAATTTATTTAACTGAAATTTCAGTAGTAGTATTTTATTATGTTTATCCATAGTTGGGTCTTTAGCATTATCTATATCTAACTGTTTTATTTGATCTTCTAAGTGTCTTTGTTCATTCTTATTCTTTTTATTTTGATAAGCTTGAAATGAAATAATGACTCCTCTTATAAATGCTTTGAAGGATTCCCATAATAACGTGGGGGATATCTCTGGTGTATCATTTAACTCGAAAAATAGATCCATCTGTTTTTTTAGATAGATACTCCCTTGAGGGTCTTTTAAAATTTGTGAGTTAAACCTCCAGAACGGTTTATTCATAGACATTCCTTCTAGTTTTAGAACAAAAGTTAACGGAGAGTGATCTGAGATCGCATTAATATGATATTTAGGATTCAGAGATTGCGAAATTAATTTTGTATCCACTAGAAAATAGTCTATCCGTGAATATGTTTTATGCACCATTGAATAAAACGAGTAATCCCTTCCCGTCGGGTTTGCAATCCTCCATACATCTGTTATATTTGTGTTTTCCATATATGTGTGTAAGAGTTCACTGGTTTTAGATTTCGTCTGACCTTTTTGTTTTTGCATCGATTTATCTAAATAAGGATCTAAAACACAATTAAAATCTCCTCCGATTATAACATTTTGATAATTAGATTCTGCAATTATATTCAGAATTTTATTAAAAAATTGAGGGTTATCAAAGTTGGGCGCATATATGTTTACCAGCGTAATTGGCATATTATTGATCTCCCCTGCTACTATAAGATATCTCCCTTCCTTATCTAAAATAGTGTTCTTTGATTTAAATGGAATTCCTTTACGAATAATAATTGCAGTACCTCTAGATTTGGAGGTAAATGAAGAGTGAAATGTTTGGCCTATCCAGTTCGCCCTCAGTCTTGTCTGATCTTGCTGTTTAAGATGTGTTTCCTGTAGAAACGCTATGTCCGTGTTGTATGATTTCAACTGAGCTAGTATCTTGCCCCTTTTAATAGGTTCATTAATCCCCCTTATATTCCAACTACATAATGTGATTCCTCCTATTTTCTTTTGATTGTCGTCATGCATTTTTACCAATTTTAATGACCTTAATTATTGTGGTGCGTTCATACCTCCGGACTCTGGTTATTTTGGGAGTATTTCTATTATAGACTTCCTTGGTAGTTCTCCTGCGCGATTGTCCTTGAAGAAAAAACACACAGATGTGACATATTGTGATTAAAAAAATATATATATATAAATCAAATAAATTTACGGTGTCTAAAATTTCAACACCGTAGTGAGTGGCCCACTCGTCTGTGGGGTACGACATCCATAACGCTTCCGGCGTAGTTGGTATAAAGTTAGCCCCGCTGTATTTATTACCCAAAATCTATGGGGTCATTACCGTTTCCAATTCAGTTCTATTTCACCCAGTTACAATTTATATATATGTCAAATGTATTCGATTCCATATCCTACTCACTCTTTATCTCTTAACTATTTTAAAATGAATTTAGTATTGTTAAAGTGAGCGGTTTACTGAGTGGATTAACCGGAGTCAGGTTCCTGGAATTGTGCCAGGTGCCTGATCTCTTCTCCTCTCCACGAGCTGCGAACATAGGTGATAACTGCTGTCTGCGTTATGACGCAGGCACCACTTATCATTACCGGCTATCAATTTACTGTTCCCAGCTTCCATATCATTTTTGATATCTCTTACCGAGTTTCTTAAGTCCTCCATTTCGGTTTTCTCTTTTGCAGATCGAGTAGCCATTCCAGAGACCTCTCCAGAGGTCAGTTCTGAAGTTTCTTGCTGTTCCAGAGTCTTTAGCAGATGTTTTGAGATTTTCCTCTGTGGGCTCTGACCTGGAGATGTACTTTTCATTTAAAATGACTTTCCCTCCGTTAAAATCGCGGCGCTTACTGATGACGTCATCAGCACCGCGACATGAAGCTCCGGTAAGTTTTTAAAAACGGTCCCGACCTCCAGACCCGATTTTAACGCGAAAAATCGCGATTTTTTCAGCGGAGCTAAAAAGTTTGCGACTGCTAGCAGAGCAACCGGAAGGATAAGATAACCTCTCATCCTTCTAAACTCCAGAGTATACAAGCCCAGCCGCTACATTCTCTCAGTATATGACAGTCCCGCCATCCCGGGAATTAACCTTGTAAACCTATGCTGCACTCCCTCAATAGCAAGAATGTCCTTCCTCGGATTAGGGGACCAAAACTGCACACAATACTCCAGGTGTGGTCTCACTAGGGCCCTATACAACTGCAGAAGGACCTCTTTGCACCTATACTCAACTCCTCTTGTTATAAAGGCCAACATGCCATTCGCTTTCTTCACTGCCTGCTGTACCTGCATGCTTACTTTACCTGCACTGCTCTACTGTGCTGCTCTTAATGAGGAAGCAAGATATCAGCAGTGAATTAGGCATGATCTTGTTGAATGTTGAAGTAGATGCAAGGGGCTGATTAGCTTTATCCTACTCCTGTTGTTTTTATTGTAGCATCCTCCTCAATCCAAAGAATCTGCAGCACTGTACAAACAAGGTGATGTTCTGCTGTTTTTAGATCTTGCCCCAGTTGCCACCTGCCCTGGAAACATTGCGATAACAAAGCAATCTTCATACCTGGAATAAATGATATCCCAGTGAGCAGTGAGCTTCTGTTACAATGAGGTGAAGTTTTTACAAGGTATCAGGTTACAATGTATTTTTTTTACGATTGAAATATAAGCTGCTGCAACTGATTCTAGATGAATCATTGACCCACAGGGAAATGTTACTAGGCAGATGATTGCTTTGGTTTCAAGGCAGTTTTATCTTTAATTGATAATAAGTCAGATGTTAGAAAAATTAAAATGGCTATCTTGGTCTTGATATGAAGAACCCCTTCTTTTACAGAATTGGAAGTTTTTTAAAATAGTAATGAGCTTCCCTGTTTGAAATGGTGTGTATCAATGGAAAAATAATTAGCGTGTCCACTGGATCTAAGCAACAGGATGTAATTTCAAATCCCTAAAGAGAAGCCAGGAAACAGCAGCTGGGAGAGAAATGACAACCAACTAAAAGATTCTGAAGGACTACACTCTAGAGTCATACAACACAGAACTGGTAACTCAAATTTCACTGTACCTTAATTGGTACATATGACAATAAACTGACCTTGAAACCTTGAAACTGCCCCTTTTACCCAATTTGCCCATCAACACTAGTCCCACCTGCCCATATTTGGCCCACATCCCTCAAAACCTTTCCTGTCCATGTCCAAATGTATTTTAAATGTTGTTATATTATCTCTCAACTACCTCCTCTGGAAGCTCATTCCATATCCCCACTACACTCTGAATTAAAAATAGATTCCTATTAAACCTTTCGCCTCTCACCTTAAACCTATGTCCTCTCATTCTTGATTCCCCTATTCTAGGTAAAAGACTGTACACCTATCCTAGCTATCCCCCTCATGATCTTATACACCTCTGTAAGGTCGCCTCATCCTCCTGCACTCCAAGGGATAAAATCCGACTGTGCCCAAGCTCTCCTTATTCCACAGACCCTCAAGTCCTGGCAACACCCTCACAAACCTTCTCTGTACTCTTTCCAACTTAACAACATGTTTCCTATAATAGGGTGACCAAAACTAAACATGATACTCCAAATGTGGCCTCACCTATGTCTTGTACAACTATAACATAACATCACAATTTCTATACTCAATACCCTGACTAATGGTTATTGTTCAGGATTTAACTTTGGCTCCTTTAGGTTTCAGAGACTGATGTTCCATGTCATCCTTATCTTTATTTCCCTATATTAGAAAAAATAGCAAGCACTGAAAGGAAGGGAAGGGTAAACAGTCCTAGGAATTGTTGGAATCAACCCATCTATCCTAACATTTAAAGTGGTGGACCTTGAAAATCCACTGTGTTATTCCTTTGTTACACTCCCTTTGAGCTAACAAAGCCAACTGTTGTTGATTAGATACACATATCATTCAGAGTTGAATGTTTATTTGGCCAGAGAAATTTAAAGACTGGAGAATAGTTACATAATTTCTGAGATAACATCAGTAGACATAGAAATGCCTAAATATTCTATCAGGAGCACAGGGCATAGTTTGTAGATCCACTGCCTCTGAGCACCAGGCCATTAGATTCAATCCTGACCTCAGGTACTGCTTGTGCAGAGTTTGCAATTTCTCCATATGAATGGGGTTGTCCTGTGGGTGGTCCAGTTTTCTCCCACATCCCAAAGATGTGCGGGTTGGTAGGTTTGCCCCAAATATGTAGGCGAGTGGTAGTGTCTGTGGGGTGCGGGGGGGGGGGGGAAGAGAGAATGCTAGTTTGGAGAGAACCGACCCAGCCCAGCCCAGCGTGGGAGACCCAGCCCAGCCCAACCCGGAGTCGGAGATGTCGCTGATGTCGCCAAACGTAAAGCGGAGACTCAAATCCCGGCGGAGGAGAATGATCAGCGCCCGCTGTGAGTCCCCATCGCACTGCCAATTCCAGCCACTCCCCTCGCTGGCTCCTCCCCCGTGATGCCCACCTCTCCCCCATGGTTCTTCCCCGTCTTTTCTCCGAGCTCACTCCCCCCCGACCCCACACCCCCCCGACCCCGTAATCATCCCGCCCCCACAACACCCCCCCTCCCACACACACCCTCCCCCCCACACACCCCTCCCACCCACATACACATCACCCCCCACCCCACATCCCCCCGCAACACTCCCCTCCCCCACACACCCCCTCCTACAACTCCCCATCCACACACACCCCTCCTCCCCTCCCACCCCACCACCACAAAACCCACTTCCCTCCCCCCTCCCCTCCTCTCCCACACATGAAGAAGAGGGGGAGGGAGTGCTCAGGGATGAGGGGAAATGAGCCGCGCCTGCACAGTTAGGGGCTATGGATGAGTGGTGGAATATTGCGTTGGGGGAACGGGTGAGTGGTGGAATATTGCATTGGGGAATGGGTTGCGTTGGGGGACCAAGCCTCCCGTGTGACTGGGACCACAACGAGTCCCACTTAGTCTAGTGTCTTTTAAATGTTGTTATTATACCTGCCTCAACCACCTCATCTGGCAGCGTGTTCCATATACCCACCATCCGCCGTGTGGAAAGGTTCCCCCACAAGTTCCTATTAAATTTTTTCCCTCTCACCTTAAACCAATGTCCTCCGACACTGAGAAAAGATGGTGTGTATTTGCCCTATCTACGCCCCTCATGATTTTATAAACCTTCATAATATCATCCCTCAGTCTCCTGGCTCCAGGGAATAAAATCCTAGTCTGGCTAACTTTTCCCTATAACTTAGTTCCATTTAAGGTGGGATAGGAAAGGGCATGGTGCTTCAGCTCCTTGACAAACTGCAGTTTTTGGATTGAAAGCATTCTCATTATAAAATATGAAAGATGATCCAAGAATTTGACAATGTTAATGAAAGTTCAGCAACATATTTCCAAATCAGGGTAGAATGCGATTTGGAGAAGAAAACAGTGGTACTCCCACATGCCTGCTGCTCTAGTCCTCCAACTCGACATAAGTCATGAGTTTCATGGATGTTGTAATGTCTTGTAATCAATACATAGAATCATGGAAAATAGGTGCAGGAGTAGGCCATTCGGTCCTTCGAGCCAGCACTGCCATTCAATATGATCATGGCTGATCATCCAGAATCAGTACCCTGTTTCTGCTTTTTCCCCATATCCCTTGATTCCGTTAGCCATAAGCGCTATATCTAACTCTCTTTTGAAAACATCCAGTGAATTGGCCTCCATTGCCTTCCGTGGCAGATAATTCCACAGATTCACAACTCTCTGGCTCAAAAGGTTTTTCCTCATCTCAGTCCTATATAGCCTGCCCCTTATTCTTAACACAGATGAAGAGAAGCCAGATGTTTAGGATGGTGGATGAATGCTGTCCCAGCAGGCAGCATTTTCTTGACTATACACTGTATTTTTCTGCTGCTACACGCCCTTTATGGGCAGTGGGTAGGTGCTAAAGACCTGCACGGGAAGGTAGACGCTCCTGCCTCCATGAGTCTCGGGCAGATGGGGCTTGTCAGCCTGGGAAGGCAGTCCATCCTGGAGAGGGAAAACTCTGATTTAAAACCTCCACTGCCTTGTGGCCATATCCAGTCATGGAAAAGGCTCCTGGAGTGAACCTCAAGAAAATCTGGAGTCGGAGCCCCTAAGGCAGTTCGTCGTTGTCTACAACCTCGCTCTGGCAGCTCCTGCTATGGCGCTGGTGCCAAGCTGTAACGGCCCTGCTGTTCCTTTGGATCGATCAGCGACATGGGGAGGGGGGAAGTGCTGCATGGGCAACAGCCTGTCCTCCATATGACATCACCTGCAAACTAGGATGCATCACCCATGGTCAGTCATGACCGAAGGGGGCCTACTATATTACGCCCTTTAAGCCAGCAAAGCCTAATTGCTGGTAGGTAAATACTAGGTATGTTACAAAACTTACCTTCAGTCGCGCTGTAATTCTGCCACTGGCCGTGTGCGCGATTTTGGCGCCTTTAAGGGGGGGCGGGGTTAAAACGCGGGTTTCTCCTCCTTTGTCCTGGGAATATTTTGTTGGTGTACAAGCCTTGGCTGACAAAATCGTTCCTACCGGCGTTTTGTGAATTTTTTATTTTTATTAAATCGTCAATGTCACCGCTGGAGTCATTTTAAAAGCAGCTCCTGAAGCGTCAACGCCGATAACGGGGACGGATTTCACACACGGGACAGGTAAACGAAAGTGCTTTCTTTAAATGTATAAAAGTGCTTCTTAAGAAGCCTTTAATTCACATTTTGTCATGCGACACGGTGATTTTATTCCCCGAATTAACGGCAGTATTTTTCATGCCAATACGGGGTTAAATTCACCGCAAATCAACGTTCCAAAAGATCGCGTTCCAGTAATCCTCACTCGCAAGATGATTTAAATGCCCATTAATTTACAGGTATTAAACATTCAATTCCTTCCATTTGGCCTGTAAATTCATGAAAATTAGATTTAAAAATTATGTTATATTGTGAATTGTGTGAATGTTATTTGGACACTTAGGTTATTTAAAAATGTTAATCTATTCTTAAGAAATTGATAGATGTTTAGATCTAGTAATTGAATTTTGTAATTAGCTATAATTAGGTAACTAACTAATTATATGCTTTACTTTCATGTCTTCGAAGTAAGATTGTTTCATATTTGTTTCAGAATGCTTCAATCTATAATACCTGAAAATTTATTTCAGTTATCATAATTTTTAAGAAAGTTATGGGCTTTTAACTGTCCTCCATCACAGCTTTTGTGTTAAGTCAATGGAAAAGCAATAGGGAACTAGATGCTAATTTCTGAGTATGATAATGGCCATAACATTTTTAATACTGAAGATATGAAAGTGAATTAAGTGTCAAATTAAACTTCTTTTTATGCTTTATCTGATGGGATAAATTGCAGACTTTATTTTTTAAATCTCAAAATTTTGTAACATTGCTATAAATACATATGTCATTTTGTGTTAATTATCTGGCAAGGGGGATTTAAAGACAGGAAAGTGTTTACATTTACTTCAGGGATAAAAACAAAATATGTTTCATTGTTAGCTTAGCAGGGCAAAGCCGTCGGTTTCCTCCGGGTACTGGATTATAAAACTTGTACCATTGGATCCACTACTTGGAGCGAGTGCTGACCAGTGAATTCACACCCTATCCAACTCTCGCAGAGGGAAACTTCAAGCAAAGAGTGGAGGAAGGAACCACAGATGCCGGTTTACACTGAAGATATAGACACAAAATGCTGGAGTAACTCAGCGGGACAGGTAGGCGGCATCTCCGGAGAGAAGGAATGGGCGGTGTTTCGGGTCAAGACCCTTCATCAGACCTTGTCTCCAGAGATGCTGCCTGACCCGCTGAGTTACTCCAGCATTTTGTGTCTATCTTCAAGCAGAAGTGTTTTTAAAAAAAAATAATGCAAATAAAACGGAATATATCGGAGGAGCCAATGAACGTCCATCCTAGGTGGATAAGTGCCGGGGAAGGAAGAGTGAGAGAAACAGAAAGCTCTTAGCTCTGATGTGCGTCACATTCCTGGTTCGGGAAAGATCACGTGGGTACAGAAGTCCTAGTTTTCTTTGGTGTCTGACACTTCCAATCCCAGCTTTGGGTCCTAGCAAGACTTTATCCAAGCCGAGCCCAGAGACGAGGAACCAAAGATACTAGAGGAGCTGTCTCCTGCGCTAAGTAGGAAATAGCAGCGATGGGGGAAAAAAAGTTAAATAAGAATAATGTCTTTGTACCTTGATGGGAGTTCGCCCTTTGATAATAATTTACCAATTGATTTGGTAATCATCGGCCTTGAGATTTTCTCAACTTGAAGATCTGAAATTAAGTGGTCAACTTTCCCCTGCTGGGGTAGTTGTGGGAGCCGAGTGCCGGAGTGACAGGTCGTCCCGTCTGCACCACCCCTCGCACTTGCATCCTTTGTGAATCGAGTGGGGAAGACCGACAGCTCCCAGCTCGGGGAGCCGCTGCCGACCGAGCACTCCTGGAGGGGACCAAGGAGATGAACCAAGACGAAGGGGCTCAGAGTGAGATGTTTCAAGACACGATGTCCACCCAGTGAAAGGAACCTGGGCGGCTTCGGTGCCGTCTGAGCAAGGCGGAAATGTAACACCAGTTAACCCGAGAGAGAGAGAGAGAAATAAAGTTCAAATAACAGTGGAGATGGTGACTGGGCAGCTCGGTTCTTCCTCCTGGCGATGGTAAAATAGGGTCGGTGCGCTCGGTGCATGCTCCGGCTGCGATCTGCTGAGACAAGATTTAATCCTCTTCTCGTTGCTTCATTCAGGTGAGAGTTTCACATTACAAATTAAGCCTCTCCGTAAATCTAAAACCTCTCGCGTCGGTCTTTTTTCTGCCAGGGATATAGCACAGTTACACGCTCTGTGTTTAACCGTGTGAGCACACTGTTATCGGGGTGTAAATGTTGTCATCTGCATGTCAATTATCTAGCGAAATGCCACGAAATTGACGAGATCGCTGCTGTTAAATGTACCATGGGTTTACAAAGTTGATAAATTGAAAGGCTTTCGCACTGCTATTGCAAAGGCAAACTGCATCTGTACTTGTTGCAAATGTGTGTGTGTGTATATATATATATATATATATATATATATATATATATATATAAATAACTGCGAACGACTTGTAGAGGCGCTTGAGTGAAACGAGACGTTACGGCTCCGACCTAAATAACGGTACTAAAAGGAATGTAGCGATTTGAGACAGCACCCGAATAGTCAGCTAGACTAGTTCTCGATCGAATGTGAGCGTTTGCTTAGAGACAAAATTAGACATTCGGGTGTTCATGGGGATATGAGCACAGTTGTGGCGGTAGGAGCGGAGTTTGAGACAATGTCTCAATTCTGATGTTTTCTTTGTCATTATAACGGTGCATTTGTTTAACACATAGGGTACCTCTTCTCGGATTTGATCTTAAACCAATATTATAGATCAATTTTCCTTTTTTGCATTAGAACGCGAATTGAACCAGGTTAATAAAGAGCACGAAAAAAGGTTGGAACTAAAGATAGGCTCAATTCGCCTTTTATCTTTCATGGACTCAATTCAAAAACAATAGAATCCCGGAACAGTTCATGATGAGAGATGATGTAGCTGTATCATTCAATTTTAAAGAGATTGCCCACAAATCCATGCCCACACTAGCAGAGGCTAATAGTCTCAGTGTTCCGAGCAATGGCATATTCAAACAATGATTTGCCATACGTTACAATGCTAAGGCTGGCAACTATAATCTCCATGCTAACTTTCAAACTCCGAACTGTTCACTAAAACCAATAAAGGATGCAAATAATTAATGTGGTCTCTTCCAGTATATTGCAATTCAATTAGTCCCACAATCACGTGGAATTTATCCCATTCTCTGGTCGGCACTGTTAACATAAATCTATTGTCAATGCAAATACAGTACTGTAAAAGGCGAGTACCTTGATAACTTTCCTCCAACAGCACAATTAACATAATTTCTCTGGAGGCAGGACGATGGCTTAGCTCCTCTACTGTTGTCCAGCTGACTGACATTTTCAGATACTCTCCTATCTATTTAATCATAGCCAGAATACCCCCTGGAATGGTTTCTAATCATCTCCCTTGCATAATCATATGATCTTATAGAGGTGTACAAAATCATGAGAGCAATTGATCGGCTACACGCAATGTCTCTTCCCCAGAGTGGGAGAATCCAGAACCAGAGGACATGGGTTTAAGGTGAGGGGAGAAAGATTTAATAGGAACCTGAAGGATAACTTTTTCACACAAAAGGTGGTGGGTGTATGGAACAAGCTGCCAGGTACAGCAGGCAGTGAAGAACGCCAATGGCATGTTGGCCTTCATTGCGAGAGGATTTGAGTTTAGGAGCAAGGAGGTCCTACTGCAGTTGTACAGTGTCCTGGTGAGACCGCACTTGGAGTATTGTGTGCAATTTTGGTCTCCTAATTTGAGGAAGGACATTATTGCTATTGAGGGAGTGCAGCGTAGGTTCACCAGGTTAATTTCCGGGATGGCGGGAATGACATATAATGAAAGAATGGGTCGACTGGGCTTGCATTCACTGGAATTTAGAAGAATGAGAGGGGATCTTATAGAAACATAAAGTTCTTAAGGGATTGGACAGGCTAGATGCTGGAAAAATGTTCCCCATGTTGGGGGAGTCCAGAACCAGGGGTCACAGATTAAGAATAAGGGGTAGACCATTTAAGACTGACATGAGGAAAAACGTTTTCACCCAGAGAGTTGTGAATCTGTGGAATTCTCTGCCACAGAAGGCAGTGGAGGCCAATTCACTGGATGTTTTCAAGAGAGAGGTAGATTTAGCATTTACTGCTAATGGAATCAAGGGATATGAGGAAAAAACAGGAACGGGGTACTGATTTTAGATGATCAGCCATGATCATATTGAATGGTGGTGCTAGCTTGAAGGGTCGAATGGCCTACTCTTGCACCTATGTTGTTTTTATGTTTTTATGTTTCTAAGAGATAGATGAGGGAGGTAGTATTGCAACGTTTCAGAAACATTTAGACAGGTACATTGATAGGACAGGTTTAGAAGGATATGGGCCAAATGCAGGCAGGTGGGACCAGTGTATATGGGACATATTGGCCGGTGTGGGCAAGTTGAGGCTGAAAGGCCTGTTTCCACTCTGTAAGACTCTATGTCCTCTAGAATTGCCTGACTACTTATCATTGGCCATTCTTTTCTTTTTAAACTAATATGCTGTCCCTCAAAGGCATCATCTGGGGGTGTTACATCAACCTACATTCATTGTTGACACATCACTCAAACACAATGGCACCACTTGATCCCTCCAGTACCTTTCTGACCCCCAGTCCTAGATGATGGGACCCAATTTCTTCCAGCTGGACACTATGAAAGCTACCATCATCAATCATGTCAATAAACACCATACCCTCCATCTCCCTCCTCTGGCACGATCCCAGATTGAACCAGATTGCTGGTTTCTAGATCATCAATGTCTCAAATACAAGATTTCCATCTTTTCTCCCTAACCCCAAATACTGCCGAAGCCATGTCCTCTTCTTTTCAACATACCCCTGAAAAGTCAATCTTTTAAGCTTTTTATGTCATCCTCCTGGGAACATCAGAGACTTTTGCAATGTTTTTTTTGTGGCACAGGAAACTACCTCTTGTTCTGTGTTGAAAGCATTTTTTCAAAGTACAGCATTAATATGAATAATATGGTTACATATCTCTAGCAAATCAAAAGTTAATCAAACCACACAGCAAAAGGAAGGAAATTTAAATTCCCAAGACAAATGGCAAAAAAATATTACAGCAAGGCCACCTCCAAAATTTGCTCAAACCCCTCTTGAAAAAAAATCTGGGTGCCTCACATTTGTGGGACTTGTATTTAGCAAAAAATTAGTTAGGACATTTTAAAACATCAAATCTCATGTCCTGGGTTAGTCTGAATATATCTTGTCTTGAAGATACTGAATGTTTATAATATGGTTTGAAGTCAGATTCTCCTGTAGAAAGCTGCACTGCAACATAGTTCATCATGGGTTCAGACACCTCGTATCCATAGAAGGGTTTACCCGTGAACTTTAGTTTAAAGCTTTATATCAGGACTGGTCTATTGTTGAGCATCAAGATATAAAATAGGGTAAGAATACCAATTATTGAATTATTATTGCATCATGAATTATCACATTAGTTAATAAAATAGTTAAAGTTTCAGAATAGGCTGACATTTTTAATATGGACTAGTATATACAAATTTAGAATAATTGTCAAAATGTAGCCTATGGATTATATTCATGCATCGTTTCTTCTCAAGAAAGTGGTTTGACAAACTATGCAAATATTTAAAATGCTCACTCCACATATTCCCACGGTATCTATGCTCTTCTAGTTCGAGATTTCTATTTCTAGTTCAAGACAGGCTCTTCTGTTCACACAAAAATGCAGTAATATCAACTTTCAGCAATGTGATCTACAATTGTACCAGTCAAGACACTTGACTTTATTGCAGTTTTCTTTTCCAATGTTCTGTTCCTAATGGCCCATAAGTTAAAATATTTATTTGACCATTCATTATAACTAAAGATACAGAATCAGCATCTACCAAAATAGACTGAGGAAGCTTATTAAATTCCTCCCTGCACTTGACCTGTACCACTTAGTATGGCTGTTATTAAAAGCCCATGCTGGGTTGATAATTTTTAACATATTTTGATGATGCAATAAATGATCTTTGAAGAATAAACTAATATTTACACTGTAGTTGGAAGAAAACCCAGTACATACTTGCATATCTGGTACTTTACTTCCATTCATATTCACAAGTAGAATTACTCAAGGAAGAGAATGCGGAGGAGGGGGTGGGGATGAAAGGTGAGTCTGTAACTACTGAAAAAATTCACAAGATACTCTATTCACAATTTGGAACTGAATGCAGAAAAAGATACTTTACTCAATGTTTTGTGGAAATGGTGACTGAGGCAGAACACGTTAACTAAGATTAAATAAAAAGTGAGCGACTAGAGACAAAAAATGTTTTTACAAAGGGCTGATATAGGCAGTGTCGGGACAAAGTGACTTCTTCCATGCTGTATCAATTCTATCATTCTAAGAAATTGGATACAAGAATAGGGTAGATAAATGTATTAAAACTATTTGTTCTAATTAAATTATTTCCTAACATGGACTGATTAGACAAGCCTGAGGAAGATCATTGTTCTTGCATTCATCTTGTCTATTTCATTTTTTCCATCATTTTAAAATAAAGATTGGCAAAGTAACAGCAAATAACTGATATATTCAAAATTCCCCATGTAACATTTTCTGATACTTGTATATTGCATATTTTATTTCCAATGCAATGTAGAATAAAAAATTGCAAACTTCCTTATTCCTATATCTCCTGGAAAAATAGCATTCCGATTTATTTTGTATGTATCCAAACCTATTTCCCAATAATTATGTTCCTCTATCACTCATTCATTTTAATAATTACAATTGGATTGGAAATATTCTTGAGGAAAAAATTAATAAAAAACAATGATGCCTGTATACACAGCAACCAGCTTAATTCTATCTTTGAATCATGGGCAGAGGTTCAAGTATTGGCTGTTTTTCGTTGTTGCTGCCTTTGTTGGCCATAATAAACCTTAACCATTTTATCGAAACTTAAAGAAATTGGTGGATATGGGATTTTTGAATGCCAATGTGCAATTTTTTGATTGATGTTGATATGAATCGTATAACTAGGTGATGATTCTCTTTTAAAATTGCCCCATATGCCTAAAATAATACTATTTGAGTTATTTGTTCATGATTTTGTGGAATTGCATCTTGTAGCCATTAACAGAACTTCAGCTGTCATCCTCAAATTGTATTGTCCTATTCTTGACTTTTAAGGAAGACGACAGCGCTATGATAGCGACAGGCGGTGTAATAACGGGACTTGCAGCCCTGAAAAGACAGGACTCTGCTAGATCACAGCATCTTCATCATCCTCCTCCTGCTCCAGAGAAAAGGAGAGTCAAACGTAAGCCGAAACCTGATGTTGTTGTTGTAACAGGCAAAATCAGACTGTATTCCCCTTCAGGATTTTTCCTTTTTCTTGGAATTTTAATTTTAATGGTTGGGATTGCAATGGCAGTTCTTGGATATTGGCCACAGGAGATGGACAAGAAACATCCTGCAACGTCCAAATCTGGGATGTCAGATAATGGGTCTCATGTAATATCAGACCATGCTGGAGTTTTAGTGGAATTTTTTGAACAGCACTTACACTCTGACAAAATGAAAATGATTGGCCCTTTCACAATGGGGATTGGGATATTCATATTTATATGTGCTAATGCTATACTGCATGAAAATAGGGACAAAGAAACAAAAGTAATACATATGCAAGATATTTATTCTACAGTCATTGATATCCATAGCCAAAGAATTAAAGAGCAAATACATATGAATGGGGCTTGGACTGGCCGCTCTGGGGATTCTAATATCAAATGTTATGACAACCAATGTACAGCTAAACTGGCTGCAAATGTACTGCTGTCATTTTCGGGATCATCGAAGGATAGAATCGCTGCAACAAAATGGAACTCTTATGATGAAGAGGATGGACTACCCAAGGATATCAATATGCTTTTACACCCCAAAACCTCATCAGCATCAGGCTCCTTCCATAGGATGCAGACAGAAACTCAGAAAGAGAAAAGCAGCAATTCTAAAAAGTGTGAGACCAAGTCTATTGTCTCATCATCTATCAATGCTTTCACTCTCCCCGTTATTAAACTG
>JAXLNO010003294.1:0-24906 GCA_038087875.1 Malacoraja senta
AAACACACAATAAACACAGATTTAACATCCACCGCAGTGTCCACCATGCACCTCCTCACTGTGATGGAAGGCAAAATTCTTAAAGTCCTTGTCTCTTCCCGCCTTGTTCTCCCTCTGCATTGAGGCAAGCCAGCTTTCGATGTTGTTGCCCCGCCGGGTGATGGTAAGTAAGTCACGCGGCAGAATCCGAGCTCCGCGAACGGGCCGATTCAAACTCCGCGGCTCGGGGCGGACGAAACTTCCACCCTCCAGTCCAGCGGACGAAGCTGCTGCTGCGGGAGCTCCGGAGAACCGGTTACCAACCTGGGACCTGCGACCTCCCGACGATGTCGTCCACTGGGCCCGCGGCCGAGGCTCCGAAGTTGGGTCGCCGCCGCCGTAACGCCACCACAGCCCCGAAGTCGGCCAGCCCCGCTTTGGGAAGTCCTGGCTCTGCCTCCGGAGCCTCGAAGTCGGTCCCAGTTGGAGGCCGCCAGCTCTGCGATTAGGCCTCAGCGCAGACGGAGACGGGGGATACGACAAGAAAAGGTCGCATCCCCCCGAAGGAAGAGACTAAAAACAAGTTTCTCCCACCCCCCCACACAAACACAACTAAAATAAACTGAAACAACAGGACAAAAGACAACAAAAGAAGAAAAGACAAACGGACTGCAGGCGAGCTGCAGTTGCAGGGCAGCGCCGCCACTTCCGGTGAAGTGGGATTAGTGTAAGTGGGATTAGTGTAGCTTGGATATTGTTGGTGGTGTGGGCGAGTTGGGGCGGAAGGGCCTGTTTCCACATTATATGACTCTATGACTATGACATAGTTCTTGACATTAGAGTGCACCACTTTGAAGATCTCAGTTGCGAACAGCTTCCAGTACTGGAAGACCAGTGAGATTTGGCAGACCACAGGTCATCCTTCATTGAATTGATTTGAATGTAAAGAAGATGTGTGCTGATTTTATTGTATTTCCTACACATAGATTTTCAGTTTTAGTTTCAGAGATACAGCATGGAAACAGTCCCTTCAGCCACGGCAACCATTGATCGCCCATTCACACTAGATCCACGTTATCCCATTTTCCCATTCCCGACACACCAGGCACAACTATACAGAGGACAATTAACGTATACACTTTGGGATGTGAGAGGAAACCAAAGCATCTGGAGAAAATGGGGTCACAGGGAGAACGTGCAAACTCTGCACAGACAGCATCCGAGGTCAGGATCGAACCCAGGTCTCTGGCGCTGTGAGTCAGCAACTCTACCAGCTGCACGACCGTGCAGCCCCAATAGTTTTTGTGAATAATGTAATAAACAATACAGCAACAAAAACAAAATATATACATCCAATCCAATGAGTCGCTCTTTAAATATTCAGTTCAATGAAGCCCTCTTAAAAAAGCAGATTAGGGACTGATCTGCCCTCCATATGTTTAACTCAAGACTTTCAACAAAGGAGCAGAGATGGGTTCCCTATCAGGCAAAAGCTTCCAAGAACTTGGACTGAGGAGAAGCAGCCAAGATAAATAGGTTTTATTATTTTAAATGTTGGAGAGATAGAAGTGCTGTTCCAATCATTGAATGGAAACCTTGGTGTTTCTTCATTCATGATTGTGCTTGCATTCCCAGTCCCTTCCCCAGCATTTACACTGCTCACAATCATACAGCATTAACAATGGGCTTCTCCTCACGTGAAATTGCGAACTTCAAGTAATCCGAATTATAGCAGAACCCATAATGTAAGAAGAAAGAAAGATTTGCAGATAGAAAATTACCACCCTTGCATTTACACATTGCACCTTTCTCACTGTAATGTCTCCTTATCTCAGGAAGGATATCTGCATCTTGGAGGCAGTCACTACAATAAAAATGCAGCGTTAAAATAAGCCCTTCATCCTGCCACCAAGTACCTATCTACGGTAATCCCATTTACCAGCACTTGGTTTGAAGTCTACCATGCCTTGGATGTTCAAGAGGTTATCCTCATTAAACAATGTACAACAATAATTTACCAGAGCAAAACACAAAGTGCTGGAGTAACTCAGCAGGTCAGGCAGCATTTGGGGAGGGAGCGGATAGGTGATTTTTCGGGTTAAGTCCCTTCTTCAGACCAATTGATTCTACTGGATTTACTAGACGGACAAAATGTACTGAATTGATTCCTGGAATCACAAGGACTGTCCTTTGAAGAAAGATTGTGGAATAAGCCTATATTGACTGGAGTTTAAAAAAAGAGAAGTTATTAATTTGACAGGGAAAAGTTTGATGATGCATGATGGGGTTGATGCTGAATCATTATTTTCATTTACATAACAATTTGAACTGAGGAATATCATTTTAGGACAAGGGTTAGATATTGAAGATTGAGGTCAGATGGCATTTCTTCATTGTGGAGCTTAGGAATCTTAGGAATCATCTATCCCAAAGCTCCAGTTTCTCAGTTGTTGTTTAGAGTTCAGTTAGGGGATAGGTAAGGCGGATGGTCACTGTTTATTCACCAGAGTCGGGAAGTCTAAAACTTTCGAGGACATAACCTCAAGTTGAAAGGGGGAAGATTTAAAAGAGACATGAGGGGCACATTTTTCACACAGAGCATGGTGTTATGGAATGAGCTGCCAGAGGAAGTGGTAGAGGCATCTATAATTACAACTTTAAAAAGACATTTAGACAGGTTAATGGATAGGAAAGCCCAGGGAGACAACTTGGTCGGCATGGATGAGTTGGGCTGAAGGGCCTGTTTCTGTACTATATAACTCTACCAATCTAAAGCAATGACCATGGGATTGGACATGAAAAGAAGTTGTAATGGGGATTAATGTGTGATATTTTCAAATGGCACAACAGGCTCTAAGGGCCATCTGGCTCACTCTTTATTCTTAAGGTCACAATGACTTCTCAACCACTTCAACAAATCAATGACCTGATCATTTCATAAAATGAAATATTATCTAATGAATGTTATGCTCATATTTGCAGCATACATCAATACTTCCCCTTTATTGTATCACAATGATAAGCTGATTAAAATATTTCTTGCACATCTAATTCCAATCACAGGATTGATGAATATATTGATACAACATTAATATTTCAAGCTTTCTGAAGATGCTCAAATTATTTTAGAAACACGGCATAATAAAATCCATCTTTATTAAAGTTAGGATATTGAATTTGTTAGAAAAAACTACGTCAACGAGATATTAATATATTATATTTGATTTTGTATTGGTTTATTATTGTTTTCACAAGTACCAAGATATAGCAAAAAACTTTGGTTGGTGTGCTATTCAATAAAATCAAATAATACTATACATGAATCAAATCAAGCCATACACAATTACAACAGGTAGTGTTGAGAGAAAAATACCAGAGTACAGAATATAGTTTTGAGCAATGAAGTGTTACAGTTCCAAAAAAAAATCGTCCAATGTCCACAATGAGGTAGGTTGAAGGATTGGGACTGCATCCTAGTTTATGGGAGAACCATTCAGAATTTTGTTAACAGAGAGGAAGGGGCTGTTCCTGAATCTGGTCAGCATTTGTATCTTCAGCCCAACAGTCCTTGACTATGTTGGCTGCCCTCCTGAGGCAATGTAGATGGAGTCAATGTTTGGGAGTTTTGTTTGTGTGATGGACTGGGCTATATCCACAACTCTCTGCATTGTCGTACAGTCTTGTGCACAGTTGTGTTCCCAAACCATGCAACTTAATAATATGATTTCTATGGTGCATCTGTAGAAGTTTGTAAGGGTTGTTGGAGAAATGCCAAATTTCCTTAATCTCCTGAGGAAATAGAGGTGTGCTGTGTTTTTTTGGCCGTAGCTTCAATGTAGTTGGTCCAGGATAGATTGTTGGTGATATTTACGCCAAGGAACTTGAAGCATTCCCCCATTTCCTCTTCAGCACCACTGATTGTGATTGGGTATCCATCAAGCTTCCTGAAATCAATAACTAATTATTGTGTCATGCTGACATTGAGGGAGAGGTTGTTGTCCTGACACAATGTTACTAAATTCTCCATCCTTTTCCTGCACTCCGTCGCATCATTGTTTGATATTTGGCCCATTGCAGATGACCCATCTGGTCACCTGCAAACTTGTAGATGTAGATATATCCGAATTTGGCTGCACAGTCATAAGTGTATAAGGAGTATAGTAAGGGGCTGAGAAGACATCTTTGCAAGACACCGATGTTGAGAATTATTATGGAAGATGTACTGTCTCCTACCCTCACAGATTATGGTCTGTGGGTCAGATAGTCAAGGATCCAGTGACTGAGGGGGGGTTCTGACTCCTGGGTCCAAGAGTTGGTAGATGAGTTTGATGGGAGTATGGTGTTGAAGGTGGAGCTGTAGTGAAAAATAGGAGTCTGGTATACATATTGTTCAATAGGAGTCTGGTATACATATTGTTCAATAGGAGTCTGGTATACATATTATTCAATAGGAGTCTGGTATACATATTGTTCAATAGGAGTCTGGTATACATATTGTTCAATAGGAGTCTGGTATACATATTGTTCAATAGGAGTCTGGTATACATATTGTTCAATAGGAGTCTGGTATACATTTTGTTCAATAGGAGTCTGGTATACATATTGTTCAATAGGAGTCTGGTATACATATTGTTCAATAGGAGTCTGGTATACATATTGTTCAATAGGAGTCTGGTATACATATTGTTCTGCACATATTCCAGAGATGAGTATAGTAATGCTGCCAAACTCTCTGGCCAGTGCCTCAGTATTACAACCATTCAAGAAGCCACTTGTGGGGGTGGTGTTTACTTGCAATCAGTGATACTGGATAAGATAGTAACTAGGAGAGGGGCAAAGAGAATTGTTGATGAGGGATGAAGCTTGGAGGAAAAAAGGTAATGAACTAGTTGGGGATGGCATAGTGAAAGGGGTGAAGTTGAGCAGAAAGCTCTCATGAGGGTAATTATGGAGAGGTTCCAAGGAATAAGGAGGGAGATCAACTGATGGTAGAGCCTCGGTGGCCATATGTTTCTTTGAGGAGCTTGGTTGCTGCTGGTGTAGGAGTGGCGAAAGAGGCACTTTCTTGGCGGACTGTTCATTTTTGGACCAGCTGCTAGGATTCCCATTGCGTGGGCAGTCTCTTCAACTGCTATTAATTCTAAATCACAGTGCCAAAGATATCACTATTTGCTATGTTAATTATGCCCTTTGTGCTTTCTGACATACCATCATCTGTAGCCAATCCCTTTAACGTTAACATTTTAAATAATGGAGATTACCCAATCCTGTAATTTTAATGCCTGGCCCTAGACCCATTCCTGGTGGGAGAGTATGGAAGTGTGATTAATATCGAGTTGAACACTGTTCTCACCGTTTTCTAATTGCAACTCTGCTTGTCACAACACGGGGTGGAAGTGCACTGAACCCCAATTAATTGAAAGAAATTTCAATGCACTGATCCTTTCCTTATGACTCATAATATTCCGATCATTTAAATGAAGTAGTTAACACATTAAAGTGGGTTGCTATTTTAATCGCTGCAACTCGGTTGAGTCATTGGACATTGAATGCTCCAAATCTAAGTAACGCCCCCTCATTCTTCATTCTCTTTTTTGTCTTCACCCCCCCCCCCGCCCCCACACCCTCACTACAGTACCCATTTCTCCCAATACTCTTTTCCCACTCCCATTCCTCTTCCACCTACATCCCTCCCTCCAGCTTTACATTTCACTACACTTCTCTCCATATCTCATCTATTTTTCATTTCTCGCCTTTGTCACTTACTCCACCCATTTGCCAATTGTCCCCTTTTCATGTCTTGCCTTTATGCATCCAACCTGCCCTCGCCTGCACCCACATATCTCTTGTGTTCAAAGGAACTGCAGATGCTGGTATGTAAGTGGTGGACTCAGCAGATCAGGCAGCATCTCTGGAGAAAAAGGACGGGTGACATTTCGGGTCAGGACCCTTCTTCAGACTGTGTCTATCTTCCACCTATCACTTGTCAGGCTTTGTGCTGCCTCCATCTCTTTGCCAACTTTCTTCGCCCTGCTACAATCAGGTGTGTTGAAAAACAAATTGATTTAATGTAGATGTCTTTCACCCATCTCCTTAAGGAACATTGCAAGGATCAACAATACCTGATACACAGAGTGTGCACAGCACAAGCTCCACATTTTAGTAGCTGCAATTGCTGTAACATACCATGTTTGTCAGTCCCAATTAATTTATCAATAATTGATTTCCCTTATGAAACAAATTAATGTCAAAATAACACATGGTAGCACCTGTAACAAAATAGCAGCATGTGGGAATAGAGGGGAAAGCAAAGTAGTACATAATATAAGGATGCTACTCCCCATTTACACACATCTGAAAGCACACAAATACCACATAGCTGTATTTCTAGGCCAAACAAATTTATATAGCATCATGCCAAGATGCAATGGAATGTAGTCTTGGTACACATGACAATAATAAACCAAACCAAATGTCATTAAATATTGATTGGGGTGAGGGAGGAAGGTCATATCCCACACAGAAATGAAATTAATAATCTATGGGAAATTGCAGCTCTAATTCTTCAGAATCAGTGTTTTGGGCCAAACCAATTTCAGCGACTGATGTTTACACAATATCCAATACCATCCACAGCTCCGCAGAAAACAAGAGAGTCCTTGCCTGCATGCGGCATGATTGAATTGGCTGATCTCTGGGATGTAAGATTCATGCAAAGGTAATGGCCATCTACCCTTGTTAATCGATGGCAATACTCTAAATGAGTTCCCCACCGTGAACATTCTGGGGTCACCAATGACCAAGAGCTGAACGAGATCTTATTGAAACATATAAGATTGTTAAGGGTTTGGACACGCTGGAGGCAGGAAATATGTTCCCGATGTTGGTGGAGTCCAGAACCAGGGGCCACAGTCTATGAATAAGGGGTAAGCCATTTAGAACAGAGATGAGGATACACTTTTTCTCACAGAGAGTTGTGAGTCTGTGGAATTCTCTGCCTCAGAGGGCATTGGAGGCAGGTTCTCTGGATGCTTTCAAGAGAGAGCTAGGTAGAGCTCTTAAAGATAGCAGAGTCAGGGGATATGGGGAGAAGGCAGGAATGGGGTACTGATTGGGGATGATCAGCCATGATCACATTGAATGGCGGTGCTGGCTCGAAGGGCCGAATGGCCTGCTCCTGCACCTATTGTCTATTGTCTATTGTCCATCAGTCAGATCAATACCATGGCTGCAGGAACAGCTCGGAGGTTGCAGGTGACTCACCTCTTAACATGCAAAAATCATTCCACAAGGCACAATTCAGGAGCTTCATGCAATTTTCCAATTGCCTGCATGTGCACTTCCAGCAACTCTCAAAAAGCCAACACCATCAGAACAAACAAAAAGACACAATGTGCTGGAGTAATTTAGCAGGTCAGGCAGCATCTCTGGAGGACAAGGATAGGTGACATTTTGGGTTGGGACCCTTCTTTAGACTCCGACCTGACCCGAAATATCACCTGCCCATGTCCTCCAGAGATGCTGCCTGACTTTTGTTTTGTAAACCAGTATCTGCAGTTCCTTGTGTCACAATTGACGGCTTGATTTGTAGTCCATTAACCACTTTAAACATTAATTTCCTTCACCACTTCACAGAGTGCCAGCTACAATATTTATTACAGTTATTTATCTAGGCCATTTCTGCAGCACAACCCAAACTGTAACTTCCAGTCAAGGAGGTCAAATGCAGCTAATGTAGACTGTCTCTCACACATACACTATCATGACCTTCACATTTATCAATGATTCTAAATCCTGGGTCTCCCTGCCTCATTGCACGATGGGAGAACCTTCATCAGCAAGTCAGAAAGGTGACCCACCATTACTTTCTCAAGGACTATTAGCGATGGGCAACAAATATAAGTCTTACCAGAGATGTTAAGCACAGGTACAAGTTCAAAGTGAATTATGTTTAGTTTAGTTTAGAGATACATTTCGGATGTCAGAGTCCGCACCAAACAGTAATCCCCGCACATTAATACTATTCTACACACACTAGGGACAATTTTACATTATACCATGTAATTAACCCACAAAACTGTTTGTCTTTAAAGTGTGCGAGGAAACCGAAGATCTCGGAGAAAACCCACACAGTCACGGGGGAGAACATACAAACTCCGTACAGACAGCAACCAAACTTGGGATCGAACCCAGATCTCCGGTTCTGTAAGCGTTGTAAGGCAGCAACTCTACCGCTGTGCCACCGTGCTGCCTTGTCTCTATTCAAACAAGACACAAGAGACTACCACCTACCCCAAGCATCTCCTCCCTCCACCTGACTCCATCTTCCTTCTTTATTCCTCTCTCCTCATCTATCTGGGCTTTCCAATCTTCACATAGTTTTCTGCCCCAGTAAACAGCATTTGAAGTTGTTTGTGTCTCCAAACACAGTTGCTGCCCATTAAGAGATTTGACTTGGAAACTGACAAGGCAATCCCCACTGTGAGCCAGCAACTGCAGCACTGTTAAGAGAAAACTACTCCGTCACAATGGTTATAAAATGGAATCCCATGGGAAATACGGTTTTGCATTACGGAAAATCACAACATGGACAGTTTTTCTAGAAATGCAACCCCACTGTAACATCAGGGTCACCTGCAAAGTTTTTATCTTATTTATGCCAGATAAATATATTTTCACTACATTCATTGTTTTAATTGTCTGAAAATTGTTTTTTGTAGATTATAGAAATACCTTTCAACCTGTTGTCATTGTTCAAAAATGTATTGATAATATAGTTTGTTAGCCCTCCTAATACAAACATAATGTGCCCAGGTTTTTTAATAGAAAGATTGAAAGATATAACGTGGAAACAGGCTCTTCAACCTATAGAGTCCACGCCGACCAACGTTCACCCACTCACAGTAGATCTATGTTCCCACTTTTTCATCCATTCCCTACACACTAGGGGCAATTTACAGAAACCAATTAACCTACAAACCTACATGTCATTGGGATGTGGGAGGAAACCGGAGCATGCAGATGAAACCTATGCAGTTACAGACAGAATATAGAAACTCCACATAGACAGCACTCTATGATTTAGGATTGAAACTGGGTCTCGGCGCTACAAGGCAGCAACTCTACCAGCTGTGCCATTGTGCCACCCTACCACTGTGGACCAAAAATAGGGCAACCTGGATGCATAAATTTACCAATGGATACAAGCAGATGGAGAAGATTGCACTGTTGGGCCACAGAGCACCTATAAACTGGAAAGTTCAACGAAGACGGTTGTAGAAAAGGATCAGGAAACATCTAGCCAGAGAGCCAACACACACCCTTCCTTAGAAGTAGAATTCTGGGTGCTGTTCCTCAGAAGGGAAGCATTAAAAAGAACACCATAAGAATATGGTCACCTTTCATTGATTGGTTACAGGTGTAATATGGTGCAACACAACCTTGGAAAATAATTCTTTTAGAACTAGGTGATGGGTGTGAATCATCAGGAATTAGACACATTCCCTTTCCTTCTTGCTTAGCCTTATCTTTTTTAGATTCCTTACTTATTTTCTTTTTCTTTTCTTAAGGCCCCCCTTTTCTGTGGGGCCTTTTTCTTCTTCTTTTCTTTTCACATTTTCAAGCACGCAGTCTACTTAACCATTATCATTCACTTAACGCCAACTACTGCGGACTACACTTCACTACTATCCTCACTCTTTTCTTCTTTCTCTTTTTTCTTTTCTCTTTTTCTAAAAGAAGTTGTACAAGAAATGTAATATGTTGCATATTATGATTGAGATGTATGTACATTGCTTCTAATAAAATAAAAAAAATTAAAAAAATTTAAAAAAAGAACACCAGATGGTGTCAGCAGTTTATCTAGTGAGCGGAAACAGGAGAATCAATCATTCAGATACAGTGGCTTGTAAAGGTATTCAGCCCCCTTTACTCTGATACCCCTAAATAAAATCCAGAGCAACCAATTACCTTCAGAAGTCACCTAATTAGTAAATAGAGTCCACTTGTGTGTAATCTAATCTCAGTATAAATACAGCTGTTCTGTGAAGGCCTCAGAGGTTTGTTAGAGAACATTAGTGAACAAACAGCATCATGAAGCCCAAGGAACGCACCAGACAGGTCAGGGATAAAGTTGTGGAGAAGTTTAAAGCAGGGTTAGGTTATAAACAAATATCTCAAGCTTTGAACATCTCACGGAGCACTGTTCAATCCATCATCCGAAAATGGAAAGAGTATGGCACAACTGCAAACCTACCAAGACATGGCCGTCCACCTAAACTGACAGGCCGGGCAAGGAGAGCATTGATCAGAGAAGCAGCCAAGAGGCCCATGGTAACTCTGGAGCAGAATGACATTAAATCTTCTGTTTTTAGCTCATTGAAATAGCATTAAAAAGATTGACAAAACTGCTTTAATGCCAGAAATGCAGTGCAGACTTTGCCAAGGCTATATATTCTTACTTTTTTGGGGAATCTTTTTTTTTAATGACTCTTGGATTAGAACATAAATGCTAACCATGAATGTTAACATTAAATAACTATAAATCCTTCATTGATCCTATCTGCTAAACTGCAAAAGAATAAGAATAGAATATAAGAATCTTATCCATGTTAACGGACATCAGGCGAGATCTGGTAACTGTTGCCATGGTTACAACAGAAATACATTTTTTTCAGATCACAAAAAGTTATTCAGCCAGAATATTAATTTATAATGCCCATGATGTCTGTGCCAAATATTTTGCTGAATAAAACAATAGATAATAGACAATAGGTGCAGGAGTAGGCCATTTGGCCTTTCGAGCCAGCACCGCCATTCAATGTGATCATGGCTGATCATCCCCAATCAGTACCCCGTTCCTGCCTTCTCCCCATATCCCCTGACTCCGTTATTTATTAAGAGCCCTATCTAGCTCTCTCTTGAAAGCATCCAGAGAACCTGCCTCCATCGCCCTCTGAGGCAGAGAATTCCACAGATTCACCACTCTCTGTGAGAAAAAGTGTTTCCTCGTCTCCGTTCTAAATGGCTTACTCCTTATTCTTAAACAGTGTCCCCTGGTTCTGGACTCCCCCAACATCGGGAACATGTTTCCTGCCTCTAGCGTGTCCAAACCCTTAACAATCTTATATGTTTCAATGAGATTCCCTCTCATCCTTCTAAACTCCATAGTGTACAAGCCCAGCTGCTCCATTCTCTCAGCATATGACAGTCCCGCCATCCCGGGAATTAACCTTGTAATCCTACGCTGCACTCCCTCAATAGCAAGAATATCCTTCCTCAAATTAGGGGACCAAAACTGCACACAATACTCCAGGTGTGGTCTCACTAGGGCTCTGTACAGCTGCAGAAGGACCTCTTTGCTCCTATATTTGATTCCTCTTGTTATAAAGGTCAACATGCCATTCACTTTCTTCACTGCCTGCTGAACCTGCATGCTTACTTTCATAGACTGGTGTACAAGGACCCTCAGATCCCGTTGTACTTCCCCTTTTCCCAACTTGATGCCATTTAGATAGTAATCTGCCTTCCTGTTTTTGCTACCAAAGTGGATAACCTCACATTTATCCGCATTAAACTTCATCTGCCATGCATCTGCCCACTCCCCCCAACCTGACAAGTCACCCTGCATTCTCATAGCATCCTCCTCACAGTTCACACTGCCACCCAGCTTTGTGTCATCTGCAAATTTGCTAATGTTCCTTTGAATCCCTTCATCCAAATCATTGATGTATATTGTAAATAGCTGCGGTCCCAGCACTGAGCCTGCCATTCTGAAAGGGACCCATTAATCCCTACTCTTTGTTTCCTCAGCACCCCCAATGCCATGTGCCCTAATTTTGCCCACTAATCTCCTATGTGGGACCTTATCAATTCCCTTTTGACTGCCAATACCCCTACGTTCCCTGCATATTCATGTGCCTATCTAAATATTTCTTAGGCATTACCATCATATCTGTTCCCACTCCCATCCTTGGGAGCACCTTCCCACAACTCTGTGTGAAAACCTGGCCCTGCACATCTCTTTTTAACTATCCACCTCTCGCCTTAGAGCTAGGTTCTATATTACTTGACATTTCCGTCCTGGAAAAGAATTCTAGCAGTTTACCATATCTATGCCTCTCATAATTTCATACATTTATCAGGACTCCTCAGCTTCTGATCTCCAGAGAAAACTAACCAAGTTTATCCAACCTCGTCTTGTAGCCAGGTAGCATCCTGGTGAACCTTTTCTGCACCTTCTCCAAAATCTTCACTTCCTTTCAGTAATGGGGTGACCAGAACTGCACACAGTATTCCAAAAACTGTCTAAGCAATTTTTTTAATAGTTTTCCTACGCTACTTCCCAAATGTTATATCCAAGCAGAGCTACTCTCATGGGAAATTGTCCCTTTTGTAAAAGAATGAATACTTCTGAAATCCTTTCACATTCAGTCAATGAATCTAATTAATCATCAAACCGGTGGTAACAAAAATGCTGGAGAGGGTGAGGCAGCATCTATAGAGAGAAGGATTAGGTGACGTTTCGGGTCGAGACCCTTCATCACACCGGTTGTCAGATTTCAGCCAAGAAGGCAATTACTCAGATTACAGCATTACTCGGTTCACGTTGGAGCTCACTATACTGATCCAAATCTCTCTATGCTCTCCTGAACACTCATTTCAGAGAGTATTTAGCTTATTCACTTTCAATGATATAATGATTCAACCTTAATTGCAATCATACATTCATGAGCTTTTTTATGTGAAAAATATCCCAATCTTCCCTCTCTGCTTCTCTTAGAATTTTACAAATTTTCCTCTTTATTATTGACAATAGACAATAGACAATAGGTGCAGGAGTAGGCCATTTGGCCCTTCGAGCCAGCACTGCCATTCTGTGATCATGGCTGATCATCCACAATCAGTACCCCGTTCCTGCCTTCTCCCCATGTCCCTTGACTCCGCTACCATTAAGAGCTCTATCTAACTCTCTCTTGAAAGCATCCAGAGAATTGTCCTCCACTGCCTTCTGAGGCAGAGGATTCACAACTCTCTGGGTGAAAAAGTTTTTCCTCATCTCCGTTCTAATTGGCCTATTGTTTACTGTTTTTAAACTGTGGCCCCCTGGTTCTGGACTCCCCCAACATTGGGAACATGTTTCCTGCCTCTAGTGTGTGCAATCCCTTAATAATCTTATATGTTTCAATAAGATCCTCTCTCATCCTTCTAAATTCCAGTGTATACAAGCCCAATTGCTCCATTCTTTCAACATATGACAGTTCCGCCATCCCGGGAATTAACCTCGTGAACCTATGCTGTACTCCCTCAATATCAAGAATGTCCTTCCTCAAATTTGGAGACCAAAACTGCACACATTTATCCAGGTGTGGTCTCACCAGGGCCCTGTACAACTGCCGAAGGACCTCCTTGCTCCTATACTCAACTCCTCTTGTTATGAAAGCCAACATGCCATTAGCTTTCTTCACTGCCTGCTGTACCTGCATGCTTTCTTTCAGTGACTGATCTATAAGGACACCCAGATCTCGTTGAATTTCCCATTTTCCTAACTTGACACCATTCAGATAATAATCTGCCTTTCTGTACTTGCCACCAAAGTGGATAACCTCACATTTATCCACATTAAACTGCACCTGCCATGCATGTGCACACTCACCCAAATTGTCCAAGTCACCCTGCATCCTCATAACATCCTCCTCACTGTTCACACTACCACCCAGCTTTGTGTCATCTGAAATTGTTCTAATGTTACTTTTAATTCCTTCATCTAAATCATTAATGTATATTGTAAATAGCTGAGGTCCCAGCACCGAGCCTTGCGGTACCCTACTAGTCACTGCCTGCCATTCTGAAAGGGACCCGTTAATCCCTACTCTTTGTATTTTATCCATGTCAGTACCCTACCCCCAATACCATGTGCATTAATTTTGCCCACTAATCTCCTATGTGGGACCTTATCAAAGGCTTTCTGAAAGTCCAGGTACACTACATCCACTAGCTCTCCATTTTCCTAGTTACATCCTCAAAAAATTCCAGAAGATTAGTCAAGCATTATTTCCCCTTCGTAAATCCATGCTGACTTGGACCGATCCTATTACTGCTATCCAACTGCTATTTCATCTTTTATAATTGACTCCAGCATCTTCCCCACCACCGATGTCAGCATAACTGGTCTATAATTCAGTTTTCTCTCCCCCTACTTTCTTAAAAAGTGGGATAACATTAGGGCCCTAGTGAGATCTGACAGTCATTGGAAAAAAATTGTGATTTATGTTCTCAACTCTTTTGTAAATGTGAGCTTGCTATTGCTTCAATCCTTTTATCCCCTAGTGAATGTAAAGCTCCCATCATAACGATATCCTTTTTGTTCTTCACTAAACTAATGCATTTACATTATGCCATTTCAGTAGCTACAATTCCCTTTAATGTCATTGGCTTTTACTGACAACAATGATTATTAAGTGACTCTTGTAAGTCTAAATGCATGACACTTCCAAATGAACATTAAAAGTACAGAGATTGCAAAAGGAAGCAAACACTAGCAGTGAGGGAGGTTATGAGAATCCACAGCAATGAATATAAAAAAGTTCAGTAGCCTTCTGTAAACATACAAAGAGTAAAATGGCAGTCGAAGGCTCCAATTTTTTAAGACACAAAAAGAGATCTACTAGTTTCTGAGGTGCCCAGTGAATTTCTCCAACCAAGTATTGTCCCATGTTTATGAGACCAGAGTGATATTTGCAGCATCACGTGTGCACAACATTACAAGTGTTCTGTGGTACATAGGTCGATGGAGGATGAAATTAGTCGTACTGTGAAGAGTAGACTTCATTCCAATAAGATGCTGGGGAAGCACAGGGGACTGTCTGCACAAAAACATTTATACATTATCTTCAAGGTTCTTTGTCCCCTTTCCATCAAGCCTAATAAGTGAAGGTGTTAAGTTGCACGCAACTTAAACATAGTACAGCATAAGATCAGACACCTTTGACCCACAATGTTTGAGGTGATAAAGGAGATTAATGAGGGTAGGGTGGTGGACATTGTATATATCGATTTTAGTAAGGCTTTTGATAAGGTCCCTTATGGTAGCCTGATCCAGAAGATGCAGATGAATGGGATACATGGATTCAGAACTGGCTTTGTCATAGAAGACAAGAGGGTTGTGGTGGAAAGTAGATATGCTGGCTGGAGACCTAGGACCAGCGGAGTTCCCCAGGGATCTGTGTTTGTGATTTGTGATATATATTTGTGTTAGTGTTTGTGATATATATCAATGAATTAGATGGGTTGGTGAGTAAGTTCACTGACAACACCAAAATTGGAGGGGTTGCAGTGAGGCAGGCTGTCAGAAACAAGATATAGATCAGCTGCAGAAATGTGCAAGAAATGGCAGATGGAGTTTAACCCGAGCAATTGCAAGATGTTGCACTTTGATAGGTTGAATGTAAGGAGAGAGTATACAGTTAATGACAAGACCCTTAACAGCATTTATGAACAGAAGGATATTGGCGTCCAAGTTCATAACTCACCAAAGGTGGCACCCTAGTAGAGTGAAACTACATGAAACTCCAGCAATCCACTCTCTGGCTGTTGGGAAATCCCAATGGTTCTACTCACCTGATAATGTTTACCATGCTCCCTTCCCACTCACCCGGCCCGAGGTTTCCACACTCCCTTTGAACATGGTTCACTGAGATATTTATGTGCATCTAAAATAAAATTAATTAGAAGTATGTTTGGGTATTAATAGAAAATAACATCCAATCATTGGGAAGATCTGCCAGTCCACTCCACCAATGTCCCGCTGGATACACATTATCACTTCACAGGGTACTTCTTCTTGCCCACAATGCAAGTCATCCAGAAAACTCTAATGGAGCATGTTAAGTAAACACATTTGGATTTAACCCACTCTAAAATGTACGTTCTAAAATAGTTCATTTTAATATAATCGCTGGTGGCTTATACGCAATAATGAAACTGTATTTCCTGATGCTGCCTTTGATGATGCAGTGTACCAGTGTCAGGAGGATGTGTATCGCTGAATCATTACGCCATCTCATACATCAGTTCCCACCACCCTAGTCTCTGTGCCATCAGCATATGGATCAGTCTTGCATATATGATGCATCGAAAGAGGCTGCCCTGCGAAAGAGCTATCCACATATTCCCACTCCCAACCACTTCACCCAGTTCTGCCATTTTACTCTTTCAAGTACTCATCTTGTTCTCCTTTGTAAGTTATTATTGAACTGGCTTCCGCTAACCATTTATCACTGCTTTCCAGATTATAAGGAATCACGACATTGAAAATAAAAAAAACTTCCCATGTCTGGCTCTTCTGCCTTTTGCATTGATTGCTGTTGCCAGAAGGTGTGAGGTACAGATTTGGCACTTCTATACAGTAATGCGCTTTCTGATAGTTGCTGGCTCTTAGAATTACATGAGCAACTGTTTGCTTCCAAATCTGCTTACAAATAAGAACCGCCTGTGATAAGAACAGAAAATGGTGGAAATATTCAGCAGGTCAGACTACTGTGAAGAAAGAAACATAGGTCACATTTCATGCTATCTATCAGTGATGCATGCAACTTGCACACTGCAGATTGGGAGTAAGTTAATGTATTTTAAGTCTGAGGTAATGATTTAACTTGGAATCTGCTCTGTACCTTTGGGTTTTAACAAACACTCCTTAAATTGTATTAACTGCAATGAAATTATTTGAGAGGATACATTGGAAAAGTTGTACTAAAAGAGTACAAACAAAAATATTAAGGAGGCAGCCCTTGAATTTACCATGTTAACCTAATACCCTCAACGAGAAGCAGGAGATTGTGGATTAGACAACTTTCTCTTGGTTTTTTAAGTCTATTAAGTTTAATAACTTAACTTCAAGGTCGGCAGAAGAGCGGCAGTTGAAGGAGCAAGTGCAGGGATTGGCTGCAGAATCTAAATTAGTTAATTGGTTCGTTAATTAGTTAATTGATTAGCAAATAAAAGTAGGGCTCGGGCTTGGGGAGTTGCCTTGTTGAGGTGCAGTGCCTTGGGAAGTAATGTGTGAGTCTTTGGCGAGGAAGCTACTTTTATTCGGTTGTGTATTTAATTTAAATATTTAAACTTATTGGCGTGATGGCAGGAATATTACTGCAGTGCATTTGTTGCAGGATGTGGGAAGTCAGGGGCACCACTGGTGTCACTGACCACTACACCTGTGGGAACTGTGTCCAGATGCAGCTCCTCAAGGATAGAGTTAGAGAACTGGAGCAGCAACTGGATGACTTGCGGTCCATCTGGGAAGATGAACACTTCCTGGAGAGGACCTACAGTCAGTTCGTCACTCCAAACGTACAAGTGGTGATGGCTAGAGATGGAAAGGAAGGGGATGAAAGTAGTGCAGGAGACCTTGGTGGCAGTACCAATTTTCAATGGACAAGAAATACATTGCTTGTATTTCCCAGCAATGATGACACACCTGTGTTGAAGACGCACCCCCATTTTGAGTTACTAAATTTTGAAAAAAGGCTGGCGGGACAGGAGCAAGGGTTTGGTTTAATCCAGAGGTCGGCAACCTTTTTTGCGTAGGGGCCAGGACCCATGTTTGTGAGCGGATGGCGATCTGCAGTTTCCAGATCGCCTGTGTACCCCGGGACTGGCTGCTGTTCCCAGAACCCTCGCATCCCCGGGACTGGCTGTAGTTCACAGGTTGCCAGTGAGCCCCGGGTCTAGCTGCAGTTCCCACGTCGCCTGCCCTGGGACTGCCCAGGTTGCCTGCGAGCCCCGGGACTAGCTGCAGTTCCCAGGTCGCCAGTGAGCCCCGGGTCTAGCTGCAGTTCTGCTGTCCGGTGCCGGCGGCCGCTCACAGACAACCGAGCTCCTGAGTGAGTTGCTGGCATGATCCCCGACCCCCTCCTTATCAACGCTCCTGCCCTCCCTGCAACTTTACCCCTGGCGGCCCAGCTGTGCTAACCTGGGCCAGACTCCCTTCTCCTCCCCCCCCCCCCAGCGGTGCTGTCCTTTTACAGCCGCTGTACTGAGGGATAGCCAAGTCTATCTTTCTTGGCTAACAATCTAACCTTCGGCCTCCAAGACGCAGGTAAATTTACGGGCCTTACTTTAGGGTAAAAAATAGCATCTTCATGGCTGGGAAATATGGTACCTTTTGAAAACAGGTACACCCTCTTGGGAACTGTCGGAGCAGACGATGCTTCCAGTCCGAGCGATGGACAGGTCTGTGACTCAACCTGCTGCTGAGGCTCGACCGGCAAGACCGACATCGGGCAGAGCTATAGTAGTGGGTGACTCCATTGTCACAGGTGTGGACAGGAGATTCTGTGGTGACAGGTGAGACTCGAGGAAGGTGTGTTGCCTCCCTGGTGCCAGGGTCCAAGATGTCTCAGACAGACTTAAGAACATCCTCGTGAGGGAAGGTGAACTGCCGGAAGTATTGGTACATGTAGGCACAATTGATGTGGGTAAGGAGGTTCTGCAACGTGAGTATAGAGAGGAGGTGAGTGCAGTGAAGAGGTGTTGGAGATTCACTGTGATGGATGTTTGTGTAAAGTGTGTTAAGTGTGCGTCTTGTTTTTTTTTGTAATTGTTAAGACTGTAGAAAATGCAATTTCGTTCAAACCAAGCTGTTTGAATGACAATAAAAGGCATTCTATTCTAGGTAGGATGCTGAAAAGCAGGACTTCTAGGGTGGTTATCTCTGGGTTGCTTCCAGTGCCTCATGCTAGTGAGGGTAGGAACAGGGAGATAGGGGATCTGAATGTGTGGCTGAGGAGTTAGGGCAGGGGGCAGGGATATAAATCTCTGGATCATTGGGATCTTTTCTGGGGCAGGGGTGACCTGTACAAAAGGGATGGGTTGCACCTTAATTGGAGGGGGACTGACATTCTGGCAGGCAGGTTTGCTAGTGCTACATGGGTGGGTTTAAACTAACCCCCCCCCCCATGTAGCAATCATGTTTAAGGCGGTCACAGTGGTGCAGCGGTAGAGTTGCTGCCTTACAGCGAATGCAGTGCCGGAGACCTGGGTTCGATCCCGACTACAGGTGCTGTCTGTACAGAGTTTGTATGTTCTCCCCGTGACCTGCGTGGGTTTTCTCCGAGATCTTAGGTTTCCTCCCACGCTCCAAAGACGTACTGATTTGTAGGTTAATTGGCTTGGTACATGTAAAAATTGGCCCTAGTGGGATAATGTTAATATGCGAGGATCGCTGGCAGGCGCGAACCCGGTGGGCCGAAGGGTCTGTTTCCTCGCTGTATCTCTAAACAAAACTAAACTAAACGGTGTGGGGGGGTGGAGTCAACAACTTGGAAGCGTATGCGTGCAGTTAACGGGAAATAGAGTGTAGGAAAGGTCACGTTTAAACTAGCAGGGCAGGGGGATGGGAACCAATGCAAGGAGACAGGGACATAAAAGGAGGACAGAAGCAAAAGGTAGAACAAAGATAAGAAAAACAACCTGAAAGCTTTGTGCCTTAATGCGAGGAGCATTTGTAATAAGATGGATGAATTGAATGTGCAGTTAGTAATTAAGGAATATGATATAGTTAGTATTATGGAGACATGGCTCCAGGGTAACCAAGGCTGGGAGCTAAACATGCAGGGTATTTGATATTCAGGAAGAATAGACAGATAGAGAGAGGAAGTGGGGTGGAATTGCTGGTTAAAGACGAGATTAATGCAATAGCAAGGAGAGACATTAGCTTGGATGCTGTAGAATCAGTATGGGTAGAACTGTGAAATATCCAAGGGTAGAAAATGCTTGTTGGAGTTGTATACACTACACCAAGCAACATTAGGGAGGTTGGGGATAACATCAAGCAAGAAATTAGGGATGCATGTAGCAAAGGTACAGCAGTTATCATGGGTGACTTTAATCTACATATAGATTGGACCAACCCAATTGGTAGCAACGCTGAGGAGGAGGATTTCCTGGAATGTATACGGGATGGTTTTTTAATGTAGAAGAACCGACTAGAGGACAGGCCATCATAGACAGGGTATTGTATAATGAGGAAGGATTAGTTAGAGATCTTGTTGTGTTAAACCCCTTGGGCAACAGTTACCATAATATGGTGGAATACTGCATTAGGATGGAAAGTGACATGGCTAATTCAGAAATTAAGGTCCTGAACTTAAAGAAAGGAGACATTGAAGGTATGAGATGGGAATTGGCTAGGATAGACTGGCAAATTATACTTAAATTGTTGACGGTGGAGACGCAATGGAAAAGATTTAAAGATCGCATGGATTAACTACTAAATTTGTTCATCCCTGTCTGGCGAAAAAATTAAACTGGGAAGGCAGCTCAACCCTGGCTAATGAGGGAAATCAAGGATAGTGTTAAATCCAAGGAAAAGGCATATAAGTTGGCCAGAGGAAGCAGCAAACCGGAGGACTGGGAGACATTTAGAACAGAGGAGGACAAAGGAGTTAATTATGACGTGGCAAAAAGAGCATGAAAGAAAACTTGTGGGGAATATAAAAACTGACTCTAAAAGCTTCTTGAGATATGTAAAAAGGAAACAAGTAGTGAAGACAGATGTAGGTCCCTTACAATCAGAGACAGGTGAATTTACAATGGGGAAACAAGGAAATGGCAGAACAGTTAAACAAGTACTTTGGTGCTGTCTTCACTAAGGAAGACAGAAACAATCTCTCAGAAATACTAGGGGACCGAGGATTTAGTGGGAGGGAGGAATTGAAGGGAATCCACGTTAATCAGGAAATGGTGTTGGGTAAACTGTGGGGACTGAAGGCAGATAAATCCCCGGGGCCTAATGGTCTGCATCCCAGAGTACTCAAGGAGGTGGCCTAAGAAATCGTGGATGCATTGGTGATTATTTTCCAATGTTCTCGCGACTCTGGATCAGTTCCTGTGGACTGGAGGGTAGCCAATGTAACTCCACTTTTTAAGAAATGAGGTAGAGTGAAAACAGGGAATTATAGATCAGTTAGCCTTACATCGGTGGTGGGGAAGATGCCTGAGTCGATTGTTAAAGATGTTATAGCAGCGCATTTGGAAAGCAGTGACAGGATCAGTCTGAGTCAGCATGGATTTACAAAGGGGAAATCATGCTTGACTAATCTTCTGGAATTTTTTGAGGATGTAACAAATAGTATGGATAAGGGAGAGCCAGTGGATGTGGTGTATCTGGACTTTCAAAAAGCCGTTGACAAGGTCCCACACAAGAGATTAGTGTGCAAAATTAGAGCACATGTTATTGGGGGTAGGGTATTGACATGGATAGAGAACTGTTTGGCAGAATTAATGGGTCCTTTTCAGAATAGCAGGTAGTGACTAGTGGGGTGCCACAAGGCTTGGTGCTGGGACCCCAGTTATTTACAATATGTATCAACGATTTAGAGGAGGGGAGAATGAATTATGTGACATCTCCAAGTTTGCGGATGACACAAAGCTGGGTGGCAGTGTGAGCTGCAATGAGGATGCTATGAGGCTGCAGGGTGAGATAGATAGGTTGTGTGAGTGGGCAGATGCGTGGCAGATGCAGTATAATGTGGATAAATATGAGGTTATTCACTTTGGTGGCAAGAACAGGAAGGCAGATTATTATCTGAATGGTGTCAGATTAGGAAAAGGGGAGATGCAACAAGACCTGGGTGTGCTTGTACATCAGTCATGAAAGTAAGCATGCAGGTACAGCAGGCAGTGAAGAAAGCTAATGGCATGTTGGCTTTCATTGCAAGAGATTTGAGTTTAGGAGCAAGGAGGTCCTACTGCAGTTGTATAGGGCCCTGGTGAGATCACACCTATAGTATTGTGTGCAATTTTGGTCTCCTAATTTGAGGAAGGACATTCTTGCTTTGAGGGAGTGCAGCGTAGGTTCACCAGGATAATTCCCAGGATGGCAGGACTGACATGATGAAATAATGGGTCGACTGGGCTTGTATTCACTGGAATTTAGAAGGATGAGAGGGTATCTTGTAGAAACATACAAAATTCTTAAAGGATTGAACAGCCTAGATGCAAGAAAAATGTTCCCGATGTTAGGGGAGTCCAGAACCAGGGGGTCACAGTTTAAGTATAAGGGGTAGGCTATTTAGGACTGATATGAGAAAAAAAATCTTCACCCAGAGGGTTGTGAATCTGTGGAATTTTCTGCCACAGAAGGCAGTGGAGGCCAATTCACTGGATGTTTTCAAGAGAGAGTTAGATTTAGCTCTTGGCTAAAGGAATCAAGGGATATGGGGGGGGGGGGAAGCAGGAACGGGGTACTGATTTTAGATGATCAGCCATAATCATATTGAATGAAGGTGCTGGCTCGAAGGGCTGAATGTCCTACTCCTGCACCTATTTTTCTATGTTTCGATGTTCTAATAGTGTATAATATTATTGTAGGATATGGAACAAGTAGTACTTTGTTATTTTGTGAGCCTGCATATGCTGTTGTGTTAAATTGTCAAACTCTGAGCTGATTAACCAGCTATATTAACATTAAAAACAATATCTGAAAGAAATAAAGTACTTCATGTAATGGTACTCTAATTATTTATCTAGAACTTGGCAATTCCCCAGAAAAATAAATTATTTACTGCTGTCCAAAGCAATTTGTATTAGACTGAGGAAGTGATATTAATGCCCAAGGTGTTTGATAAAGAATAAAAGTAACTGTTATTTCTTTCTGGATTTTATTCCTGATGCTATTACTGGAATTAAATTTATGCATTACATGGACCAGTCGACTTCTGAGACTGGCCTGACACAAAGGATATCTCTGCTATTGCAATTTCTCAAGCCTGTCTTGCCATTGCTTGTTCAACACATATCGGGTTAACATTACACAAAGACTGCCAGAGGAACTAATCTTCATTGCCATTTAACACATCATGCCGCCTTCGTTAAATTAACACCTAAACCCTCACTTTAGCGCACAGGGTATAATGTGTAATATTACCTCACAGGGCATCTCTTGATGAATGTGTCTGCAAAAGTGATTAGAGTTAATGAAAGCCCAAAAAAAATCAACAGACACTGAATATCTGTAACTTAATCGTTTAGAATTATTAGCACTCGCTTTGAGTCATAATGCTTATACATGAACATTAAACTACTGGAAGCCAGCTCACATCGTTTTTGGATGATAAATCCCACAAATTACGAATTTAATGGAAACCCTTAAAGCTGCTGATATTTTCAGGATTTGGTTTGGGATATATTAAAACATGTATATCGCTCTAATAAAACCCTGTATCAGGTTTAATGTAGTAGAAAATACTGACCAATTTATTTAAATCAGGATTTGCTGCTACTTTATGGTTCATTAAAAAATAGAGGAAGTTTCTAACCTGAAAAGACATTTTACAAATACAATTTTCCTTCCTTTAATCATTTGTTTTGAGTAATTATTATAAAAACATGTGTAGAGATTTAATTAGTATTGTTAGCACAATATCATACTAATATCAAGTTAGTTTACACTGTAGAATTATTTCATTATTTGGCCAAAAGAGGAATTATCTCTCATCTTCACGTAATTAATTCTCTCCTTCACAAGACCTTCTCATTACAGTAAACCATGGCAACAATCGTAGCATTACTGACCTATCCTGTGGGGTCGATGACAATCAGTGCCACATTTATCAAGCTTCAGTAATTGAATTGGTGACACAGCAATTCCTTATTTCTTCAGTTTAATAGTAGGCCAGGAAAGCAATCTTATTTTAATATTTCCTGTGGAGTTAGAAAATTAGCCCCAGCCGTCATCTGCCGATTTATGCGAACTTGAACTAAAATCTCTTTGGACCTTGGCACTTCTTCCATTCCTTATTAGTTACCATTATTGCTTTGTCAAGTCAAAGCTTAATAGTGTGTGGAATTCTACCTGATCAGAATTTTATTTTAATGAAATGGTTTGTACCTCAAAGTATTCAACTCTTTATACTTTTCATCCAAACATTATATTTTCACATTCAGTCTGATCTGACTAAAAGCCAGGATTTTTTTTTTAAACTAGTTAAAATAAAAGCTTGCATTGTTTCTCCATGCCTTTAAACACTTTTGTATTAAAGACCAAAAGTATATTTATCAATTAAACTTCAATCTATACTAACATAAAATTAATGCACACATTCAATATATCTGTATGAAATTATTTTTCTATTTCAATTTCCTCCAAATTCCTGATTACTTTTAATATCTATCTGCACTTTAAAAATCCGCAAACTGAGGTTTTTCTGATAAAGTATGCATTAGCATTAGTGAAGGAGTTTGTCGATAGTTTTATACTGATTTGAGTTGGTTTTCATATGTTGATTTAAGCTTCCTATCTCCATGATTAAAAAAGTTCACTTAGAAAGATAGACAAAGTACAAATTCTTTAGACCATACAAAGCTTTAATTTAACGTCTGACGGGTGTGGACCTAGAGACCCAGAGGCAACAGTTTCACATCTGAATCTCCAGCAGCACACACAAAGAAATACCAGAAAACGTGAGTTTATATACGTACAGAAATAAAACCAATTGCATGATGCAATGTACAAAAACCATCAGCCACCTCCAAATATGGAGTTGTTTTTCACTCTTTGCCAAAAGCCAGTCACCCCAATGGCATCCTCTGGTTCCCTTCTTATCTGATTAACCTCTTCAACTTACCTAAAAAACCTTGGAAGAGAGCTGTGAACTTTACAACTTAAAAGAAAAAAACCTGGCATGATAGGAGTTGTCCAAATCCCATCATGCATTACAATTGGCCTTTTACATATGACAACAATCAATTAATAACTAACTCTTTCATGATATTTGTTGCTCATGGAACATTTGTAGGAAGCCTAAGAAAATATATGCCCAAAGTACATTCCCACAATGGTGAGGAAGACAAATGCAGGAGTCAATAAGACAATTAAAACATTATGAAACTTAACACTTAACACTTACATGAAGAAGAAACCCATTCAGG
>JAXLNO010003295.1:0-12500 GCA_038087875.1 Malacoraja senta
AAGTCTGAACGACTGCTAATTATATGGAACACAATATGGAGGACAAGTTATCTTTTCAATAAAGACATTAAGATGGAAACCTGCGTAATAACACGTGCTTCTTTCAAGACCATAAAGAAGTCAAGATTGAAAAAAATAGCTGACGCTGCAGAAATAAGCAATAACTTGTTATTGGACGAGCTTGATTTGGACCAGCTTTTCCTATTTTCTGAAAGGCTCTCCCCTCCTTCCATCAAGTTGGGAAAAGGGGAAGTACAACGGGATCTGGGGGTCCTTGTACATCAGTCTATGAAAGTAAGCATGCAGGTACAGCAGGCAGTGAAGAAAGCGAATATATATTGGCCTTTATAACAAGAGGAATCGAATATAGGAGCAAAGAGGTACTTCTGCAGTTGTACAGAGCCCTAGTGAGACCACAACTGGAGTATTGTGTACAGTTTTACCATATAACCATATAACCATATAACAATTACAGCATGGAAACAGGCCATCTCGGCCCTTCAAGTCCATGCCGAACACTTTTTCTCCCCTAGTCCCATCTACCTGCACTCAGACCATAACCCTCCATTCCTTTCTCATCCATATACCCATCCAATCTATTTTTAAATGATAAAATCGAACCTGCCTCCACCACTTCCACTGGAAGCTCATTCCACACAGCTACCACTCTCTGAGTAAAGAAGTTCCCCCTAATGTTACCCCTAAACTTCTGTCCCTTAATTCTCAAGTCATGTCCTCTTGTTTGAATCTTCCCTACTCTCAATGGGAAAAGCTTATCCACGTCAACTCTGTCTATCCCTCTCATCATTTTAAAGACCTCTATCAAGTCCCCCCTTAAACTTCTGCGCTCCAAAGAATAAAGACCTAACTTGTTCAGCCTTTCTCTGTAATTTAGTTGCTGAAACCCAGGCAACATTCTTATAAATCTCCTCTGTACTCTCTCTATTTTGTTGACTTCCTTCCTATAATTAGGAGACCAAAATTGTACTCCATACTCCAGAATTGACCTCACCAATGCCTTGTACAATTTTAACATTACATCCCAACTTCTATACTCAATGCTCTGATTTATAAAGGCCAGCACACCAAAAGCTTTCTTTACCACCCTATCAACATGAGATTCCACCTTCAGCGAACTATGCACAGTTATTCCTAGATCCCTCTGTTCAACTGCATTCCTCAATTCGCTACCCTTTACCATGTACGTCTTATTTTTATTTGTCCTGCCAAGATGTAGCACCTCACATTTATCAGCATTAAACTCGATCTGCCATCTTTCAGCCCACTCTTCCAAATGGCCTAAATCTCTCTAGACTTTGAAAATCTACGTCATTATTCACAACACCACCTATCTTAGTATCAGCTGCATACTTACTAGTCCAATTTTCCACACCATCATCCAGATCATTGATGTACATGAGAAACAACAGTGGACCCATCACAGACCCCTGAGGCACCCCACTAGTCACCGGCTCCAACCTGACAAACAGCCATCCACCATTACTCTCTGGCATCTCCCATTCAGCCACTGTTGAATCCATCTTGCTACTCTACCATTAATACCCAACAATTTAATGTTCTTAACCAACCTTCCATGAGGAACCTTGTCAAAGGCCTTACTGAAGTCCATATAGACAACACCCACTGCTTTACCCTCATCTATTTCCCTAGTAACCTCTTCGAAAAATTCTAGAAGATTAGTCAAACATGACCTTCCAGGCACAAATCCATGTTGACTGTTCCTAATCAGACCCTGCTTATCCAGATGCTTATATATATTATCTCTAAGTATCCTTTCCATTAATTTGCCCACCACTGATGTCAAACTAACAGGTTTATAATTGCTAGGTTTACTCTTAGAACCCTTTTTAAACAACGGAACAACATGTGCAGGACGCCAATCCTCCCGCACTATTCCCGTTTCTAAAGACATTTGAAATATTTCTGTCATAGCCCCTGCTATTTCTACACTAACTTCCCTCAATGTCCTAGGGAATATCCTGCCAGGACCTGGAGACTTATCCGTTTTCATATTTTTAAAAATGTCCGCACCTCCTCTTCTTTGAATCTCATAGTTTCCATTGCTACTCTGCTTGTTTCCCTTACCGCACATAATTCCATATCCTTCTCCTTGGTGAATACCGAAGAAAATAAATTGTTCAATATCTCCCCCATCTCTTTTGGCTCTGCAGATAGCTGTCCACTCTGACTCTCTAATGGACCAATTTTATTCCTTGTTATCCTTTTGCTATAAATATAGCTGTCGAAACCCTTTGGATTTACTTTCACCTCACATGCAAAAGCAACCTCATATCTTACTTTAGCTTTTCTAATTTCTTTCTTAATATTCATTTTACATTCTTTATACTCCTCAAGCACCTCATTTACTCCATGCTGCCTATAATTATTGTAGATCTCTCTCTTTTTCCGAACCAAGTGTCCAATTTCCCGTGAAAACCATGGCTCTTTCCAATTTTTACTATTTCCTTTCAACCGAACAGGGACATAAAGATTATGTACTCTTAAAATGTCACCTTTAAATGCCCTCCATTTCTCTTCTACATCCTTCCCATAAAACAACGTCCCAATTCACTCATTTTAAATCCTTTCGCATCTCCTCAACGTTAGCCTTTCTCCAATCAAAAATCTCAACCCGAGGTCCAGTTCTGACCCTCTCCATAGTTATATTGAAACTAATGGTATTGTGATCACTGGACCCGAAGTGCTCCCCGACGCATACCTCCGCCATGTTGGCCTTCATAGCAAGAGGATTTGAGTATAGGAGCAGGGAGGTTCTACTGCAGTTGTACAGGGTCTTGGTGAGACCACACCTGGAGTATTGCGTACAGTTTTGGTCTCCAAATCTGAGGAAGGACATTATAGCCATAGAGGGAGTGCAGAGAAGGTTCACCAGACTGATTCCTGGGATGTCAGGACTTTCATATGAAGAAAGACTGGATAGACTTGGCTTATACTCGCTAGAATTTAGGAGATTGAGAGGGGATCTTATAGAAACGTACAACATTCTTATGGGGTTGGACAGGCTAGATACAGGAAGATTGTTCCCGATGTTGGGGAAGTCCAGGACAAGGGGTCACAGCTTAAGGATAAGGGGGAAATCCTTTAAGACCGTGATGAGGAAAAACTTTTTCACACAGAGAGTGGTGAATCTCTGGAACTCTCTGCCACAGAGGGTAGTTGAGGCCAGTTCATTGGCTATATTTAAGAGGGAATTAGATGTGGCCCTTGTGGCTAAAGGGATCAGGGGGTATGGAGAGAAGGCAGGTACGGGATACTGAGTTGGATGATCAGCCATGATCGTATTGAATGGCGGTGCAGGCTCGAAGGGCCGAATGGCCTACTCCTGCACCTATTTTCTATGTATCTATGTATCTATGTATCTGCCCTGTCTCATTTTCTAACATGAGGTCCAGCACTGCCCCTTCTCTAGTAGGTACCTCTATGTAATGCTGCAAAAAACTATCCTGCACACATTTTACAAACTCCAAACCATCCATTCCTTTTACAGAATGTGTTTCCCAGTCTATGTGTGGAAAATTGTAATCTCCCACAATCACTACCTTGTGCTTACTACTAATATCTGCTATCTCCTTACATATTTGCTCTTCCAATTCTCGCTCCGCATTTGGCGGTCTATAATACACCCCTATAAGTGTTGCTACACCTTTACCATTTCTCAGTTCCACCCAAATAGCCTCCCTAGACGAGCCCTCTAATCTATCCTGCCAAAGCACTGCTGTAATATCTTCCTTGACAAGCAATGCAACGACCCCACCTGTTGCCCCTCCAATTCTATCACCCCTGAAGCAACGAAATCCTGGAATATTTAGTTTCCAATCACAGCCCTCCTGCAACCATGTTTCACGGATCGCCACAACATCATACTTTCAGGTGTCAATCCAGGCTCTAAGCTCATCCACCTTTCTTACAATGCTCCTAGCATTAAAATATACACATTTAAGAAACCCACCACCACTTATTCTCTGTTTATTATATATTTTCTTCTTTCTCCCCTACATTTTGGGTCCGAGTGCTTCCCTTCTCTGCCTCCTGCCTCCCACATTTTCTACTAGCTTTCTCTATTTGGGTCCCTCCCCCCAACCATTCTATTTTAAAGTCTCCCCAGTAGCCTTTGCAAATCTCCCCGCCAGGATATTGGTCCCCGTCGGGTTCAAGTGCAACCCGTCCTTTCTGTACAGGTCACACCTTCCCCGAAAGAGGTCCCAATGATCCTTTATTCAATTCCAATTTGTGGTGATAATCCATAGATGTCGAGTGAATCAAGGAAAGCTGTTGGGAAGCATTAGTTCCCTCAGTGACCATTGATTGAAAAGTACTAATTAATTCCAGGGGAGCATCTGATACATGGAGAATTGATGCTTCTCATCGTATCGTTGTGCGGAACCAAGATACAATTGTCGGAGAATAATTCTACAGGATTGTCAAATGCGGGATAGATGAAATCAATACAATGTTTTTGCTGATAGAACCATGTCTTCTGGCGTTACAATTTCGTCGTCTTCATTCTTTCAAATCTCGTCTTCTCCAACTTTCAACACAAATGAGAATAGTCGCCTTTTCCCTCTCTCAATCGCATATTCGTCTGTAATTGAAACTTGGTAGCGCTGCCGTGACCTACCGCTGCCGTGGCCAACCGCTACCGCTGCCGTGGCCTTCCGCTGCCTGCCGATGCCGTGACCTACAGCTGCCGTGGCCTTCCGCTGCCGTGGCCTTCCGCTGTCTCTCCCCACCGGCTACAGGAGGGGGCCTGTAGGGTGCATCCTGCAGCTGGGGACACGGACGGCTTCAGGCGGGGGCCGGTGGGGGCGGAGGGGGGAAAGTGTCCCGCAGCTGGGGACGGGGACGGCTTCAGGCGGGGGCTGTTGGGAGCGTCCTGTCGCTGGAGGAAGGGGACAGCTTCAGTTGGAGGGCAGCGGGAGCGTCCTGTAACCGGGGACGAGGACGGCTTCAGTCGGGGGCTCTCAGGGACCGGTTGGGGGGGGGTGCGAGCGACCTGCAGCTGGGGGATTGGGACGCCTTCACGAGGGGGCTAACGGGGGGGAGCGTTCAACAGCTGGGGGAGTGGCACGGCTTCAGGCGGCGGCTGTCTAGTGCAGTTGGGTGGGGGTAGGGCTTCAGACGGGGGCTGTCGGAGCCGGTGGTGGAGAGGGGAACATCCGGCAACCGGGAGGGGGGGGGACGGCTTCAGGCGGGGGCTGTCGTGGCCGGTTGGGGGGGATGATCTTGCAGCAGGGGGACGGGGACGGCTTCAGGCGGGGTTTGTCGCGACCGGTTGGCGGGGGGATCTTGAAGCAGGGGGACAGGGACAGCTTCAGGCGGGGGTTGTCGGGGCCAGTGGGGGGGGGGGACGAGCATCCTGCAGCTGGGGGAGGGGGACAGCTTCAGGTGGGAGCCTTCGGGGACCAGGGTGAGCTTCCTACAGCCGGCGAGGGGAGCAGCTTCAGCCGGAGGCTGTCGGGGCCGGTGGTGGTGTTGGGGCGTGCGACCCGCAGCCGGGGAGGGGGGCGGGATGGGGCGCCTGCATTAGGGGATGGGGGACGGCTTCAGGAGGGGGCTGTAGGGGGCGGGGTGGAGCGTCCTACAGCCGTGGGTGGGGAACGGCTTCAGGCGGGGGCTGGCAGTTGAGGGGGGGGGGGGCAGCGCCATATACCCGGGGAGGGGGACGGCTTCAGGCAGGGGCTGTCCGTGGACAGTAGGGGGAGAGCGTCCGGCAGCCGGAGGAGGGGAATGGCTTCAGGCGGGGGCCAGAGAGGGGGGTTTCTGGAGGGCTGGTATAGGTGTTGTGGGTCGAAGGGACTGGTTTCCGGAGGGCTAGTACAGGCATTATGGGCCGAATGGACTTTTCTTGGGCAAGTCCTGCAGCTGGGGACGGAGAGGGTGACGGCTTCAGGTGGGGGCCGGAGGGGGGCGGCGCAGCCGTGGCCTACGTTTGGGGAGGGGTGTGTGCGAGGGGAGGGGAGTGCGTGGATGTGTGTGCGGTGGTGCTGTGCCCCGGCCAGCGCCCGGCCCCCGCCAGCGTCCGGCTCCCTCAATACCCCCCACACTCACTCCTTACTTCCGCAGGATCTGGAGGTTGCAGCAGTCGGCCAGGCTCCGGACCGCTCCCCACTCCGGGCCGCCTCCGGAATTCCCAGACTCGGGGCGGCTCCTAGGCTCCCCGGCGGCTGCGGCACTCACCGGCTTCGGGACGGCTCCGGCCTCACCGACTTCGGGACGGCTTCGGGACGTCTTCTGGACGTCTTCGGGGCTCACCGGCTTCGGGACGTCTTCGGGGTGGGGCAGGACGGCGGAAGGACGGATTCGGGACGGCCGCTGGGCTCAGGGCGGCTCGCGGACTCAGCCCGGCCTCCGTTGCTTTATTCTCCTCGCCCCGGTGATTGACAGCGGGTGCCGGAAGGGGCTTGGTCGTCCAAGCGACTGACAGGAGAGAAGCGCAATCTGCTGATCTTACGAGGCCGAGAGGGGTGGAATCGTAGCGCTATCGGGGACCGTCTTTGCGCAAATACAAAAATACTGCGCAATCCGGAAGAGGACAAGATGAGTTTAGTTAAGTATCGAAGATAGATAGAAGATAGATTACGGATAGATAGATAGATAGACAGATAGATAGATAGATAGATAGATAGATAGATAGATAGATAGATAGATAGATAGATAGATAGATAGACAGACAGACAGACAGACAGACAGACAGACAGACAGACAGACAGACAGACAGACAGACAGACAGACAGACAGACAGACAGACAGACAGACAGATAGATAGATAGATAGATAGATAGATAGATAGATAGATAGATAGATAGATAGATAGATAGATAGATAGATAGATAGATAGATAGATAGATAGATAGATAGATAGATAGATAATTGAGTATAGAAGTTGGGATGTAATGTTAAAATTGTACAAGGGATTGGTGAGGCCAATTCTGGAGTTTGGTGTACAATTTTGGTCGCCTAATTATAGGAAAGATGTCAACAAAATAGAGAGAGTGCAGAGGAGATTCACTAGAGTGCTGCCTGGGTTTCAGCACCTAAGGTGCAGAGAAAGGTTGAACACGTTAGGTCTTTATACTTTGGAGCGCAGAAGTTTAAGGGGGGACTTGATAGATGTCTTTAAAATTATGAGAGGGATAGACAGAGTTGACGTGGATAAGCTTTTTCCATTGAGAGAAGGGAAGATTCAAACAAGATGATATGATTTGAGAATTAAGGGACAGAAGTTTAGGGGTAACATGAGGGGGACCTTCTTTACTCAGAGAGTGGTAGCTGTGTGGAATGAGCTTCCAGTGGAAGTGGTGGAGGCAGGTTCGATTTTATCATTTAAAAATAAATTGGATAGGTATATAGACGGGTAAGGAATGGAGGGTTATGGTCTGAGTGCAGATAGATGGGACTAGGTGTGAGTAAGTGTTCGGCACGGACTAGAAGAGGCGAGATGGCCTGCTTCCATGCTGTAATTGTTATATGGTTATATGGTTATATAGTTATAGAAACATATAAAATTATAAAAGGACTGAACAAGCTAGATGCAGGAAAAAATGTTCCCAATGTTGGGCGAGTCCAGAACCAGGGGCCACAGTCTTAGAATAAAGGGAAGGTCATTTAAGACAGAGGCGGGAAAAAACGTTCTCACCCAGGGAGTTGTCAATTTGTGGAATTCCCTGCCACAGAGGGCAGTGGAGGCCAAATCACTGGATGGATTTAAAAGAGAGTTAAATAGAGCTCTAGGGACTAGTGGAATCAAGGGATATGGGGAGAAGGCAGGCAGGGGTTAGTGATTGGGGACGATCAGCCATGATCACAATGAATGGCGGTGCTGGCTCCAAGGGCCGGATGACATCCTACTGCACCTATTGCCCATGTTTCTATGCTTCTATGAATATTTCAGCATCGCTTGCAATATCAGTGATGTCATGGTATGAATTATGATTTATTTCGGGGGAAAAAACAAAACTGGAATGGTAGATGGGTTCACTGGAGATGTCCATCGAAATCACACCAACATTAAATGAAATCACGCAGTGTCATGGACCATTCTTTCATTGGAAAGCATAAATTCTTGTTTTCAGTGAAAAATACACAAAGTGCTGGTGTAACAGAGGGTCAGGCAACATTTTTGGAGAACGTGTATAGGTGACGTTTCGGATAGTGACCATTCTTCAGACTCTGTTTTCAGCGAATCGCTTCGTGTTTTTTTTTACTCGATCCTTAAATTATTCGCTTGTCATCTCCCATGGTGGAGCAATGGCTGTGGCGCAAGGTGTTTGTTCCGTGAGTGTCACTAATGTCAATCAGCAGGTATGAGGTCATTTCGCTGGAGACCTATCGCTCTATATATCTCGGTGCCCACCAGAAGGCATCGCCACAGAGCTACAACGATGACGGACTGACGGAGCCACAGGAGTTAATTGTGTTTTCCAGCTATGGGACATCAATTAATCTATCGAATTCAATATATATATCACCCTACAATAGCGGCTGTCGCTGTTTTTGGTAATTTGGTTTGTCTCTGATTTTCATGTACGCGCATTAGCTGTGAGACATTCCGTAAACTCCGGCGGTGCCGACGTTAAACAAACATTGTTTGTGTTTCAATAATTCACTTGTTTAATTTGGTTAGACATCCATGTTCCTACTGTAACTGCCGCAATGTGTACCTCATGCCCGTTGTTTATCCTGGCCTGGATCACTGTCTGTACTGATTGCGCCGGCCAGAGCCCTGACCAGCGAGCAGGTATCAGATAATCACACCCTGGTATGTTGGTCAGGAGCTGTGAGAATGGCAACTTGGGTTCCTTCCGTGGAGAGTCTGAAACGTGTTAGTGAAATGACATGTGTTCCCAATCGGAAAAACCTGCTTAACTGAATATATAATCGATATATTTACTGCACTCGTCGCTGCGTGAAGCGTAATCCCGCGTTAGACCTGTAATGCTACAGCTCATGAGATAAAGCAAGTGGATGTCACGAGCTGGGATCTGACTCTCTGAAGGTGTCACGACTTTACTATGATGTAAACTCAGATGTTAACTCAGATGTAAACAGATGCTGTCACGTAATTTTATATCAGTTAATGTTATGTATTTTGATATCTTCTCCTTCGGACCATCTGTATATTCGAATTTATATCCGCAGATGTATCTGTATCATCTTCCCAATCGTGCCACAGTCAGTACTGCCTGCATGGGCGGTAATTCTGGGTAGGTACGGGAGCTCCACTACCCCCCCCCCCCCCCCGGTGCTTTCAGAGGTGGGGGGCAATCCCGCCAATTTTTGTAATCCGGAATTTATCAGACATTTTCTATGGGCTGAATCGGCCAGTTCGCGTGGCCTTTCATCGCCCAGCGCGACTTACAATCAACATGCTGCATCCAGGCGATCGAGGCTCCCGATGTTGAAGCCCCCGCCGGCCGATGATAGGTCCCGTGAACGGACCGATTCAAGCCCCACCATTCGCGGCGGGCGAAGCTGCTGTTGCTGGATTTCGGAGTCGGTCACCAACCAGGTCAGCTTCCGATGTTACCGTCCCCCCCCCCTCCATGTTTTAATAGCGATTTCCGTGCCTGACTGCCGGTGTCACACAGTTCCGGAGACGCAGGTTCAACCTCCACCCTCCCGTGCTTTATGAGCAATGTTTCATCGTTCGTCCTCCGACTCCACGCTAATCTTGGCTGTGCGCATGTTTCCTCCCACATGCAATTGACCTGACTATTAATGGTTTCTGTAACTACTGTCCATGGAACAGTGTAGATGGATGTTACAATCTGGAGACAGTTCAGAAGAATATGGACAGTATTAAAAGCTGTGAACGTAATATACATTGGTGTTTGATGATGTGCGTGGACACCGTTGTCCAAAGGCTGTAGTCTCTGAACGTGGTCTGGGCTAAAGGTCATTTGGTCAACCAAATTTGAAGTTTGAAAACCTTCCAATCAGACAATGTCCCTCAGATACTTTTGTGCGGGGCTTATGTCAGTAATATCTCTTCTCTCTCTCACAGTGAACTTGTTGGCGATTGTGATTCTCTGTCGAGGTAAATGCGGTCTCTCCAAATGCATCACTGTCTACCTGGTGGCCATGGCAGCGTCTGATCTCCTGGTCGGCATCACCGATCCGTTTCTCCGTCAGACTATTCTATTTCACTTCCCGTATTCTTTTGTGACCATTACTCCCGTGTGCACAACTATCTATTTCCACATCTTTGCATCCACCGCGGTCTCTGTCTGGCTGACGGTCGCCTTCACCTTCGATCGGTTTGTGGCTATTTGTTGTGAGAAGCTGAAACCAAGATATTGCACTGAGAGAACGGCGGCTGTGATTATCGGGGCAGTGAGTGTGCTGGGCTGTTTAGAGAGCGTCCCGCGGTGTTTTACGATAGAACCTGGCTACGTGTTTGATAATCTTCCCTGGGGTTGCTACTACAAACCCACCTTCTATACGTCGTCTGCATGGATCGCATATGATGCCACACACCGCGTTCTAACCCCTTGTATCCCGTTCTTTCTGATCCTTCTGCTCAATGTGCTGACGGTCAGGCGGATTGTAGCGGCCAGCAGAGTCCGCAGGGGGCTCCGGGGAAAAGACAACGGAGAGAATGACAAGGACCCGGAGATGGAGAACCGCAGGAAATCCATCGTTTTACTCTTCAGTATCACGGCCACTTTCGTCCTGCTGTGGGCAACACAGGCCATATTTAACATCTTTACGGGTATTGCGAAGGTGCGAGTTGACTACAACCCCACCGGTTATTACTATATCACAGATGTCACATCGACGTTCCTGCAGCTGCTCAGTACCTGCACCAACACGTGTATTTACGTAGTGACCCAGAGTAAATTCAGGGCTGAGCTGATCAACGCGGTTAAATTCCCAGTGAGTGCAATTCGTGCACTTGTACGTCCGTGACCCTCTGATCCACGCCGATAGTTCAACATACATTTGCTCCCATCAGTGTTTGTCCTCCCAATATTCCCATTCAACTGCTCAGAATCTCCACTACGCATAGACTCGCACGGAACAGCTTGCAATGGCCATTTGAACCATCTCTCCTAGAAGTTATAGAATCATAGATCACTGAATCTGTCACTTTGGCTCCATTCGTCTCTGCTAACCGAGATGCGCCGTCAACGCGAGTCCGATTTGCCCGCGATTCCCCGACATCCATTTTAACCTTTCCTATAAATGCACCCGTCCAATCACCCTAACGGGCTTGCCCACTCCTGTATCAAACATCTTCTAACCCACCATTCTACCTCCAGGTCCCTCAGGTCGGCCGACTTGGGGCTACTGACTATCTCGCGGTCTAGGTTTAAGCTCAGGGGCGACCGCGCTTTTGCGGTTGCAGCCCCATGACTGTGGAACAGCATCCCTCTCCTCATCAGAACTACCCCCGCCATCGACTTCTTTATATCGAGGCTCAAACCTATTTCAACCCAATAGCGCTATTGAGGCCCTCTGAGGGGGCGCTGTAAACGGTTTGTGTATGTATTGTTAGCTCTGTGTACCATTGTATGTAGCACATTAGTATCTGCTCTGGTCTACAGCACTTTGGTCAACGAGACTTGATTTTAAATGTGCTATACGTTTTCTTTTCGTTTCAACGTGTTGAAAAATCTTCACGAGTCTTCACGAGCTTACCGCGTTTCCCGAGTACCTGCCGTTATCGGTACGAGCCGCTAAGAGACGTCCCCGAGCTCCGACGTACCCGCTACGTACATTCAACGTGCTTACCACGAGTTTGATTTTTTTTTAAACTCGGGAGAGCTCTTGAATTACCTCGTACAGTGGGACAGGCACTGGCACACTTCGCGTTCTGACAAACCTTTTCTGTCATTATTTGACGGCTGCATTTCTCATCATAATTGACGACGTTAGATTTGCCGCAGATGATCTGAAGCCGACGTACACAATGCGTGGAAAACACAAATTGATGGAGCAAATCTGCGAGTCGAGCAGAAACTGTGCAGGGAATGTACAGACGGCGTTTTGTATCGGAACCACGAAGATCTGGGGGAATAGCCCATCGAGAAACAACGCCTGTCTATCCGCATCACAAATGCTGCCTGGTCCATTGAGTACTGTACTGCTCCCCGCTGCAGGATGCAAATAATTTGGAGAGGGCGTTGAAATGTTAGCATGTTGGTGAAAATGCAAAGGCTGGATGGAAGAGGGCAAAGTTCAATTGAGATGTGTGGGGCATGTTTCTATATGTAGAGGGTGACCGATGCCTGAATTTTTTTAGAACGGAGACGAGGAAACACTTTTTCTCACAGAGAGTGGTGAGTCTGTGGAATTCTCTGCCTCAGAGGGCGGTGGAGGCCGGTTCTCTGGAATCTTTCAAGAGAGAGCTAGATAGGGCTCTTTAAAATAGCGGAGTCAGGGGATATGGGGAGAAGGCAGGAACGTGGTATTGATTGTGGATGATCAGCCATGGTAACATTGAATGGCGGTGTTGG
>JAXLNO010003295.1:25000-29542 GCA_038087875.1 Malacoraja senta
ACCCCCCACACGCACACACCCCCGCACACACACACACACACACCCCCGCACACACACACACGCACACACGCACACACACACCCCCGCACACACACACACACACCCCCGCACACACACACACACATCCCACACGCACACACACACAATTCTGTTATTGTAAAAATTCAGTAATGGGTGTCCATGTCTTAAGAAATGGATCTGTTTTTTTCCGCCAAGACAAGCCTAATGTACTGTCTCGGACATGTCTGTAATCCACATCATCACTGTCGGGACCGTTGTCTGTTTCCAAAACTTAAGTGTTCATTTTTTCACCGTTATTAGGCCGTAATTGAGGAAACGTCTTTGAAATATCGTTAGCTTAGAGCAGGCCTCTGACATTCCTAATGTGATCAGTTTTATATATCTGGGTCCAGTTGAATTTTAAGTATTTTGGAAAAGGTATCAAATATTCCCCCTCCAGAACTTTGTACAGGAAGCGAAAGAATGGGTTGTAGTCGCTTCTTGGAGGAGACATTTATCACAAATAGGGGAGAGGTTTGGGAAGATCTCGTTCAATTTGGACTTTGAGTAGTAGAGTCCGCGCAGTATTTTAAATTCTATCAGAGAGTGCCTAACATTAAGAGAGCAGTAATGTCTGTATAAATTTTTTTTAAAACACAAAAACATCCACCACGGCATTATTCACTGTGGTGGAAGACACAAAGTACAGTCTGTCCTCCTCCATTTTTCCCCGTGGTTGGGACCACAAACCTCCAAATCGGCGCTTCCCTACCGGAGACCGCGGCTTCAAGATGACGTAGGCCGTGGGCCGGCGGTGGGAGCTCTTCTCCAGGGATTCCCGGCGAGGGATCCCGCTCCGGAAGGTGAGTCCCCGCCTCGCCCACGGTTCGAAGCTGCGCAGCCCGCGGCTTCTGGATGAAGTAGGCCGCGGGCCGGCGGTCGGAACCAAAGTTCCTATAGCGGACCAAGATAGACCACTCCTGCTAAATGCAATGGGCTGACGTGTAGTACGCAACGGGACGGAACACGGGCCTTTTTTTCATCCATTTCCGTAACCCGACCCCACCCGTGCCGACCCGCAGTGTAATCAACGTTACGGGGGAGCAGTTTGTGTTAATAAATTATAATTCTGAAAATGAGAATGTTTTTCACCAAAGAACTTTTATGTTTCCGTAAACCGGCTTCCGTCTCCACACTAGTTATCTTTGCTCCGCTTTGATGGGATCTTTGGTGCGGAGACGGAAGCCGGTTACGGAAATGGGGCCGAAAATCACCCATGGATCTGCCCATGACCGCACGACGTCTTTTTTGTCGAGTGCACTATCTTGCTCGCGGTGGGATCTTTGGTGGGAACTCTGCTCCAGAGATCCCGGCCCGCGGCCAACATCGTCTAGAAGGCTTAGTCTAGTTATACAATAATGGCGTCTTTATCTACAATGCTCCCGACCCCCCTCCCCCGACGCGACCGGCGTTCAGGGAATGCTTCCAGATACCCCGTGGACACCGCGACTTCCCTCCCAGGACACGCGGGTACGGTGGTGCGACCATCGACCGTTTGCTGCCTGGATCATAGAAACATAGACAACAGGTGCAGGAGGAGGCCATTCGGCCCTTCGAGCCAGCATCGCCATTCTTTGCGATCATGGCTGATCGTCCCCTATCAATGACCCGTGCCTGCCTTCTCCCCATATCCCTTGACTCCACTAGCCCCTAGAGCTCTATCTAACTCTCTCTTAAATCCATCCAGTGATTTGGCCTCCACTGCCCTCTGTGGCAGGGAATTCCATAAATTCACGACTCTCTGGGTGAAAACGTTTTTTTCTCACCTCAGTCTTAAATGACCACCCCTATATTCTAAGACACTGGCCCCTGGTTCTGGACTCGCCCACCATTGGGAACATTTTTCCTGCATCTAGCTTGTCCAGTCCTTTTATAATTTTATATGTTTCTATAAGATCCCCCCACATCCTTCTAAATTCCAGTGAATACAAGCCTAGTCTTTTCAATCTTTCCTCATATGACAGTCCCGCCTTCCCAGGGATCAATCTTGTGAATCTACGCTGCACTGCCTCAATCACAAAGATGTCCTTCCTCAAATTAGGAGACCAAAACTGTACACAATACTCCAGGTGTGGTCTCAGTAGGGCCCTGTACAACTGCAGTAGGACCTCTTTGCTCCTATACTCAAATCCTCTCACAATGAAGGCCAACATGCCTTTGGCTTTCTTCACTGCCTGCTGTACCTGCATGCTTACTTTCAGTGACTGATGAACAAGGACCCCCCAGATCCCGTTGTACTTCCCCTTTTCCTAACTTGACACCATTCAGATAATAATCTGCCTTGTGTCAAGGTATAATGTCAATAGACAATAGGTGCAGGAGTAGGCCATTTGGCCCTTTGAGCCAATGTGATCATGGCTGATCATCCCCAATCAGTGCCCCGTTCCTGCCTTCTCCCCATATCCCCTGACTCCGCTATCTTTTAGAGCCCTATCTACCTCTCTCTTGAAAGCATCCAGAGAACCGGCCTCCACCGCCCTCTGAGGCATTGAATCCCACACTCACAACTCTCTGTGAGAAAAAGTGTTTCCTCGTCTCCGTTCTAAATGGCCGACCCCTTATTCTTAAACTGTGTGTGGCCCCTGGTTCTGGACTCCCCCAACATCGGGAACATGTTTCCTGCCTCTAGCGTGTCCAAGCCCTTAACAATCTTATATGTTTCAATGAGATGCCCCTCATCCTTCTAAACTCCAGAGTGTACAAGCCCAGCCGCTCCATTCTCTCAGCATATGACAGTCCCGCCATCCCGGGAATTAACCTGGTGAACCTACGCTGCACTCCCTCAATCAAAGATCATATAGCAAGCAAGATAGTGCACTCCTGCTAAAACCAATGGGCTGACGTGTAGTACGCAACGGAGCCGAACGTCGGCCATTTTAGTAACCCAACCCGACTTTGTATATCCCTCTCGCAGTGTAATCAACGTTGCGGGGGAACAGTTTGTGTGTGTGATATAGGGTTAGATTCATGATTCATATTTCTGTTAATTCATAATCCTGCTATTTTTTGTTAATGATTAATATGTCAATAAATTATAATTCTGTTAATTTTCTTTATTTTAATGTTTAAAAAAAAAAATCTCCATCCCCTCCCCCTTCCCAGTTCTCCCACCAATCTTACTGTCTCCGACTACAATCTCTCTGTCCAGCCCACTCCCCTGACATCAGTCTGAAGAAGGGTCTCGACCTGAAACGTCACCCATTCCTTCTCTCCAGAGATGCTGCCTGTCTGAACCGCTGAGTTACTCCAGCACTTTGTGTCTATCTTCGGTTTAAACCAGCATCTGCAGTTCTTTCTCACTCATACATACATATAGATACACACACACACACGCACGCACGCACGCATGCACGCACGCACGCACGCACGCACACACACACACACACACACACACACAATAATAGTGCAGAAATCAATGCCCCAAGTCGATTTGGTTCAGCCTATTTGAGGTTGTGGAGTTTAACAGCCAGATGGCTGTGGGGAAAATCCCACTCCTGAAGTTGGACATTAGTTTTCCGGCTCATAGAAAATAGGTGCAGGAGGAGGCCATTCGACCCTTCAAGCCAGCACCGCCATTCATTGTGATCATGGCTGATCGTCCCCTATAAATAACCCATGCCTGCCTTCTCCCCATATCCTTTGACTCCACTAGCCCCTAGAGCTCTATCTAACTCTCTCTTAAATCCATCCAGTGACTTGGCCTCCACTGCCCTCTGTGGCAGGGAATTCCACAAATTCACAACTGTCTGGGTGAAAACGTTTTTTTCTCACCTCAGTCTTAAATGACCTCCCCTATATTCTAAGACTGTGTGGCCCCTGGTTCTGGACTCGTCCAACATTGGGAAATTTTTTCCTGCATCTAGCTTGTCCAGTCCTTTATATAATTTTATATGTTTCTATAAGAACCCCCCCCTCATCCTTCTAAACTCCAGTGAATACAAGCCCAGTCTTTTCAATCTTTCCTCATATGACAGTCCCGCCATACCAGGGATCAATCTGGTGAACCTACGCTGCACTGCCTCAATCACAAGGATGTCCTTCCTCAAATTAGGAGACCAAAACTGTACACAATGCTCCAGATGTGGTCTCACCAGAGCCCTATACAACTGCAGAAGAACCTCTTTACTGCTATACTGAAATCCTCTTGTTATGAAGGCCAACATCCCATTAGCTTTGGCTCCTGTACCTTCTTCCCGATGGCAGGGGTGGAACAAGAGTTTGGCCAGGGTGGTGCGGTACTCTGTCAATGCTGGCTGCTTTCATCCCGACCGCGGGCGCTGTCTGTACGGAGTTTGCACGTTCTCTATCCCCGTGACCTGCGTGGGTTTTCTCCGGGCGCTCCGGTTTCCTCCCACACTCCGGGTTTGTAGGTCAATTGGCTTCGGTAAAGATTGTAAATTGTCCCCCAGTGTGTGTGTGTGTGTGTGTGTGTAGGATAGTGTTAGTGTGCGGGGATCGCTGCTCGGCACCGACTCGGTGGGG
>JAXLNO010003296.1:0-30718 GCA_038087875.1 Malacoraja senta
CCCAATGATACAAAGCCTTATTTTCTTGTTTCTAGTTTTTCCCGCCCCACCGCACCCCCCCCCCCCTCCACAAGCAGACGGAAGAAGGGTCCCGATCTGAAACATCACCTATCCATTTTCTCCAGAGATGCTGCCAGATCGCTGAGTTACTCCAGCACTTTGTGTCTATCTTTGGTACAAACCAGCATCTGCAGTTCCTTTCTATTACATTTTCCAATCCCAGTTGACCTATATTCCGTACAGCACAGGAATAGGCCCTTCGGCCCACAATGTCTATGCTGAACATGATGCCAAGGACAACTCTTACCTCTGCACATAATCCATATCCCTCCATTTCTCGCAAATCCATGTACCTATCCACAAGTCTCTCAAATGCCACTGTCGTGGCTGCCTCCAGCACCTTCCCTGACAGTGCATTCCAAGCACTCACCACCCTCTGTGTAAAATAACTTACCCGCACATCTCCTTTAAATTTTGCCCCTCTCATCTTAAAGCTAAGCCCTTTTCTGTTTGATTTTTTGAGACTGGGAAAAAAGCTCTGACTGTTTGGCCTATCTATGCCTCTCATAATTTTATATACATTCCATCCCTCCCCTCTTCATTACTAAGACTCTTCACCCCCTCCCCATCTGGTTCCATCCATCCATTACCTAGATACCTATCCACCTGCATTTCTTTCCCTTGGTTCACATTTCCAATTTCCTTCCTTTCCCCTATCTTGTTCCATCTGACATCACCCATCCCGAATCTGTTGCATCTATAATCTACCAGTCTCCACCTTTCCTCCCTTCATTCCCTTCCAACTGCCTAATCTTGTCTGCACACCCCCCTTCATCTGACATCTACTATCTAACTGCCTCTATCCAACCTCTCCCTCTCACCTTTAATACTTCCATCTTCCCTTTGCAATCTCAATCCAGATGCAATGTCTCGACTGATATCGTCGACCATTCCTTTGCCTCCACAGATGCTGCTTGACCTGCTGAGCTTTTCCAGCAGTTTGATTTTTTTGCTCCTGATTCCAGCATCTGCAGCCCTGAGTCTCTGATAGACTCATGTGTTCATGTGGTCAGACAAAGCCAGGAACAGGCTTGGCTGTGAATGCTGCCGTGACTCACATAGTCTTGTTTCCACAGCAGCTGTAGCTCAGCAAAAACATTCCTGCCTCAGATTGAAGGCCCTCTCCAAAGATACAAGTACACTACTCGGTGTGGTGCACAGGAGATCCTGCATCTTTCTGGGCAACATATTTTCAAGAGATGATCGTGAGGTCTTTCACATGAAGGCAAAAGTTCCTGCACCACTCTTCAAGGAACAGCAAGGGATTTCTGCATGATGTTCAGCCCAATGTCTCCCTTTTATGACTTCACCAGCTTTATCACTAACTTGTTACAGTATATTACATAGCAAATGTGCAAGAAGCTGAATTACTGGGTGACTGGTATAATTGGACACAAATTGCTTGGCCCTTATCCAACTGTTGCAAAGTGGCATTGCTGCACGCGGAAGAGTTTCTGTTTGAGAGAGATGTACTTCACGGCTTATAAAGCACTGCGATATCCTCCGCTTCAAAAGGGCAATATGCCAATGCACGTGTAACCTTCTTGGGCATCCCCCAGCAGAGCACTCTCACTTCTGGTGCAGCATCAATGGGTTTCCTCTGCACAGGGGAATCAACAGGGTATCAGAAAAATAAATGGATGCGAAGAAATTAGTAAGTTTATGGGATTCCATCTTATACAAAAAAACATTTCTACCATCTCCAGAGATCAGGTGACGTCTGATCTCTTAAAAACTCCCAAAGACCCTCAAGGACAAAGGGATGATGACCTAATTTCATTACTTTCTGGAGAGATATCAAAGCCAATTATGGAACAATGCAGTAATTATGATTCATGTCTGCAGAAGGGGCCTGACCCAAAACATCGCCTATGCATGTTCTCCAGAGATGTTGCCTGACCCGCTGAGTTACTCCAGCAGTTTGTGTCTCTTTTTATAAAGGAGCATCTGCAGTTCCTTGTGTCCACATAGAACAGCAAAATTCTAAGCGGTATAGAACATGTTTTGTTTCGTGTCATAGAAGCACACAGCTCAAAACAATGCCATTCGACCCATACCGGCCATAAGCATCCAATTGCAGCAATTCTGCTCTAATCCAAGATTGTATTGTACCTAAAACTTCCAACCTCTTCCCCAGACTGTACCAGACACACCAGAGGCAATGTACAGTGATGAATGAACCACCACCAGGCTCAGGGACAGCTTCTTCCTCTCCGTTATCAGGATTTTAAACGGTCTTTCCATAAGCTATAGTTCATTCACCTCTGACCCATTGAGGACATTGTGGAGCTTGGCTAAGGAACTGAAGCACTACAATACGCTATAATGCTAAGAACTATATTCTGCACTCTGTATCTTCCCCTATGCTCTACCCATTATACGAGTTTAAACTGATTGTACCTATGTATGGTACATCTGATCTGCTTGGGGAGCATGTAAAACAAAATTTTGCACTGTATTTCGGTACATGTGACAATAATAAACCTAAACCTAACCTACAAACCCATACCTCTTTCAGATGTGGGGAAAAACTGGAATGCCCAGAGAAAATCCATGCAAACATGGACACCCCACACGGACGAGGTCAGGGTTGAACAAGGGTTGTTGAAACCATGAAACAGCAGCTTTAGTAGCTGTGTAGGAAGGAACTGCAGATACTGGCTTATACCGAAGATAGACACAAAGTGCATCTCTGGTAAAAAAGGATGAGTCTGAAGAAGGGTTACGACCCGAAAAGTTACCCATCCATTTTCTCCTGAGTTGCTGCCTGACCCACTGAGTTACTCCAGTGCTTTGTGTCTAGCTTTAACAGCTGTGCCACTGTGCTGCCCTGCAGTAGGATGAGAGAATATTGACCCGCTCTTCAAATAGTGTCGCAGATTTTTCACATCCACAAAAAACATTTTCAATATCTTGCCTTTACTTTTCCTATTCCTATTCTTATTACTTTTTTTTAAAATGCAACATTTATTGCCAACCCACAAGTGCCCTGAGGTGGTGGCAATGGGACACAGTTTCAAATAGTTAGACTCTTGTAGCAATGGTGCTTATCAGACCGTCCCTTCTGTTTGACATTTGGACAGCACTTCTAATAATGAAGCTTTCTGTTTCAGCATTTGAACTGCAATGTCTGCTCTGATCGTGTGGCTGGGTGCTGGGATAGGGCTTGATCCCACAATCCTTTGGCTCAGAGGCAAGTTATGTCAACGTACAGTGAGTCTCTTACAAAGACTTAGTTTCAATATTGTTTTCCTAGTTCGTGAACAAAAAAAAGAAAACACCCTTGCTTCTTAGGGAGGAGTGGTAATATTGAGTAAACTTTATTACTGGCACAACAAAACAAAAAGATCTTGTGTATAAAATTAGCAATTATTAGAACATTATGTGTGGCACGGTGGCGCAGCGCTAGAGTTGCTGCCTTACAGCGACAAAATACCCGGTTCGATCCTGACCTTGGATGCTGTTTGTACGGAGTTTGTTTGTTCTCCCCGTGACCGCGTGGGTTTTCTCCGGGTGCTCCGGTTTCTTTTCCCACACTCCAAAGACATACAGGTTTGTTGGTTAATTGGCTTTGGTAAAAATTGTAAATTGTCCCTAGTGTGTAGCATAGTGTTAGTGCACACTAGTGTGTAGTGTTAGCGTTAGGGATCGCCGGATGGCGCGGATTTGTTGGGCCAAAGGGCCTATTTCCGTGCTGTGTCTCCAAACTAAACTAAACTAAAAAAGATGCGGAAACAAATGAATGCTGATTCTGTGCGGCACAGGAGAAGTAGTTATTAAATAAATGAAGCAAATTACATTTGTTCACAGGTGAGTGAGCAAGTCTGCACTTTGACAAAGCCACCACATCCTTTGTTTTCTGATGCTTTGCTTAAACTTAGTCGGGTTCAGCAGCATATTTATCAGCATTAACACAGAACCAAACCTTTACGCAGATTTGGTAGGCAACGAGTACCTAAGGAGATCTGAAGTGAGAACAGATGAATAAAGGTGATTTAAAAAATATATATATAACGGGGCATCGCCTTGCTGGATTCCTTAGTTAAACACTTTTAGAAAAGCCCTGTAACATTTCAGACATGAAACAGTATCGCTTATGACAAGAGTGACAACATTTCTTCCTCTGAATTCGTAAGTGCAAGGTTTGAACCCTGCTCCAGACGGGCCATATGAGGAGCAACACTAGCCTCAGCTAACAATACTGAAGAGAATTTAGAGTTGTTGAAGGGTGTGGGGGTTGGGGAGAATGTAGTTTGTGCTCCCTGTCCCGACAAGCTCACAAAGCCCCTATGGCATTAAAAGAACTAACCCCACAATCGGATTATATAATGATGATGACACAATTGCAGGAGGTTACTCTTATTACAAATAAGACTCATTAATGGGATGAAGTGATCCTTTCAAAGCTTGAATATGCAATGGAGGAGAACAGTATATAAATAGCTGTGTTAGACTTTATGCTTCAGAATACATCAGAGCTCAAAAAGAGTTAAACTCAAATTTACACAAACAATATTTATGTGCAATTTAGACTTTATTTTAGTCTTTAGAGATACAGCGCAGAAACAGGCCTTTGGCCCACCGTGTCCATGCCGACCAGCGATCCCCCGTATACACCATCCTACACATTCAGGGCAATTTACAATTTTTTACCAAAGCCAATTAACCTACAAACCTGTACATCTTTGGAGAGCGGGGGGAAACCGGAGCACCCAGAGAAAACCCATGTGGTCACAGGGAGAACGTAACACTCCGTACAGACAGCATCCGAGGTTAGGATCGAACTCAGGTCCCTGTCGCTGTAAGGCAGCAACTCTACCACTGCGCCACTGTGTCACCCTAGTTACTAAAAAATTGTTACTTAAAAAATCTTTATCGTTATATCTGTATCAGTGTTGGAATTGTGACAATAGTTTTATTGACTGGAAACTTCAGTCAATAAAACACATCCTGTTTTTTTGGGGAGTAATTTTAAGAACATGGGCGGAAACATCCAATACCTAACAATTACTGTTGTGAAAAATAAACAATCGTTTTGAATTCAATTAATCTGCTGGCAAATTCAAGAATTGTTCACCTCAAATGGAAGTGATTAATATAATTGAAAAATGAAAATATAAAGAAAAAAATATGCAAAATTATCAAAATGACAATATTTATTGTCATTATTTACATGCCTCACTGAGGCACTTCCATTTTTATCAACATCTTTTTTCCAGTCTGATGCTGCTAACATTTCCTCTTGCTTTGAGCACCTTCACGTCTCTGATAAAGATCAAGACAGCTGATGCTTGCCGTCATGTGGCCAACCGTCACACCTTTCCAAAAACTTTATGGGAAAAGACGCCAAATCTATTGTGAGCACTAATCTATTCAAAGGAAAAAATTTAAACATTTTTCCTTGACATTGGTATGGCAAGTGTATGTAGAAAAACTGGATTCACATCCCAAGATGGGTTAAGATCAGAGAGGGGCAGAGACTCGGCTGAGTTAGGACCTTTTGGAACCAAACGTGACAGTCTTAACTCGTGATAAAGTTGAGCAGGTGATAGAAAATGCACAGGCAGCACAAATAGAAAGGTTAAGCCTGTAGATTACAACATCGGATAAAAGCCTGGTACCTCCCTGACCCTGTGATGTTTGAAGGTCATGAGAATGTGAATGACCCCAATCCAACAGTGCTCTGCAAACGGTCACTGAGTTGCCAATATAGAGGAGACCTCATAGAGAGCACCAAATTAATTAAACTAGGCTGGAGAAAGAGCACACGTATCTCTCTCTCTCATACACATGGGAAGGACAGCTTAAGTCCCAAGATGTTGATGAAGGAAGATGTGAAGTGTTAAGTATTGCAGCTCCTACAGTTGCAGGGGAACATGTCATGGGACTGGGTGGGAGGGAGGCGATGAGTGGATGAAGGAGACACCAAAATAGAGGTCCCTATAAAAAGCAGAAAGGGAGGGGAGGAGGGGACACACGCAAGTAAGTGTGTGGGAAATGAAGGGACGAGAGCAGTGGAGAAACCAGGCTATCCAAAAGAGGATGACACTTCAGAAGTCCTGGACCAGGAAACCTCAACTTTAGAACAGATACAGTGGAGATGGAAAATACGAAGAAAAACGGGTGGTCTCCTTACACGGGACAGGATGGCAGGAGGCCGTGGGAGCCTGCAGGTTTTGGGTCAATTTTGTTGGAAAGTTTGTCTCCTGAGATGGAAACAGTGATCCAGAAGAGCGAAAGGCCAAAAACAGCCCAGAAAAAAATGTCGAAGGTGGAAGTTGGTGGCAAAGATGGCAAAATTGACAAATTCTGCATGAGGGCAGTTAGCAGCAGCAATGTAATGTGAAGGAGGGAATCATGTTGGGGAGTGCCGGCAATATTTAAAAACGAACAAGGAATGAATGGGAAGCAAAGGGACAATTATGGATCTGATGCGGAAGGGGCATCAAAGAAATTACTGAACGCCACAGGAGGGAGTGGCACTTTGATGGTTGCAGAATCAGTAGATATCAGCTTCGAGACAAAATCATGATATCCCATACCCTATATGCCCCAGTGATTAGGTATGTGCAGCTTTAAAGCTAAAAAGGAATTCAATTTGCACAATGGAAGTAAGAAGATTCGGTATTAATATCCCTCGAGCAGCATGTAAAAAAGAATAGGAGATATTGTATTACTACCCCTTGAAGGGATACTGATATGGTAATGGTTATTGTCCTGCAATATTATATTTGAAGAGCCCAATATTTTTATCTGGCATGATAAATCATCTCAGCACTCTGACTTCATCAATGAGAAATCTAACCTGACACCTGACTTAAATGTATTTTCAATTGATTTCTGTGTATCTGGGGCGGCACGGTGGCACAGCGGTAGAGTTACCATAGACCGATCCTGACTACGGGTGCTTGTCTGTATGGAGTATGTCCGTTCTCCCTGTGACTGCATGGGTTTTCTTCAGGTGCTCCGGTTTCCTCCCACACTCCAAAGACGTACAGGTTTGTAGGCTAATTGGTGTGGTAAAATTGTAAATTGTCCTTAGTGTGTGTAGTGTTAATGTGCGGGGATCTCTGGTCATCGCGGACTTGATGGGCCGAAGTGCCTGTGTCTGCGCTGTATCTCTACACTAAACTAAAGCTTTGTAAATGTCATTTTCACTGGCTACAGTGCTCTCCAAATGAATGCAAAAACTGCAAAAATGAGGTGCTGCATTCACAGCACTGCATATTTTGCAGCAAAACGGGGCAAGGAATCAGCCCACAGGCTTGTTGGAGAATCCAGGAGCACCTCGGTGAACCAAGACGATTGATCCACCCTTCAACCATGGGTAAAACACGCAGCAGTTGCAGCAGTGGCAGCAACGCTCAAAGCTTCTGCCTCTTTATTGTCTTTGTTAACTTGCTGATAATTAAAACACACTTCACTTCTAACTCCTTTGCAAAAATATTAAAGCACTCAGCTTTATTTCCTGTACCGTTGCGTGGGCCCAGATGTCACGTCAGCCAGTTTGATTCATGCAGCCTGGCTGATTAATGTGATGGAAGCCCATAGATGGAGCAATCCCCAGTGAGCAGGGCTGCGACAAGAAGGCACACGTTTTGAATTTTTCAATAATTTGCTTGCTCCCGTGAGGCCGCTGTGATATTTCTGGGTTGTACCTCAGCTGACTCAAACTGAAACAAGTCATCAAAACAGATCCGTGGAAATATTTCCCTCTGAGCTTCACCTGAGTGTTTGAAAGACTGCAGCCGTTCGGGATGCAGAAAGCGACACACTATACTGCAGCTGCCTGCAACCAAGAAGCAACCTTCTGCTTTTGCTGATTGAGACACAAATTGCAATCTGCCCCACACTCACTTATAAACAAGCAGGAAACGAAAATAGCATTAGTTCTCACAGGTTTCGTCATGTTTCTCTCAACAATCTTTCACCTATCATGCCCTTGAGGGAGTTAACTCCGTAACTGTATGGTTGCCAAGGGTACCAGCTGGAATATAGTTGTCCTTGAGAAAATAAAAAAGACACAAAATGCGAGAGCAACTCAGCGGGTCAAGCAGCATCCCTGGAGAGCATGGATAGGTGTGTGAAGAAGGGGAGGAGAAGGACAATGGAGGACCCGGCATGGGGGGGCCACCGTGAGGGAGGGGGAAGAACAATGGACAATGGGGACCTGGCGTGAGTGGACCGGCGTTGGGTGGGAGAACAAAGGAGGAGCCTGCGTACTTTGTAACTTTGTCAGCGCCGCAGGTGGCAGCTATTTGCATACTTTGTGTATGCAAGCAAAGAATTTCACTGTGACTTGTCACATGTGACAATAAAGTATTCCATTCCATTGGTGACATTTCGGGTTGGGACTGATAGTAGTAGGGAGAAGAAAGCTGCAAGAGAAGTGGGGATGGGACAAAGCCTGGCCATGTATACTGTGCCTACTTGTTACATAGGCTGCTGGCCTATTCTTGAGGAATGATGCCGATCTGCAGGGTATATTGCAAGATGTGCATCATCCCGTGATGAAAGTGAATCATAGAATTATTATAATACTTATAATAATTATTATGGTCCTGCTCTGTAAATAATCCTCTCAGTTCCACACCCCGTTTCCCCCACCACCCTTTGCCTATCCAATTTCAGAAGATGGGCATAAAGTACTGGAGTAACTCAGCAGGTCAGGCAGCAACTCTGGAGAAAAAGGATGGGTGACGTTTCGTGTCGGGACATTTCTTCAGACTTTCTGCTCCGCACTTTCCCCGTTAAATCCTCTTTCCAGCGCTCCAACGAGCACTGAATTCCAGATCAGATCCACTGTAATGGTTTAAAAAAAATAAATTTCTCAAGTCCAATTTGCAAATTTTGTCCAAAACAATTGTTTTTAAACAATAGGCCCTAGCTCTAGATTCTCCCGCAAGAGAGTCCACAAAGTAAACAACTGGAGGAACCCAGCATGTTGTGCAGCATCTGTGGAGGCAAAGGGACAGGTGACCTTTTGGGTCGGTACCCTGCATTAGTTCCTTCAGCAGTTTTTTTTTTTGCTCCAGATTTCAGCATCTGCAATCTCTTGCGTCTCCGACCCTCCCTGCCCACATCTCTCAGATTTTGCATGTTTCAATCAAGTCCCTCTCTCATTCTCCTTAACATCAGCAATACAAGTACAGCTGTATTAACCGCACCCAAAACAGCTTCCATCATATTTACACCTGCAAGGTGCAGCCACATGTTTAGGATCTGTGAAGGGTTTCGGCCCGAAATGTTGCCTATTTCCTTCGCTCCATAGATGCTGCCGCCGCCGCTGAGTTTCTCCAGCATTTTTGTCTACCTAGGATCTGTGTAGCAGCAATTATCCATCTAGTTGTCACCGTTTATATGATATTTAGTTTAGGTTTAGGTTAGCAATCCCCACACATTGACACTGTCCTACACATACTGAGGACAATTTGCACTTATACCAAGTATACAAAACCAAGCTAATTAACCTACAAACCTATACGTCTTTGGGGTGTGGGAGGAAACCGAAGATCTCGGAGAAAACCCATGCGGTCACGGGGAGAACGTACAAACTCCGTCGTCAGGATCAAACCCACGTCTCTGCAGCTGCAAGCGCTGTAAGGCGGCAACTCTACCACTGAGCCACCGTACCACCCTCATATCATATTCATGTCATTGGGATGAATGGAGGCAAGGTTGTATAGCAGAGAGGGAGAGAGTTCTCAATGATTGTTTTAGCAAAAATATTAGACTTTGCTTTAGGCTTTAGCGCAGAAACAGGCCCATTGGCCCACCAAATCCACGCCCACCCCCTAAACTAGGACTATCCTACACACTAGGAACAATTTTACCATTTTTATCAAAACCAATTAACCTATAAACCTGTATATCTTTGGAGTGTGGGAGGAAACCGGAGATCCCAGAGAAAACCCACGTGGTCATGGGGAGAATGCACAAACTCCATACAGGCAGCACTATGGTCAGGATCGCAGGACCTTTCAGATAGCACCCGGGTCTCTGGCGCTGTAAGGCAGCAACTCTGCTGCTGCGCCACCGTGCCACTCCTAACCAATTGTTATCAACATATTCAGTATTTGTTGATTTTAAGATATGTTGGATTTACTTCGCGATAAAGAAGAATCTCATCTCATTGGTGACTTCAACCTGTTGGTATTGATTCAGCCTTAATTACTTTAATCATGTGTAATCAATTTTACAAATCATCCTCTTGAATTTCTGATGGAAGCAAGTTAAAAGCCCATCCATCACCATAAAACAAATATAAACCTTTCAAAACTATTCTTGAAGAAATAAAAACTTCCTTTAATGTAACTGACTTATTAATTCCTAGAAGGGGGCCATTCAGCCCATCAGGTCCCTGTTGGCTCCCATTCACCTTTTATCCCCATAGTCCTGCAACAGAGTATAATTTACAATTATATCAAACCAATTAGCCTACAAACCTGTACGTCGTTTGGTGTGTGGGAGGAAACTGGAGCACCCAGGGAAAATCCACGCAGGTCATGGGGAGACCGTACAAACTCCACAGAGTCAGCACCTGGAGTCAGGATCAAACCCGGGTCTCTGGTGCTGCAAGGCAGCAACTCTACCGTATACTTTAACCCTCTTTTGCTGATTGCAGTGCCTGTACGTTAGTTTTCCGTAATTGATGAACAAGGACACCTCTAAATCCTTGAACTTGCTGGCTTCTCCCCTTTCAAACCGCATTCTGATTTGTTATCTCTGCTATCAGAGTCATTTCACACTTATCCAGGTTACAGCTTCATCAGCCAAAGTCCTATCCAATCAATCATTTACAACCAATTTATATCATCACAGATTAATTTGCCACCCAGCCTGGTATTGTATCTGAACTTTGGACATATTTCACTCAGTCTCCCCCACTCAGTTTTCAAACTGGTTGCAAACAGTTGAGACCCAAATATTGATCGTTGAGCCTCACCACCAATTACAGGTTTTCAATCTGACGATGAGCCTAAGCTACGAATACGGTATTTTCTGTGCCTTAATCAAGGGTGCCTTTTCAAGCATTTTGTAAAATCCATATCCACCGATTCCCCTTTATTTTGCTTATTTAACACAACAAAGGGTAAATTCTCGATGGTTTTCAAAATACTATTTCCCTTTCTTCAAACTTGCTGACTGGCTCAGGCAAGTTGGACCTCAAATGACAATTGCTAAATGATTTTTCCATTTACAGTCAGTCCTCATTGTATTGATTTATATCATTTCAAGTAACCCTTGCATTCCCCCTCTTTCTGCCTCACCCCCCTCCCATCCTAGTTGTCCTGCTAGGTTCACTATTCGCATCCTGATATCCTTTCTATATCACCTCTTCCACAGTCAACAATGAACCACTGTGGGCTCCACCTTTCCTTGGTCATCAGTGCCGGCTCTGATTTGTTCAGAACCTTTTCACACCTCCAGTTTCCCTCTCCCCTGACTCTCAGTCTGAAGAAGGGTCTCGACCTGAAACGTCACCTATTCGTTTTCTCCAGATACTGCCTGTCCCGCTGAGTTACTCCAACATTTTGTGCCTATCTTCAGTGTAAACCAGCATCTGCAGTTCCTTCCTACATTGTCAGATGGGCAACAGATGGCACCCATTGCCCTCAGAAGTTATTAATGCGAGACAGAAAGAAATGGTGATGGGCAAATATGCAGTGGATGCTCCAATGATGATGCTTAAAGGTCACCCTCTTGCTCAAGGCAATAAAAGAAGAAATCTCCAAATGTGACTTTAACGCAAGTAAGGACTTGAGATTTCCTCCTCCGTGTATGAAAACTGCACGCCATACCTCACAGTAATGCTCTGTGATCAGACTCTAAACCTGCGTCTATTTGTATAAAGACCATAAATACTCAGCTTTGCAGCTTCAAAAGTGTCAACATTTGCATTCAAATTGAAATCATCCTTATGAAAATAAGACGGGAGGAACTCGAGCATTAAAGAATCTAACCTAATCCCTGCACTCCAGCAACACATGCCCCGCATACATCAGACCCGCTGCTAATGACTAATCCAATCCGCAAACACACACATACAAGCACGCACACCTTTCAGACCTCAATACACTGGAATTTGGCTGAGTTTGGGCATGCAAAGCTTCACGCAGCAATCAAACTGTGCACTCTCCATCCAAGAAAATAAGCAATTAGCTCCAAAGAGGAAAAGGCAGACATACTCTTGGAAAAGACTTTCCACAGAAGAGGCAAACAACACTGATGTTGGAAGTTTGAACTATAGTTTGAATGTACCGAGCGTCACGTGGTCCCACTTCATTGATCACAGCTTCTGGTGATGGTTGACCTAGGTTTTACTGCGCTGTCAGATTCTGGCACCTAGAGAAACTGCTTTAATCTCTAACTCCCAATCAATATTTTTGCTCATGGTTGATATCGGTGGGTGATCCTGTTAGACCATTTATTAAGTCAGGGCACGGTGGAGCAGCGTAGAGCTGCTGCCTTATAGCATGGGTTCGATCCTGACTATGGGTGTTGTCTATATGGAGTTTGTACATTCTCCCCGTGAACTGAGGGGGAACTGAAGTAGGTTAATTGGCTTGGTAAAATTGTAAATTGTCCCTGGTGTGTGTTGGATTGTGTTTGTGTGCAGGGATTGCTGGTCGGTGCGGTGCGGACTCGGTGGGGCGAATCCAGTTTCCGCACTGTATCTCTGTGTTGGAAGGAACTGCAGATGCTGGTTTACACTGAAGATAGACACAAAATGCTGGAGCAACTCAGCAGGACAGGCAGCAACACTGGAGAGAAGGAATGGGTGACGTTTTGGGTCGAGACCCTTCGTATTTTGCTGATGTTAAGTCGCAACTAAGTAATGTTGCGCCAGTGACTGCATTTTCTGGTTTATTGAGGAAGCTGTAAACTAGGGAGAGTCGACACCGATGGGGGAACAGGCCACAGTACAGGTGATACAAAACACTCAACGTCAAACCTGTTCACTTCCCACCAAGGGTCAACTAGAAGATTTTCCACCTCTCTCAAGCACAGGGTAGCTTGCCAATTGGCAATAGTTTGGCTGCTAATCAATTACGTGAGAAGGGACATCGTCCAGAAGTGTATTGCTCTCCGTGGAAACACGTCCAAGGAACAGGAAGACACCCTGGCGATGAGGTTGGAGTTAAATTGAAAGGAAAAAACGAAAACAAGGCAGAAATAGAGAATGAGTAAGCCTGAAACTTCTCTTAGCATGTGAAGCCACGCCAGAGGTCTCACTGAAGGCAGCCAAATATCTATTGGGTTTTGCAATAACAACGGAACAAGCTAATAGTTGCATCCAAGTTTTTTGTTTAAGTTGGCTTCAAAGAGCAATTGGAGTCCCAATGGGACAATTAATCAAATTCTGTGCTGTAAAGTTATACATGTAGGCATTTAATTTTCATAAATGAATATGTTATTAGGCCATTTGACCCATCAAGTCTATCTTTCCCTCTCAACCCCATTCTCCTGCCTTCTCCCCATTACCACTGACACCCATACTAATCAAGAATCTGTCAACCTTTCATTTCACTTTGCAACTAACACTTTCACCTCACATGTAAAACCACCACATGAACTATCCAGGCTCATGAACGGAGCTTACCGCCATCTTCCCAAGGGCATGAAAGTCAAAAAGAGCTGCAAATGCCTACATTTTAAGATAAAAGTAACCAGAAAATGCTGGAAATACTTTGTGGATGAGGCAGCATCTGTGGGAAACGTGCCCTTGACCTCTCTCTGGAACAACACATCTCAAAGGCAAGTAGAGACGGGCAACATATGCTGAACCTGGCAGCAACATCAGCATGCTGGAAGAAATTGAATTAAAAACCGCCCCACAGAGATTACTGCCAAAATAGGGCGGTGAGCTCCTTTGGAAGCATGTACAGTCCACCCCCACTGCTTTATAATTACCGTGCTCCTATATCCAAGAGAAACAGTTCAACTAGCATTGACGTCCAAGAATATTTGGATTTTGACTTGTACATGGCATGTACAAGGCATGATCAGTAAGTTTGCAGATGACACTAACATGGGTGATATTGTAGGTAGCGAAGATGTCTTTACAGCAGGAAAGGCATTACAGCGGGATCATGATCAGTTGGGCAAGAGGGCTGAGGAATGGCTAAAAGAGTTTAATGCAGATAAGTGCGAGGTATTGCATTTTGGAAGTTAAACCAGGACTGGACCTTCACAGTGAGGGCAGTGCTCTGGGGAGTGTTGTCGAGCAGAGGGATCTCAGAGTACATAGCTCCTTGAAAGTGGTGTCACAAGTAGATAGGGTGGTCAAGAAAGCTTTCATTAGGGTATTGTATAGAAATTGGGATATTATGGTACAGTTGTACAAGACGTTGGTGAGGCCACATTTGGAATATTGTGTTGTTTTGAGCACCCTGCTATAGGAAAGATGTTGTTGAGCTGGAAAGAGTGCAACGAAAATTTACCAGGATGTTGCCAGGTCTTGAGAGCCTGAGCTAGGGAGAGGTTGGGCCGGTTAGGCCTTTATTCCTTGGAGTGCAGGAGGATAGGGGGTGATATTGTGGAGGTGTATACATCATGAGGGGAATAGATAGGGTGAATGCACAGAGCCTTTTATCTAGGGTAGAAGAATCAAGAACCAGAAGACATAGGATTTAGGTGAGAGGGGAAAGATTTAATAGGAACCTGAGGGGAACAGAGGGCGATGGGAATATGGAACGTGCTGCCAGTGGAGTAGTTGAGACAGATACTATAATAACTTTTAAAAGACATTTGGCTGAGTACATGGATAGGAAAGGTTTAGAAGAATATGTCTCAATGGGCAGGTGGTTACAGTATAGTTGGGACATCTTTCTTTGGCATGGGCAAGTTGGGCCGAGAGCCTGTTGTATGTTCCATGCTGTATGACTGTACTATTGTCTTCCCCTGACACAAAAATACCTTTGTACGTCACTAGAAAAGGGGATTAGTTTTTGAGCTGGATTTGTAGGCCCAATTAATGCTGGAATGGTATAACAATGCTGCAAATGGGTTTAGATAAAAATCAATGCAAATTCCCAGTTGAATCACTAATTGAGAAATCCAAGTCATTTCAGAAGCTACTTCCACATAAGGGGTGAAGGGACCTAAATATTGATCTGAAATATCAGTACACCTATTATCTCCGTTTTCTGGAGATACACTTCAGTTGGTCACCGGTAGACGAGGGAGGGTGATGTTTTACACAATTCAGCCAAACCTACGTGGTACTCTAGGATCGTGTTGGAGGCCTAAGGCTTTTTTTTTGCATGCCCAATTGACTCCTAAAATTTAAGACACATGAGATTACAAATGATGGAATCTGGAGCCAAAAGAAACAAAATGCTGGAGGAACTCAGCCGATCGGGCAGAATCCTCTGTGGACGTGAAGAACTAATCAACATTTCAAGGCGTGCTGATGCAAGGTCTCAATCCAAAACGGCGACTATCCTTTCACCTCCACAGATGCTGCTCAACCCACTGAGTTCCCCCAACTGTTTGCTTTTGGCCGAGTCTTAAACTTACCTCTCATCACACTACTACTTTTTACATATATCCCAAATTTATTTTATTCATACAGGTATGCTGAACAAATACAATATAATCAGATCACATCCATCTCTATATTCATTGTGTTGTGCAGCCAATACATTCTATTGCAATGCCTCAATGCCACGTATGTTTTCTCTTTAAGTAACAGTGTTTGACAGTCTGTTACACAAGAACCAGCCCCTCAGAATCTATGGTGACACGATCCTAGATTGTGGTCCATCCCCATAAAGCCTTGGTAGTGTTTGCACTGAGCTTCAGTACATCCTTCTGCACATACTTCTTCTCCCTAGATTATGCCAGTAATCTTTCTACTCTTGTTTAATTTAATTTGGAGATACAGCGTGGAAACAGGCCCTTCGGTCAACCAGCAATCCCCATACACTAGCACCATCCCACACAGGAGGGGACAATTTACAATTTTTACCGAAGCCAATTAACCTACAAACCTGTACGTCTTTGGAGTGCGGGAGGAAACCGCGGCACCCACAGAAAACCGGCACGATCACCGGGGGCGAACGTACAAACTCCGTACAGGCGGCATCTGGAGTCAGGATCGAACTCGGGTCTGTGGTGCTGCAAGGCCACAACTCTACCGCTACCACCACCGTGTCGTCCCTCAAGGATTCATGGTCTTAAGGATTAAATGCATGAGTCATCAATTTCTTCATCCCTGGGATGGGGACAGTATTAGCTGCACTTTGTCCTTGACATGTCTCCAAGCACCCCACCTCAGACCTACAAGCTCAAGAATATCTATCTTTCTGCTGTCTCCCACCATCTTTCCCCTTCCAGTGCTACCCAGTATATTGCCAATGGCTCCTCAAACACCTTCAATACAGCTGTCACAAATCTATGTGTAGACTATTTTTCATTTTCTAGGAATGGGGCGCAGACTGAGAAGGTGTAGATGAAATAAATGCAACAGTTTTTTCAGGTGTGCCATGCAGGATCAAAGATTACTTACTCGATACGCAATTCAGCCTGAAGCCAAATTTACAATAGGCTCCATTCATTAAAATTTTACATGCGCGCAGAGGCAGAACAAGGTGCAAAATACCCTGACGGAGTACAACTCATGAAATGGGAATTTTATTTGTTTAGTTCCACATGGCTTCAGTCATAAAGATAGTGATCTTGGACAACCTCCACGACTCAGCCTACTCTGTGTAACGCAGGGTGGAGATTCCCTGTCAGTATGTGGCCAGAGAGCTGGCCTGCACCTGGTATCTACGGAGCTTTCGCCTGCCATATCCCTAAATCCCCAGCAGATTTTTGTCATTTTCCACCCTCCGAGATTCTGCAGTAACGTTTTTTTCACCGCCTCAGGGAGAAAAAAACAGAAAATGCAGGAAACACTCAAGTTGTCAGACAGCATCCATGGGAAGAGAAACAGAGGCAATGTTTCGGGTCTAAGTGATGAATGTGGGTATGTGAGTAAATAAAATTGGGTTAAGATGGGGGAGGTGAGGGAAGGATAGAGCAAAGGGAATATCTCTGATAGGTTGAGGCTCGGGAGATCCTGATGTTCATACAGCCATCTGGTTAATAGATTAATGAGGACAGTTGGCAATGAGAAAACATATGGACATGTTAAAGCTATGAAAAAATGCAGGCCAGACTTGTCCTTGAACCCAAAACCTGGAAAACCCCAGCATATCAGGCAGTATATATCAAGAAAAGAAGAAATTGTGCTCGATGAATTAATAGTTGTCTGATAGATAGTTGCATGATAGATGGAATATCTTTGACCAGAACTGGCCAGTTTTGATGCAGACTGAAAATTCAAATTATATTAAATTGTTTGTTGCAATATTAAAGGCTCTCTCAAAGGCTGCAACTTGCCAGGATGGAAGATGAGGTGCTGTTTATCAACCTTCAATTGGGCTTAAGTAGGGGGTCAGAATGGGTGTGGGATGGAGCGTCAAGGTAAGAGCTAGTCAGAAGCTCAGGGTCACTTTTGTGGAATGAACGGAGGTGTTTTGAAAATGGTCACCCAATCTGCGCTTGGCTTTTCCATTTCAGAGGGAACGATATTTGAACAATTAATGCAATACATGAGATTAGCGGAAGTGAAAATGAATTACTAATTCATCTGGAAGGACCTCTGGTGCCCCTGAATGTAAGGAAGGAATAAGACATGAGTGAAAGGAATGGAGTCCTTATAAGAAGCAGGAGCTTGTTGGCTTCTAGGGTGTTGAGTGAGCAGGTCAGAGGAATATGGAATTAATGCAGACAAGTGAGATTAGTACAAGGTAGACAAAATTGCTGGAGAAACTCATCGGGTGCAACAGCATCTATGGAGCGAAGGAAATAGGCAACATCTGAAGAAGTCTGGCAGAAGTCTGAAGAAGGGTTTCGGCCCGAAACGTTGCCTATTTCCTTCACTCCATAGATGCTGCCGCACCCGCAATTTTGTCTACCTTCGATTTTCCAGCATCTGCAGTTCCTTCTTGAGATTAGTACAGACAGGCACAAAGGTAGGATTAGTAGCAGTGGACCGGAGAGCCTGTCTCCATGTTGTACAACTCTCTGACTATAATGGAGACACATGGAACTGCAGATGCTGGTTTACAAAAAAAACCACACAAACTACTGGCATAATTCAGCGTGTTGTGCAACATCTATGGAGAACATAGATAGGAGACCTTTTGGCCCTGACCACATGGATAGGTGAAATTCAGGTCAGGACTCAGGGTGTCTCGATCTGAAACATCGCCTGTCCATGTTCGCCAGAGATGCTGGCCGATCTGCTGAGTTACACCAGCACCTAGTGTCTTTTTTGTACTATAATGGATGAAGGTCACTGAGCTGTCCCCAAAAAATGAAAGGTTCCAGAAAAAGGGAAGTCAGAGATATAGACCATGTGAAAGTGAAAGCAAGATAACGTGGTAGATCCCCCTCTAGTTTGAACGTCTAGCTAAGCCATCAACACCCTCTTCTGTTTTGCACCACAAACCACAAAGTTGTTACTCATGCCCTCTGCTTTCAATCACAATTGGGTTCATGCTGCTCGACCTGCTGAAAACTAGCAACGTTACCATTATCTTCCACTTCGGATGAGAGGTCATCCACATGAAACATCGTCATTTTTTGCTCTTTTTGGCAATCTCTGCCTGACCGGCTTTTCCAGAAAGTCGCGTTTTGATTGTCATCTTGAAGCAAGACCTCTGATATTTAGCTGAGGGGCAGAGCTGCAACCCATGAATGGTCTACACCTGCTCCTCAGAACAGTTACAAGCACAAGATCCTTTGTGCCATTTATGCTGTTCTCACGAAAAACCTCATAATCGGGATTTCAAGGGTAAAAGCTTTATACTTCAATGAAGGGGGCTAAAGGCAGATAAGAAAAATGGCAAAAAGAGTTAATGGAACTCCACAAATATTATTCAAAAAACAAGTCAGGGACTCAAGACTCTTGGGGTATGAGTCACAAACATCAGTACGTTAATAACCGTGGCCCCTGCTGCTCAAGAATAAAGAAAAACATGCTTTTTCATCGTAATTAGGTCTTAACAACGGTTGAAGAGACGAGAGAACAGAATGGTTTTACCAAACAACCCCCTTTGTGTATGTGGAGAATTAAAGATGTTAATAAGTCTTACTCAGAACGTAGTTTCACCCATCTCAATCTGGGATCAAGGATAAAGTCAAATAAATGTTCTCGAGTTGCTCTGATCTCGGTGGAAGATCGAAGTGCTCTGTACTTTAAAAAAAGGAATGTCTATAATTACTAATTGGGGTGAACCACAACAGGCCGGGAATAAGCGAAAATGATTCCTACTTCTCTGCAGAAATGCTCCTGCAAAAGTGGGTATCCCACTGTTTGACCTGCTATTTAATCAAAGAAGTGAGGTGAGGAGGGGATGGTAATGGGGGGTGGGCTTGTTAGCAGACAGGCGGAAGGTGTAGATAACTCACTGTGTAGGAAGGAACTGCAGATGCTGGTTCAAACTGATGACAGATACAAAAACCTGGAGTAACTCAACGGGTCAAACTGCAGCTCTGGAGAAAAGGAATAGGTGATGTTTCGGGTTGAGACCCTTCTTCAGACTGAGAGTCAGGGGGAAGGGGAAACTCACTGTTCCCGGTTTATGTCTATTCTTTATTTGGTCAGTTATCCAGTTGAATCTAACATTTCTAAACCAGGTTCCAGGAATGAGCGGGTTAGCATATGGCAAATAGGTACAGGAGTAGGCCATTTGGCCCTTCAATATGATCATGGCTGATCATCTAAAATCAGTACCCCATTCCTGCTTTTTCCCCATATCCTTTTATTTTGTTAGCCCTAAGAGCTAAATCTAACTCTCTCTTTAAAACATCCAGTGAATTGGCCTCCACTGCCTGCTGTGGCAGAGAATTCCACAGATTCACAACTGTCTGGCTGAAAAGGTTTTTCCTCATCTCAGTCCTAAATGGTCTACCCCTTATTCTTAATGGCCTACCCCTTATTCTTAATATGAAGAATCATATGATGAGCATTTGACAGCAATGGGCCTCTACGCGCTGGAGTTCAGAAGGTTGAGGGGGGACCTCATTGAAACCTACAGAATAATGAAAGGTATAGATAGAGTGGATGTGGAAAGGATGTTTCCACTGGTGGGAGAGTCTAGGACCAGAGATCATAGCCTCAGAATTAAAGGGCACTCTTTTGGAAAGGAGGTGAGGAGGAACTCCTTTAGTCAGAGGGTTGTTAATCTGAGGAACTCATTGCCACAGAGGGCTGTGGAGGCCAAGTCAGTGGAGGCAGAGATAGACAAATTCTAGATTGGAACAGGTGTCAGGGGTTATGGGGAGAAGGCTGGAAAATGGGATTAGGAGGCAGAGATCAGCCATGATTGATTGGCGGAGTAGACTTGATGGGCCGAATGACCTAATTCTACTCCTATAACTTGTGAACTTGTAAACCGATTCATCATAATAGCAGTGGGGGGGGGGGGGAGAACATTTTGGATTTACACAAAGAGCAGAATTTACATTTGAAAGGAGGAGGAAAATATCAACTGACAGCAATAGGTGAATATAATCACTTCTGTAGCCCCTTGCTTAGGGCACAAGTGACAGACTGCTCATACAGAGACGTCACCTTGCTGCAGTTTGATAGATGAGGAAACCACTGACTTCAATCACACAGGTATAGACTTACTGAAAAACCTCAAAAAATTACTTCATCTGATAACAGGCACAGATCACTCTTCCGTTCGATTATTTCCAGGGAGTGCAAATGAAACCAAGTGTTTAGTGGTGATCTTTAAAAATGTGTCATATTTTGCTTTTTAGTATATTACTACCATACTTCATTGCTGAAGAGTTTTACTTTGTTGGAATAATTTATGCTGCAAAAGGCTTGAGAAAAATCTGCTGCTGCTGCTATTGAATTTTAAATGTTACCGATCTTATTTAATTCACATACCCCCCTGCCAAAAAGTTATTATCAGCATGAGATTTCAAATCAGGAAGTGACTAGCACAACAGGCAGGTGTAGTGGGGATAGCAAGCAGAGATGCTGCCTGACCCACTGAGTCATTCCAGCACTTTGTATCTTTTTTTTTTGTACACCAGCATCTGCAGTTCCTTGTGTCTGCAGAAATTTCTGCAAAGTAATTAAAAAGAAATAACTGAAATATCACATTTACATAAGTATTTAGACCCTTCACTCAGTACTTTGTTGAGGCACCTTTGGCAGTGATTACAGCCTCAAGTCTTCTTGGGTATGACGCTACAGGCTTGGCACACCTGTATTTGGGTTATTTCTCCCATTCTTCTCTGCAGATCCTCTCAAGCTCTGTCAGGTTGGATGGGGAGCGTCGATGCACAGATATTTTCAGGTCCCTCCAGAGATATTCGATCGGGTTCAAATCCGGGCTCTGGCTGGGCCACTCAAGGACATTCACAGACTTGTCACGAAGCCACTCCTGCGTTGTCTTGGCTGTGTGCTTAGGGTCATTGTCCTGTTGGAAGGTGAACCTCTGCCCCAGTTTGAGGTCCTGAATGATCTGGAACAGGTTTTCATCAAGGATATCTCTGTACTTTGCTCCATTCATCTTTCCCTCGATCCTGACTAGTCCCCCAGTTCTTGCCGCTGAAAAACATCCCCACAGCATGATGCTGCCACCACCATGCTTCATCGTAGGTATGGTATTTGCCAGGTGATGAGCGGTGCCTGGTTTCCTCCAGACGTGACATTTGGCATTCAGGCCAAAAAGTTCAATCTTGGTTTCTTCAGACCAGAGAATCTTGTTTAGGTACCTTTTGGCAAACTCCAAGTGGGCTGTCATGTGCCTTTTACTGAGGAGTGGTTTCCGTCTGCCCACTCTAACATAAAGGCCTGATTGGAGTGCTGCAGATATAGTTGTCCTTCTGGAAGGTTCTCCCATCGCCACAGAGGAACTCTGGAGCTCTGTCAGAGTTACCATCGGGTTCTTGGTCACCACCCTGACCAAGGCCCTTCTCCCCCGATTGCTCAGTTTGTTCGGGTGGCCAGCTCTATGAAGAGTTCTGGTGGTTTCAAAGTCCTTTCATTTAAGAGTGACGGAGGCCACTGTGACCTGCAATGCTGCAGAAATTGTTTTATACCCTTCCCCAGATCTGTGTCTCCACACAATCCTGTTTCGGCGGTCTACGGACAATTCCTTCGTCTTCATGGCTTGGTTTTTACTCTGACATGCATTGTCAACTGTGGGACCTTATATAGACATGTGTGGGCCTTTCCAAATCATGTACAATCAATTTAATTTACCACTTGTGGACTCCAATCATGTTGTAGAAACATCTCAAGGATAATCAATGGAAACAGGATGCACCAAAGCTCAATTTTGAGTGTCATAGCAAAGGGTCTGAATACTTATGTAAATGTGATATTTCAGTTATTTCTTTTTAACTATTTTGCAAAAAAATTTAAACACCTGTTTTCGCTTTTATATTATGAGGTATTGCGTGTAGATTGATGATTAAAAAATGAATTTAATCCATTTTAGAATAAGGCTGCAACGTAACAAAATGTGGAAAAAGTGAAGGAGTCTGAATACTTTCTGAATACACTGCATGAACACTTGTATAAATGGAGACCAGCGCTGCTTGACATGCAATAACTACTCTTCACCAAAATGTGAATTATGAACTTTACTACTTTTGTTCAGAAACATAAACTATTGGGGAAAAAATAAATCAGTAAGTCGGGCAGCTTCTGTGAAAAGAGAATTTGTCAGTGTTCAGGTCTGTGACCTTGCCTAACTTGCTGAGTTTCTCCAGTATTTTCCGTTTAAATTTCAGACTTCCAGCTTCTATAGTTATTTTGATGTCCACTTCACATTACATTTCTGCAGTTAGAGATTAACGTGATTATATTCTGAACAGTCTCATTATTCTCAATTGCACGGAAAAGGTTGACTTGTTGGTAACGTTTTTGCTTTAACTTAACTGGTCCCTTTTAGAGACTTCCTTATTGACAACAGCGCACTCATGACTGCTACAGATCACATTAAATTGTTTCACTTGATACATCTTCTGTACGGGCATTGTCAAGTGCAGTCAGTACTAAGTGGTAATGCTTTCAGCACGTTAGGTCCAAAGAAAATACATTTTTTGATATCTTGCCTGGGTTATCTCTGGGTTTGCCAAATCACAGTGAAAAAGTATGTAGCACCTGTAAATAATTGCGCACCCCTGTTCTTAGGCACCACCACTGCGTTATATCCATCATGAATGCAATTGAAGACCAGACTTATCACCTGTACACTCTACACCACCAAACATAACAGTGGACATTCCTAAAAGAAACCATGGGAACAAGCCAACAAGCAGCTGCTCTCTGCTGAACAAGATACAGGATACTGTGTGGCTGCATTTCAGCCCTGCCTGCTGTTAGGATTACAACTTGCCTCCCACAGCGAGGGAGTTGTTCCACAATAATCCATATTCTTCACTGTATAACATATTGAACGTGTTTAATACCAGCCCACTCTCTCACTCTTGCTCTCAAAATGTGCTGAATGCACAGAAAACACCCAGCAACTTCAGCAAAGTCCAAGAGTCACATCGTACACTGTGACAAATGTATCTGTGCATGTTTGTATATATGTTTTAGTATAATAATGTGTGTGCGTGTATCTGTGTGTGCGTCCTTGTGCAAGCATGTTTGTGTGCGCGTGGACTATATGCATGTAGAGTACATGTGTTCACGTGCATGACTGTGTGCCTGTGAATTCTGTGCACATACGTACTGCTCTTTGAGCTTCAGGCAGGAATATTTCAGCCTTCTGATATCCATGTTACTTGGCAAAGTATTTAATCACAGAAGGCTTTTTAATTATGGCTCTTTAACAGTTTGAAATGTGTGATGGAACAACTTGCCAAATCTCACTTTCTGGACTCACACGTCGTCTTTCAAGGAAAGTAGAAAGAAAAACAAAACACTGGCACATTTAACCACATTCAGACTCAGCCACAAGTTCAACCATTTCAAAAAAATTGTTAAAACAGAGTGAGAGCCAAAACAGGTAAGGACCACAAAATAGGGCTCCCTGTGACTGCGTGGGTTTCCGCCAGGTGCTCTGGTTTCCTTCCACATCGCAAAGTCATGTGGATTTGTAGGTTAATTGGCCTCTGTAAAATAGCCCACAACATGGAGGGGGTTGATGGGAAAGTGAGATAACATCAAACTAGTGTGAAAGGGTGATCGATGGTTGGCCTGGATTCAGTGGGCCGAAGGGCCTGTTTCCACACTGTATCGCTAAACAAAATTAAATTGAGAGGCAGAATTTTCATTATATAGCTTCTCATTTTAATTGCATTTGGGCCCTGTGTTACATAATGATTCCACTCCTGACAACCATCCATACAACGATTTCTCTGTAAGTCAGAACCATACATTTTCTACACCTACTCATGAAGTATTGCTCAACCTACACTTGCTTTAATTCTTTCACCTCATCAAATATTCATCCTAATGCTACTCATAATTAAACTGATGGAATATATAGTGTAACCAATCATTAACGAACACACTGCAACATTTCATTATTATCGCTACCTTGAAAAATACTTTAAAAAATATATGGAAAAAGTTGCCTCGAGTTGGATTTCCACAAATTAGCTCATCCGTTTTAGTTATTAGGTTAGTTTATTGTCACGTGTACCGAGGTACAGTGAAAAGCTTTTGTTGTATGCTAACCAGTCAGTGGAAAGACAATACATAATTACAATCAATCCATTTACAGTGGAAAGATACATGATAAGGGACTAACGTTCAGTGCAAGGTAAAGCCAGTAAAGTCTGATCAAGGATAGTCCGTAACCTGGATGCCCTGTATTTTTAATTTCTCGACCTCTCCCCCATCAAAGAATAGATGTCATTTGCTTTACCGCCCATCCCCTCTCCATGACTTCTGAGGACCTCTCTGTCTTAAACAAGCAATATGTGAGTCACACAGAATGGCAGAGTCGTACATTTGTTCCCCAGGCTCCGAGTTACCTGATCTCAGCCAAAATAACAGATGGGGCATCAGAACTGATCCATGCGCGAGGGAGGCCAAGAGGGTCAAAGGAAAATATGCTTGTGAATTGAATAGCTCCTTTTTAATAGCCTGACCATACATCTCAATGCCACCATAACTAATGTATTCTTTCAATATTTGACGCAGTTAAGCATTGGAAGTATATGTTTTTAATCCCTGCAACTGAAACTCAACAGCAGCTCCTTTTAAACAGCTTCAAAGAGCAGCTCACGATTTTCCTCCCACCATCTCGGTCGGGTTAATAGCAGCGGTTGGGCGGCTGTTGCTGCTCTCTCAGATTTAAAACCATTGCACTTCTCGTGACGGGAAAAGGCATTCAATCTCCTGCATCTTGTGCAGTTTCAAAAGGGTTTTTTTGTTCAAACCTGCAGTCTACCCTCAAATCCCCACTGAAGGAATTTGCACAACCCAATACAGCTGTCAGGTCCGCTCTTGTTTCGACGGCGCGCTATTCAGACGAAAAATTAAAATGTTGGCTGATCCGCTTGGATCAAAATAAAAACATTGGCTCATCGCACCATTAGTGCCAGTCTCACGGCGGGGCGCTTGGGATAGGTAGCACCCCTGTTGGCTGAGAAAGAGGCCAAGGGCTCAAAACCGCTTTCACTGCACATTAAGACCCTACTCAGAACGACCAAGTGGGAAATAAATTCCCAGCTGATGGATTCCAAACGCATATCCAACTCTAGACGGCACAATGACAACTTCTATGGAACTGGCAGCAAGGGGAGTGGGGAGCAGGGGGAGGGGAACCAATGATGCTGTCCTGTGAGCAGCGCACAATAGCATGTTGTGGGCACATTTACTGTTCAGAGAATCCAACCTTCCCACTCAGTTCTATTGCAGACTAGGAATTCAATTAGATTTGATTAAAAATTACTCTAAGCTGGCTTTAAAATGGAATTGACCGAGGGGCAAACATTTCTCAGCACAGCGCAATTCCAGCACCCGTTCTGAAGGTTGATACCGGCACATTGAAACAACAGATATGTGCTGTCAAATTCGCTCAAACACCGATTTTGATTTGTAATCATTAGGCAAATAATCATGCGTTTCTGTTGTTGAATTTCTCCCTTGTTCTACTTCCACAAACATGCCCTTTCTTGATTCAGAGGCCTCCACCGGCCCACAGGTTTACCATGCAATGAAGTATGAGGGATAGGTAGGGCAGCACGGTAGTGCAGTGGTAGAGTTGCTGCCTCTGGGTTTGATCCCGACTACAGGTGCTGTCTGTACGGAGATTGTACATTCTCCCCGTGACCTTGCGGGTTTTCTCCGGGTGTCAAAATTGTAAATTGTCCCTAGTGTGTAAGATAGCACAAGTGTATGGACTCAGTGGGCCAAAGGGCCTGTTTCCGCGCAGTATCTCTAAACTAAACTAAACTAAAACTAAGATATATATATTCAGTTGGATAGACAGGGGCTGATTAGGAAGTCAGCATGGTTTTGTGCATGGGAGATTGTGATGCATGAATGTGATCGCGTTTTTTTTTCAGAACTAATCAATAAGGTTGACAAGGGCTTAAGCAGAGACGGTGACTGCATGGACCTCAGCAAGGCATTGGTTAAGGTTCCATATGGTTGGCAGCTCTGGAAGGTTAGGTGGCATGTGATCCAGGGAGAGTTAGCTGACTGGATACAGAATGGATGGCATCATGGAAGGAAGCAGAGGGTGAAGGTAGAAGTGTGTAGGAAGGAACTGCAGATGCTGTTTTAAACCAAAGATAGACACAAAATGCTGGAGTAACTCAGCGGGACAGGCAGCATCTCTGGAGAGAAGGAATGGACGACGTTTCAGGTCAGGAGAAGGGACTCGACCCCAAAACGTCACCCATTCTTTCTCTCCCAAAATGCTGCCTATCTCGCTGAGTTACTCTAGCATTTTGTGTCTATCTTGGTTGATGGTATAAGGTTGTTTTTCCAGACTGGAGGCCTGTGACGAGTGGTGTGCCTCAGGGATTGGTGCTGGGCCCATTGCTGTTTGTGATGTATATCAACAATTCGGATGAGAATGTACCAAGCACGATTAGTAAGCTTGCAGATGACACTAAAGTGGGTGGTTTTGTGGATAATTAAAATAGTTATTAAAAACTACAGCAGGGTCTTGATCAGTTGGACAAGTGGACGGAGGAATGGCTAATTGAGTTTAATGTGAAGGGAAAAGATTTCGGTTTGAGATAAGGGGGAAATGATTTAATGGGAACCTGAGGGGTAACTTTTTCACAACAAGAGTGGTGGGTGCATGGAACTAGCTGCCTGAGGTGGTAGTTCAGGCAGGGGCGGTAACAACATTGAAAAGACATTTGGGCAAGTCAATGATTAGGAAAGGTTTAGAGGGATAAGGACCAAGCGCAAGCAGGTGGGACCAACGTAGATGGGGCATCTTGGTTGTCATGGATAGGTTGGGCAGAGAGCAGGATTCCGTGCTGTATGACTCAATGGCTATTGTAATCATGTGCATTTTTTTTAATTGAATTTTTTTCGATTTCTTTTCAACTCTAAATCTTGGTTGGAACAATTTGCTGCAGGATATCCTGCCATTTTGTCAGGCAAACACCAGGTGCTACCTGAAAGCTCAAATAAATCTGCTTCGATATTACAACTCAAGCCTGGGGAGAGAAAGCTGTAAGCAGCGTATTCCCAGGTTCAAGTGAAGAGTAAGATGTGGAAACCTGCCTCGGGAAGGCCAATAAATGCTGCCCACTTCCCGTAAAATAAAGCCCACAGCTGTAGCCTCCGGCCCACAGACCAGGCACGATTTAATCATGATGATGATAATGTATTACGGCATCACTACAGAGAGAACTGGAGCAGATGCGTGGATGGTTTGTTAATCCCCCAGGAATGCCCTGGTCTTTCCAGGAATTAAGGGTGAATCCCCTGAAATATTGCAGCAAGCAACAGATGGGAAAAATCACAGGATATTAATGTGTAGGAAGGAACTGCAGATGCTAGTTTAAACCGAATATAGACACAAAAAGCTGGAGTAACTCAGCAGTCTGATGAAGGTTCTCGACCCAAAACGTCACCCATTCCTTCTCTCCAGAGATGCTACCTGTCCCATCAGGATATTAATGGTTCTTTATCTGGGTTGTTAATTTTCAAAATACTGGAGTTGGGGCACTGGCTTTTTACTGGAAGGGGCAATAGAAGATGAAATCTCACCTTCTTTTGGGGCGACACAGTGGCTCAGCGGCAGAGTTGCTGCCTCACAGCGGCAGAGACCCAGGTTCGATCCTGACTACGGGTGCTGTCTGTACGGAGTTTGTACGTTCTCCCTGAGACTGCATGGGTGTTCTCTGGGTGCTCCGGTTTCCTTCCACAGTCCAAAGGCGTGCAGGTTTGTAGGTTAATTGGCTTTGGTAGAATTGTAAACTGGCCCTAGTGCGTAGGATAGTGCTAGTGTAATGGGTGATCACTGGTCGAAGTGGACTCATTGGGCCGAAGGGCCTGTGTCCGCGCTGTATCTCTACAGTCTGAAGTCTAACGCTCAGGTAATAAATACCCTAGGAACACATCATAAGATTGTGAACAAGTGCCAATATCACACTGATATCTTGTGTAAGAAGGAACTGCAGATGATGGTTTAAACCAAAGTTAGACACAAAAAGCTGGAGTAACTCAGCGGGACAGGCAGCATCTCTGGAGAGAAGGAATGGGTGACGGTTTTGGGTCGAGACCTGTCTGAAGAATGGTTTCGATCTGAAACGTCACCCATTCCTACTCTCCGGAGATGCTGCCTGTCCAGCTGAGTTACTCCAGCTTTTTGTGTCTATCTTCACACCGAGCTCTGTGCATTCTCTGGACACAACAAGGTTGGTCAAAATTTGAAAGACTCCATATAAGATAAAAGCAGCTCTCAAAATCCCATTTAGATTTCTGGCTATAACAACAGCAAACGTGGCAGACTTGGATAAAAGGGATTTGCTCCTTAAAGTATGAAGGCACTAGAGATATCAGGTGGTCAAGAACAGGAAGGGGGCATGGTGCTGGATGGGTGGGTTATTGTTGGGAAGTAATAAATGTCAGCATGTAGAAGGAGGAGTCGCATTATGTAGAAAGGAAAACATTAAGTTCAGGACATGAAAGAGGACTCAGGGGAGGCTGAATCACTCTGGATTTAATTAAGTGAGGAAAACATAGAGAAACTGCTGATGGGAATTTGCTGCAGCCTGCCAGACAGTGATTTGTATTCCACAGAGAATCGAGGAAGACATCCAGCAAAAGTCATGCTTTATTAAGGAGCCAATGGTGGTTGTAAGTGGGTGGAGTTTAATGACCCTACTGTCTCAAGGAATTTGAGTGATTCTAGTTGGGGACAAAACAGGTGAAGTCTGTACTCTGTGAGGTCCATAACGTTAATTAACACATCAGCGAAGGTGGAGAGATGAAGTTACACTTGATCGGACATTGACCGGGAACATTAATAGTGTGACGTCTCGCGGCAAACTGCCAAGGGGCAGTGAATGGAAGGTCAGATGGCTTAAACAAGAAAAGGGAAAGGCAAAGCAACAGGAATATTAAATGCTTATATGATATATGATGAACCCTAGGAGGTCGTGCTCACAATCAAGATCGTGAGGACAGGGTAGAAGCAATAGCTAAATGGAACAGGTACATAGTTATAACTGAGAAAACACAAGATAATAAACAGGTGACTAACCTAAAAAAATTGATCTTATGAATTAAGAAAAGGCAGTGAAATACTTGACCATGGAACCATATTGAATACTTTAGTACCTTTATCAGCGCCTGCACATGGTGACTCTTTGCATACTTGTGTAGTCTATGCAAAACAAAGAATTTCACTGTACCAAGTACACATGACAATAAAGTATCAATCAAATCAATTAATCAAGTCTAAGCTGGATCGGTCAGTTCTTGCAGCTGGCTGGAATTTTGGGGCACTGCTACAGATTGCCTCTTCCCACACGTAGGTTGTCTCAGCTCTCTTCTTCACTGTGTCGTGAGAGGCTCACAGTGAGAGACACTATGGACCAAGTCCAGAAACAACTCGTAAAAATAGCGGAGTCAGGGGATATGGGGAGAAGGCAGCAACGGGGTACTGATTGTGGATGATCAGCCATGATCACATTGAATGGCGGTGCTGGCTCGAAGGTCCAAATGGCCTACTCCTGCACCTATTGTCTATTGTCTATTGAAACGTTTCAATGCTGAAAAGAAAGCAGGAAATGCTGGAAACATATTTCACCAGATCGGGCAGCTTCTTTGGGAAAAAATAGACTGAGGAAGCGGAGTACATAATTCCGATCAAAGATTTCCGGGTTCCTTATTCGCAGATGCTGCCTGACCTCCTGATTATTGTGCCATTTTCAATTCTTGTTTCAGATTTCTAGGAATGGCAGGGACATGCTCTCTTGATCATAATGGGAAACAGAAAACGTCTCAGCATAACATGTCAGATCAACCTGCCGAAATTTAGGTCATAAGGTCATAAGTGATAGGAGTAGAATTAGGCCATTCGGCCAAATCAAGTCTACTCCGCCATTCAATCATGGCTGATCTATCTCGCCCTCGAAGTCAAATTTCACTACACCAATTGGTGTATGTGACAATAAATGTCCTTTGTCCTTTGTC
>JAXLNO010003297.1:0-63423 GCA_038087875.1 Malacoraja senta
GACCTAAACCACAAGAAATAGTTAAAAAAAAAAAAAAAAAAGAACGTAAGATAGGACAATATGAAAGGGATGTACCTACTTCTTATCTTTACTCACCCCTCGCCAGGTCCTAAAACTCTAGAATTCTAAAGTATGTAGACACATCCTATCTGCTCAAGTTCAAACAAATGCCGCAAAACTCATATGTGGACATCCGGTGGCGCTGTTGCTAGCTGCCTCCGCCTTCAGTCCGGTATCTTTTTGGTTTTTTTGTTATATTTGAAGAACGTTTTTTGTCTTTATGTGGGGGGGAAGAGGGTACGGTAAGGGGGATACCGTCCTTCAGTCGCTTCCTGGAGAGGACGCGACTATTTTTTGAGTCTCGTCCTCGCCCCCCCCCCCCCCACGGCCTACCTACTGGATTGGCGCGGCCTTTCCTGCCGGGAACGACCAGAGCTCCAGCAGCAGCGGCGCAGCGTTGGATACATCGCGGGGTGGGCGATGCCTTACCGGGAATCGCCGTTTGGAGCTCCGGAGTGCTGGGCCTGCTGCACTGACAGCGCGGTGCTGTGGTTCGCGGATCTCCCAACGCGGGCGGCGCTGACCAACATCGCGGAGTCCTGCGACTCCACCCGGCTCGGCCTGTGGACTCCGGTGGGAGGTGGCTGATTTGGAGGTCCGGGCCGCTGAGGATGTTCTCCGTCGGGGTTCCACCGTTCCCGGCGAGAGGGCCTGAGCATCGGGCCGCCCGTGGCGGCGACTGCGGGTGCTCGGGAGGCCCCGACTACGGGTAAACATCTGGGAAGATCGGCAGGGAGGCTGGCTGGATTATGGTACCTTCCTTAACTTTGGTGCCGCTGTGGGGTTATGTTCTGTCATGGACTTCTGTGTTTGTGCTTTTTTATTTTTTTATTTTTTTATTGATTTATTATTTATTTTTATGATACATGACTAAGGAAAATCCATTTTGTTGTCTCTTATGAGATAATGACAATAAATTGAATACAATACAATACCTGCGGTTTATTCTACAGCAAGACAATGATCCAAACATACTGCTAAAGCAATAAAGGAGTTTTTCAAAACTAAAAAATGGTCAATTCTTGAGTGGCCAAGTCAATCACCAGATCTGAACCCAATTGTGCATGCCTTTTATATGCTGAATAGAAAACTGTAGGGTAGTAGCCCCCAAAACAAGCATAAGCTAAAGATGGCTACAATATGAGCCTGGCAGAGCATCACCAGAGGACACCCAGCAACTGGTGATGTCCATGAATCGCAGACTTCAAGCAGTCACTGCATGTAAAGGATATGCAACAGAATACTAAACATGGCTACTTTCATTTACATGACATTGCTATGTCCCAAACATTATGCTGCCCTGAAATGGGGGGGGGGGGGGGGACTATGTATAAACACTGCTGGAATTTCTACATGGTGAAACAAATGTATAAAAATGGCCTTTATTAAAATCTGACAATGTGCACTTTAACCACATGTGATTAGTTTCTATTACAAATCTCAAATTGTGGAGTACAGAGGCAAATAAATAAATGACGGGTCTTTGTCCCAAACATTATGGAGGGCACTGTGTATGGATAGGAATTAGCTGTTAAGGCCATTTATTCCTATTTGGATTCAAGCCTTGCTATTTTAATGTATTTAACAAGATAAGATTAAATTGAACCACTGTATCAAGGGTAGTATAGCCTTTTTGAGAGAGAACTACCTGTACACTAAGTACCTATTGTTCTACTGATGCATTTAACTTTTGTCAAAAGAGCCTTTATACATAAATGATTTCCCATTATTTATCCTGCCGCCCAATTCAAAACCTTGCGTTGTTTTATTGCTTCTATAAAATTATTGCTTCTATAAATAGGCTTCAATATTGTGTAAAATTTCACGAGCCATTAAAGTCATTTTTTAATGTCAGAAAAAACCATGTGAAACAATTTGAACGTTTTTCTTTAAATACTGTGTCTTTTTAATGATGGCAGCAATATGTTCCAAAGTATATTTGTCTTTATGAGGATGTTGCAAGGACTTGGGGTCTGAGCTATAGGGAGAGGTTGAGTAGGCTGGATCTCTATTCCTTGGAGCGAAGGAGGATGAGGGGTGATACAGGTGTATAAAATTATGACAGGAATAGATTGGGTAGGTGCACAGAGTCTCTTATCCAGAGTAGGTGAATCGAGGACATAGGGTTAAGGTGAAGGGGAAAAGATTTAATAGGAATCTGAGGGGTAACTTTTTCATGCAAAGGGGTGTATGATACAAGCTGCCAGAGGAGGTAGTTGAGGCAGGGACTATCCCAACGCAACAGTTAGACAGGTATATGGATTGGACAGGTTTGGGGGGATATGGGTCAAACGGCACGTGAGACTAGAGTAGCTGGACATGTTGGCCAGTGTGGCCAAGTTGGGCCGAAGGGCTTGTTTCCACGCTGTATCATGCTATGACTATTTATGTTGTTAAAATTTGCTTTAAAGATTTTCTTGGATGTTTTAATGTCTTCATGGATGTAGTGACAAAGCAGATTGAAAATGAAGTCGTAAAATGTAAAGGATTATTCATTATGATGTATTTAACAAAAAAACTTATTTGTTAAATGATGAAACATTGGGTAGTGTTGATGTACAAAGGGACCAAGGTATTCTTGTACACAACTCATTGAAGGCCAGCATTCTTGTGTTGCAAGAAATTAGGACAAACAGTTTGAGAGCCTTCATTTCAACAGAGTTTGATTACAAGAGCAAGGAAATCTTATTGCAACTGCATTGGGCTTTGGTGAGAATATACCTGCAGTTTTGGTCTCTGTACTAAGAAGAGATATAATTGCCATAAAAAAAAAAGGAAGAAAAAAAAACAAAAGAAAGAATGCAGTACATATTCTCTTTAATGCTGCCAGTGATGGGGTCTTTGCCAAAACGTTTTCACCCAGAGAGTTGTGAATTTATGGAATTCCCTGCCACAGAGGGCAGTGGAGGCCAAGTCACTGGATGGATTTAAGAGAGAGTTAAATAGAGCTCTAGGGGCAAGTGGAGTCAAGGGATATGGGGAGAAGGCAGGCACGGGTTATTGATAGGGGACGATCAGCCATGATCACAATGAATGGCGGTGCTGGCTCGAAGGGCCGAATGGCCTCCTCCTGCACCTATTTTCTATGTTTCTATGTTTTTATATGGAGGGAAATCGAGTTGAAATCTTGGAAGAATGAAAGGTGACCTTAACTGGGGGAGTTGAAGCCTGGATATTTCTCTACCAATAACAATTGCAGAGACCTAGTCATTATGTTCATTCAAAACAGATAATAGCGAGGAAACCCAAGAGACCAATTTGTTGAAAAATAGAGAATAAATGAAAGTATATATCTCAGCACAAGGGAGATGGGGTTCGTGTTGGTCACTGGTGCCAGGGTAGATGGGTCAGTTGTGAACTGAAATGGTGCAGCAGGCTTGAACAGATCCATAACCTATTCCTACTTGTATTTCTGACCACCTTAGGCTGCATATTTTTATATCCAAAAAGTTGGTGTTTATTTGGAAAGCAGGAAATAGAGATAATCCATTTACACGATGAGTCTGTAAGTAGTTGGAGCAGTGTGTGTATATGCAATCATTACATTGTTGTAATGCAGGCGTACCTCGTGTCATTCCTTCCTGTGGATAAATGCAATCTTTTTTTATCATCGGGACGCGTATCCACGTGATATCCGAGACAAGTACTGAAGTGACATGAAACATGCCTTTTTGTTTGCTATGCGAGAGCCTCGTAATTCCAGGTCCCGTGGACCAAACGGGTTGCACATCCTGAAATAACCTCTCGACTCGCTACCCTGGCTGTTAGCTGCCGATATAATAACAAAGCTGGTCGTTAGTAATCAGCGGAAGTGAAATTGAGGGGGCCTTTGAAAAGAACACTAAAAATAACCACCTGTTGTTATCTGAAAACTGCGTTTAAGCGTGATTTCTCAGGATTGGTACCTCGTCAGGCTATCGTGTCGATGTTGTTGGCAACATGTAGCTGGTCCATTTAGTGTCACCACCGAAAGTTTCCCTTCTAAAATTAGTTATTCAAACAAAAATATGTCTCCAGAATCTCTCTTCAAATGTAAGCAGTTGAAATAATGCACATGTTGGGCGACATTGTGTGGTGACGCCGAAGCGCTTTCACAAGAGGAATTAACACCGCTTTCTTGTCTTGTGAATCTTGGAATTAAACTTGTACTTTGAAAGGATTTCCCATGGACTTACTTTGATGTGGGATTGGTTTGCTCAACATCACAGTTCAGAACCGAATATTTAACAAGTTGTTACAATGGCAGTTCGCACGATGTTTGTGACACAAAATGGAATGAATGAGGTCTGTGCCAAAGGAACTGGGAGGTTTTTTTCTCAGCAGCGTGAACAGCCTAGCTGTATGATTTAGGCAAATCTTCCCATGCTTGTATGTGGTTGGTCGGCTGATTGCTTGCGCTCAGTTGTTTTCAACAGCAGATGGAGAGGAAGCGCTACCGATCACTGGAATCCGAAACACACGGACTGCCGGGCGTAACGGAGCAAGATTTGTGAACTGAACACTTCGTGCACGTTGTATTTGTGCCGCATCTGACTCCTTTTGAATCGTGGCGATGCTTCCCAAATGAGTTCAGCACGCTTGGCTGGTAAATTTCCAGTAATCTCATTCAGACAATCACTTTATGGCCTAATTCGAATCTGAAGAGAGCGGGAAAGGAGAGTCTTTTTGTAGTGATGTAACATCGGAAAGACGGAAATCTGACAAAAAAAACACTAAAAATGCTTGTCCTCGTATTGGAGTGACTCAGTAACGGGCTCTGATTGTGGCCGCAATCCATGCACAAGATTAGCGGCTGGCTATTAGCCAAGTCTGCTTTCCCATTAACACTGATCATTCCGAGGTGCTACCAAATAGGGATGGACCCGGCAGCTATACTGGTGAATGAATTCTCGCAACGTCCGATCGCATGTGTCTCAGCCATTCAGAGGAGAAAAACAACCCTGCTGAGGTGACCTATTACAGTACAAGCGTTAGAGCATTTCGTAGCCAACTCCCGGCAGAAAAAAAGACTCAGATTTATGCAGCACGAACTCTAAGAGAACTAGACACCACACGGAAATGAGGAATGAAGTCCAGTAGCTTTGGCTGTTTGGGAATAAAATAATTAATTTGCCTGTCGGTCCGCTGCTGATGCGAGAGGCCGGTCAACAAACAAACAGTTCATTCAGTTCACACGTGTTTGCAAATTGATATGAACTGGGGGATTTGAATTTGTATCATGGATGATTCGAGTATTTTGAGGAGGAGAGGACTGCAGGTAAGACTGGTGGCGGAGGAAGCTGAACTGAAACAAACTTTCATGTGTTACAGTTGAACAAATGTGCCGGTGAGCTGATCACCTTATGGAAGTGCAGCTCCGTTGATTATTTTTCATCTGGCCGCTCTTCGCAGTGCCTTGTTCGCCTCTGAATGCTTGAATATGATTTGCAGACCTGATGGAATATTAGAGGATGGATTGCGCTTATAACAAAAAAAATATCCTCAAAGGATTTGCATATAAGTAAAGAATCTTTACTTATCCATTTAAAATTATAGGTGAGCCATGGTAAAAGAAAAGCAGCAAGCTTAGAGTTTTTGAAGCTGAATTTTATTTCTGAACGGCCTCCGATCATGGGCTATGATGCTTTCTTCAGGGGTTGCAGGGTACGCTCTTATTTGTATACCATTCCGTTATGTATTTTGATTGAGATTTATTTTAATATAATTAATTTCTGTCGGTAGAAGCAATTCCAAAAACTAAAACGTGCTGTGATTTTATTTTCCCTGTCTCTCGGGGATGTTTCCCATTTATTTTCTATGTTCTATTTTTTTTAAACATACAAATTCAACCAACAAATATTGGCTGATAAATGGTGAAGGCCAATAGTTGTCTCTGCTCCCTCTCCTGACAGAATATCCACAAGGTGATGGAATGAAAATATTACAAATATTCCAGTCAGGCACCTTCTGTGGAGAAAGAAGCTGCAGTTTACACAGTCTTCAACTCTGTTGCACTCCTGCCAGGTGCTGAGCATTTCCAGCATTATCTGTTTCTATTTCAGTTTTGCTTTTCCATCACTCATTACAAGGTTTTCCTTTGTGAAAGAGTTCCTCATAACAGTGCAGCAATCATACAAAACCTAATTAGATACCATGATACATATTTCAGGGAGATTGTATCTATGATTGTATCGTCGGAGACTCTGGTTCAATCCTGACCTTGGATGCTGTCTGTGAGGATTTTGCATGTTCTCTCTGTGACTGGGTAGGTTTCCTCCGGGTGCTCTGGTTTCTTCCTACATCGCAAACACTTGCGGGTTTGTGGGTTAACTGGCTTTTGTAAAATTGGCTCTAGTGTGTAAGGAGTGGGTGCAAAAGGTGAATAATACAACTAGCATGAACAGCTATTTGATGGTCGGTGTGTACTCTGAGCTGAAGGATCTATTTCCATGCAGCATGATCAGCATCCAGAAACTCTAACACATTGTTGCAATACGCAATTGAGAATAAAAGTCCGCAGGATTGCTAGAGAAGGCATGTCGTGCTCCATAGCTGAGATAAGATTAGGAATGTGCAAGGTCAATTCAAGAACCTAATGGTTGTCGGAAAGTGACTGTTCCTAAATGGTGTGCGACTTCAGGCTCCTGGAGCTCCTGCCTAATAGCAATAGCGTGAAGAGGGCATATTCCCATTGGTGAGATCCTTAACGATCTGTGTTGAGGCAACGCCTCATTTAGCTGCTCTAGATGGTGGGAAGGGCTGTACCAGATGTAGCTCCCTGCAGTCTATTGCGTTGCTGTGCATTGGAATTGACGTACCAGTCCACATTGCAACCAGCCAGGATACTTTCTGCACTGCAGCTGTAGAAATTTGTTAGTGTATTCAGTGGCCTGACAAATTTCTTTAAACTTCTTTGAAGGTAGAGGTGTTGGTACCTTCTTTTTGATTATGTCTATGTGTCATCAGACATTTGGCGTCAGGAATTTGAAGCTGCTAACATTCCCCACCGCCAACCCACTAATGATGGTACATGGCCTTTCAGCTTTCCCTTTCTGACGTTAACGATGAGTTCCTTGGTTTTGTTGACATTGAGCGAAAGGGTGTATTGCAGCATGACTTAACCAGGTGTTCTATCTCTCTCCTGTACGCTGACTATCGCCAGTCTTCGGCCAACAACAGTAGCCACATTGGTACTGTGACTAGCCACACAGACGTAGGTTTGAAGAGAGTAGAGCTGGGGGCGAAGCTGCACAGCCTTGAGTTGTACTTTTGTTGATAATCAGTGAGAAGGAGATGTTACCAATCTGCGCAGATTGTTGTCTGGCGAAAAGTTCATGTGAAAGGAACAGCATTCGGCCCATCAAGTCTATTTTCCCCCATTCAATCATGACTGATCTATATTTCCCTCTCAAGCCCATTCTCCTGCCTTTGCCCCATAACCCCTGCACCCTGACTAAACAAGAATCTGTCCATCTCCACCTTACAAAATATCCATTGACTCGGCTTCCAAGGATTCGCCACCCTCTGACTAAAGAAATTCCTCCATCACCTTTGTAAAGGTATGTTTGTTTATTCTGAGGCTGTTGCCCCTGTTCCTTGACTCTCCAACTAGTGGAAACATTCTCCACATTCACTCTATCCAGGCCTTTCACTATTCGGTAAGTTTCAATGAGCAGGTCAAGTGTCAAATTACAAAGGGAGGCACAAAGACCTACGTCTTGGGGCTTGGTGATGTGTTTGGAGGGGACTATATAATATTAGATGGTGAAGTATAGTCGATGAACACCTGCCTGATATGTGTTCCTGTTATCCAGATGGTCTAGAGCAGGGTGGAGAGCATATGCTGTTGACTTGCTGATCAGTCAACCAGGCAAGTTGAAGCGATTCCAGGTTATTTTTAAAGCAGGAATTGATTCATGCAATAATCAACCTTTTAAAGCACTTCATTATAATCGATGTAAGTGCTACCGGACGGTAGTCATTGAAACAATTCACCATGCTTCTGGGCACCAGTACAGTATATGCCCTTTTGAGGCAGGTGATGAGTTCAGACTGCAGAAGCGAGAAATTAAATATGTCCTTGAATACCCCAGCCAGTTGGTCCTCTCGGGTCTTAAGCACTTGGTGAGGTACACCGTCTCAGCTGTGTGGATTCACACTCCTGAAGGATGCTCTGATGTTTGTCTCAGAGACTGAGTTCACGGGGTCGTCAGGGGCTGTGGGGGCTTGTGTAAATGTGTCATTGTTCTTTTATAACGTACATGAAAGGTATTGAGCTGATCCAGAAGTGATGCATCACTGTTACTTATGCTATCCTGTTTTATCTTGGGAAGTGAAAGCATACAAGAACCTTCCACAGCTATAGAGTTTCCCCCTGTGACTCCAGCTTAGACAAACATAAAGAATTGTCTCTTTATGTTTATGCTGGTCTTCAGCAGATCAGACGTGGACTTTGTTATGTCTCTGAATTACCGAGGCATGTGCTGTAGAGCAGAGAGATCTAGGATTGCAGGTACATAGGACCTTGAAAGTGGCGTGATAGGTTGGTAGGATGATCAAGTGGACTTTCGGTACATTAGCTTTCTTCAGTCAGGGTATTGCGTATTGAAGTTGGGATGTTATGTCACAGTTGTACAAGACGTTGGTGAGGCTGCATTTGGAGTATTGTGTTCAGTTTTGCTCGCCCTGCTACAGGAAAGATGTTGTTAAGCTAGAAAGAGTGCAGAGAAGATTCATGAGATGTTGCCAGGACTTGAGGGGTTGAGCTATAGGGAGAGGTGTTCTTTGGATCGCAGAAGGATGAGGGGTGATCTTAGAGGTGTATAAGATCATGGGTGGAATAAATAGGGTGAATGCACATTGTCTTTTGCTCAGAGTAGGTGACCAAGAACCACAGGACATAAGTTTAAGATGAGAGGGGAAACATTTAATAGGAACCCGAGGGGCAACTTTTGCACACAGATATGGGGATATGGAACGAGCTGCCAAAGGAGGTAGTTGAGGTAGGTATGATAACAATATTTGAGAGAAATTTGGACGTACATGGATAGAAAGGTTTAGTAGAATGTAGGCCAAATGCAGGCAGGTGGGTCCAGTGTTAAAGGAAGGTAGACAAAAGTGCTGGAGAAACTCAGCGGGTGCGGCAGCATCTGTGGAGCGAAGGAAATAGGCAACATTTCGGGCCAAAACCCTTCTTCAGACTGATGTAGGGTGGGGGGGAGGGGGTGGGAAGAAGAAAGGAAATGGAGGAGCCAGAGGGCTGAGGGAGAGCAGAGAAAGGGAGGAGACAATAAGGGCTACTGGAAATTGGAGGTCAATGTTCATGCCGTTGGGGTGTAAACTGCCCAAGCGGAATATGAGGTGCTGCTCCTCCAATTCCCGATGGTGTTCACTCTGGCCATGGAGGAGGCCCAGGACAGAAAGGTCGGATTCGGAATGGGACGGGGAGTTGAAGTGCTGAGCCACCTGGAGATCAGATTGATTATTGCAGACTGAGCGGAGGTGTTTGGCGTAACGATCGCCAAGCCTACGCTTGGTCTCGCCGATGTAGATCAGCTGACATCTAGAGCAGCAGATGCAATAGATGAGGTTGGAGGAGGTGCAGGCGAACCTTTGTCGCACCTGGAACGACTGCTTGGGTCCTTTTTTTTTTTTTTTTTTTTTTTTTTTATTTTTTATTTTTTAGAAGTACGGTAGATTACAGTAATGTACAACACGTATATATTAATACATTTTTTGTACCGCTTCACTTTTTTAAACTTTAAGAAAGAAAAAGAAAGAAGTAAGAAAAGTGAAGAAAGTGCGCAAAGGTTGTGAAGTGCAAAAGAGTGTTGGGAAAAGAAAGCCCCTTAGAAAAGAGGTTAGAGAAGGAAGTAAAGTTAGAAAATAGACCCTAGAAAAAAAAGAGAAAGAAAGAAGGAACAATCGCTCTATTATGACTCTTATACCATACTTCATAGAGAAGGAACTACCAACCAAGTCTATTTTTATTTTACCTCCCATTACCAGGTCCAGATACCTTTTATTTATTTATTTGTTTTTCTAAATTACTATTGCACCTCATGCTTGTAATAGGTCCAAAAACGTAGACCACGTCTTTTGAAATTGATCTGCTTTGCCTACTAGGAGGAATCTCATCTCTTCCAGATGTAATGTTTCCAACATATTTGATGTCCACATTTTTATTGTTGGTGTGGGCGCATTTTTCCAGAATTTAAGTATAAGCTTTTTTCCCATTATTAGCCCATAATTGAGTAAATTCTTCTGATACACGTTTAATTCAGGAATACCTTCCGATATTCCAAAAATAATCCATTCTGGTTTTGGTACCAGTTTTATTTTGATTAATTTTGAAAAAATATCAAATATTTCAAACCAGAATTTTTGGATTTTTGTACAAAAAACAAAAGAATGTGCTATGGTAGCTTCTTGACATATACATTTATCACAGATTGGTGAGACGTTAGGAAAGATTTTATTTAGTTTGGTTTTTGAATAATATAATCTATGTAATGTTTTAAATTGGATAAGCGTATGTCGTACGTTGATCGAGCATTTATGCACCTGTAATAAATGATTATCCCAACTCTCTTTTGAAATTTTTATACCTAGATCTTGTTCCCAATCTCTTCTAATTCCATCTGTTGTGGGTATTTCTATATTTAAGATGATATTATATAAGTATGATATTAAATTAGCTGATTCCGCCTTTGTCTTCATTGCTTCATCTAGTAAGTCGGAAGGCATATTATAATAATCTTTTGTGTGTGTTTTCAAATAGTCACAGATTTGTATATATTTAAAATATTGATTATTTTTCAAATTATATTTCAGTTGTAGTTGTTGGAATGATAGTAATTTTTCTAATTCATACAGATCTTCGAGCGTTTTAATTCCCATTCTTTCCCATTGTATAAATGCTTTATCTATGATTGAAGGTTTAAACGATGGGTTATTGACTATTGGTATTAAGAGAGATAGGTTTCTTAATTTTAGATTCTGTTTTATTTGCTTCCATGTTCTAATAGTGCTATATATAATTGGATTTTTATTATAATTTTTATTATTCAAGTTTATTGGAGAGAGAATAATCGCTCCTATATTATTCGGGGAGCAATCCCCTTTTTCCATTATAATCCAGTCCACCTGCTGGGCAGAATTGTCCAGCAGGTGAATCATATTTTTAATATTTACTGCCCAGTTATAATACATAAAGTTAGGGAGCGCTAGACCCCCCAACTCTTTTCGTTTGTTAAGGTGTGTTCTTTGTATTCTGTGGGATTTGTAATCCCATATAAAATTTGTAATGTCTGAGTCCAGTTTTTTGAAAAACTTTTTTGGGAGATATATAGGTATTGATTGAAATAGGTAAAGGATTTGTGGTAAGAAAATCATTTTTATAGCATTTATCCTACCTATTAAGGACATCGGAAGTGTTTTCCAAAATTTAATCAGATTATTTAATTTCTTAAGTAGGGGATTATAATTAGCTTTAAACATATCATGGTAATTTCTAGTAATCTCAATTCCTAAATATTTGAATTTTTCCATAGCTATTTTAAAAGGGAATTTCCTGAGATGTGTTGAATCTTTTGGTTTAATCGACATAATTTCACTTTTGTTCCAATTTATTCTATATCCTGAAAAGGATCCAAAGTCCTCAATTAAGTTTAATATATTTGGTATACTAATTTGTGGTTTTGTGATGTACAGTAGTACATCATCAGCATATAGGGATAGTTTGTTGTTTGAATATTTTGTGTTATAACCGTGAATATTCGAGTGTGTTCTTATTTTTTCAGCAAGGGGTTCAATTACCAAAGCAAATAACAGCGGTGATAGTGAACATCCTTGTCTGTTGCCCCTAGATAATTCGAATTTTGAAGATAATATATTATTAGTTAGTATTCTAGCCGTAGGTTTGTTATATAGTAGTTTTATCCATGCAATAAAGTTTTCTCCCAATTGGAATTTTTGCAATACTTTGATCATATAGTCCCATTCTACTTGATCAAACGCTTTTTCTGCGTCCAGTGAGATGATAGCTAACTCTTGGTCATAAGATTTATGTGAATGCATTATGTTAAGCAAACGTCTCAAATTATTAAATGAGTGTCTCTTAGGTATAAATCCTGTTTGATCCTCATGTATTAGTCTACTAACATACTTGCTTAATCTATTGGCTAATGTTTTTGCTATTATTTTCTGATCCGTATTTAACAAAGCAATAGCTCTATATGATCCTGGTTCTTCTATATTTTTATCTTTTTTAAGTATTAATATGATCGTTGATTCCGCTAGTGTTTCAGGTAGGTTTTGCTCTTTATAAGCATATGTATACATTTTTTGTAATCGTGGAGTAACTATATCATAAAAAGATTTATAAAATTCATTACTGAATCCGTCTGGTCCTGGTGTTTTTCCATTTTTTAGTGTTTTTATTGTGTCTTCTATCTCCTTAGAAGTAATTTGTGCTCCCAGTTCCTCTTGTTCCCTGCGTTCTAATTGTGGTAGATTACAATTATCTAAAAATTCTGAGATTTTATTATTGTCTATTGACGTTTTAGATGTGTATAGATTCTGGTAAAATTGAGCAAATCTTTTATTAATATCCTTGGGTAGTGTTAATACTTCCCCTCTATCTGATTTAATCTTTAATATTGCATTCTCTTTTTCCCGTTTTTTAAGTTGTCGTGCTAGAAGTTTGTGGGGTTTGTCCCCGAATTCGAAGTGTTCTTGTTTTGTGATTTGAAATAATGTTATAACTTTCTCTGACAGTAATTTATTTAACTGAAATTTCAGTAGTAGTATTTTATTATGTTTATCCATAGTTGGGTCTTTAGCATTATCTATATCTAACTGTTTTATTTGATCTTCTAAGTGTCTTTGTTCATTCTTATTCTTTTTATTTTGATAAGCTTGAAATGAAATAATGACTCCTCTTATAAATGCTTTGAAGGATTCCCATAATAACGTGGGGGATATCTCTGGTGTATCATTTAACTCAAAAAATAGATCCATCTGTTTTTTTAGATAGATACTCCCTTGAGGGTCTTTTAAAATTTGTGAGTTAAACCTCCAGAACGGTTTATTCATAGACATTCCTTCTAGTTTTAGAACAAAAGTTAACGGAGAATGATCTGAGATCGCATTAATATGATATTTAGGATTCAAAGATTGCGAGATTAATTTTGTATCCACTAGAAAATAGTCTATCCGTGAATATGTTTTATGCACCATTGAATAAAACGAGTAATCCCTTCCCGTCGGGTTTGCAATCCTCCATACATCTGTTATATTTGTGTTTTCCATATATGTGTGTAAGAGTTCACTGGTTTTAGATTTCGTCTGACCTTTTTGTTTTTGCATCGATTTATCTAAATAAGGATCTAAAACACAATTAAAATCTCCTCCGATTATAACATTTTGATAATTAGATTCTGCAATTATATTCAGAATTTTATTAAAAAATTGAGGGTTATCAAAGTTGGGCGCATATATGTTTACCAGCGTGATTGGCATATTATTGATCTCCCCTGCTACTATAAGATATCTCCCTTCCTTATCTAAAATAGTGTTCTTTGATTTAAATGGAATTCCTTTACGAATAATAATTGCAGTACCTCTAGATTTAGAGGTAAATGAAGAGTGAAATGTTTGGCCTATCCAGTTCGCCCTCAGTCTTGTCTGATCTTGCTGTTTAAGATGTGTTTCCTGTAGAAACGCTATGTCCGTGTTGTATGATTTCAACTGAGCTAGTATCTTGCCCCTTTTAATAGGTTCATTAATCCCCCTTATATTCCAACTACATAATGTGATTCCTCCTATTTTCTTTTGATTGTCGTCATGCATTTTTACCAATTTTAATGACCTTAATTATTGTGGTGCGTTCATACCTCCGGACTCTGGTTTTGGGAGTATTTCTATTATAGACTTCCTTGGTAGTTCTCCTGCGCGATTGTCCTTGAAGAAAAAACACACAGATGTGACATATTGTGATTAAAAAAAAATATATATATAAATCAAATAAATTTACGGTGTCTAAAATTTCAACACCGTAGTGAGTGGCCCACTCGTCTGTGGGGTACGACATCCATAACGCTTCCGGCGTAGTTGGTATAAAGTTAGCCCCGCTGTATTTCTTACCCAAAATCTATGGGGTCATTACCGTTTCCAATTCAGTTCTATTTCACCCAGTTACAATTTATATATATGTCAAATGTATTCGATTCCATATCTTGGGTCCTTGAATGGAGTCGAGGGGGGAGGTAAAGCGACAAGTGTAGCATCTCTTGTGATTGCAGGGGAAAGTGCCCGGGGAGGGGATGGTACGGGTGGGAAGGGAAGAATTGACCAGGGAGTTACGGAGGGAGCGGTCTTTGCGGAAAGCAGACAGGACGGGGGGGAGATAAGAAGATGTGGCGAGTGGTGGGAGTACGTTGGAGGTGGCGAAAATGACGGAGGGCTATTTGTTGTATGTGACAGCTAGTAGGGTGGAAGGTGAGGACTAGGGGGACTCTGCCCTTGTTACGAGTGGGGGGATGGGGTAGAGAGAGCAGTGTTACGTGGTATTGAAGAGACTCTGGTGCAAGCCTCATCTATAGTGGGGGATGGGAACCCCTGTTCCCTGAAGAATGAGGACATATCTGATGCCCTTGTGTGGAACACCTCATCCTGGGAGCAAATGCGGCGTAGACGGAGGAATTGGGAGTAGGGGATGGAGTCCTTACAGGAAGCAGGGTGGGAGGAAGTGTAGTCTAGATAGCCATGGGAGTCAGTGGGTTTATAGTGGATGTCGGTCAGAAGTCTATCCCCTGCGATGGAGATAGTGAGGTCAAGAAATGGTAGGGAAGTGTCGGAAATGGTCCAGGTGTATTTGAGTGCCGGATGGAAGTTAGTGGTGAAATGGATGAAGTCAGTGAGTTGTGTGTGGGTGCAGGAGGTAGCACCAATGCAATCGTCGATGTAGCAGAGGTCGGGGATAGGGCTCTGGTACGTCTCGAACAAGGATTATTCGACGTACCCTACAAAGAGGCAGGCATAGCTGGGGCCCATGCGCGTGCCCATAGCTACGCCTTGTATTTGGAGGAAATGGGAGGAGTCAAACGAAAAGTTATTAAGGGTAAGGACCGCTAGGCGGAGGAGAGTATCTGTAGACGGGGATTGGATGGTTCTCCGGTCGAGGAAGAAACGGAGGGCTTTGAGATCCTCCTGGTGTGGGATGGAGGTGTAGAGTGACTGGACGTCCATGGTGAAGATGAGGGGATGGGGGCCTAGAGAACGGAATTGCCAGAGACAACAGAGAGTGTCTGAGGTGTCTTGAACATAGGTAGGGAGAGATTTAACCAGGGGGGATAGGATGGAGTCGAGGTATGTGGAAATAAGTTCGGTAGGGCACGAACAGGCAGAGACAATGGGTCTACCAGGACAGTCAGATTTGTGGATTTTGGGGAGAAGGTAAAATCGGGCCGTGCGGGCTGGGGAACGATGAGGTTGGAGGCTTGGTGGGGCAGGGAGCCAGAGTTGATGAAGTCAGTGATGGTGCTAGAGATGGTGGCCTGGTGCTCGTCTATGGTCAGGGATAAGTAGAAAGAGGTGTCTGAGAGTTGGCGCATGGCCTCAGCTTTGTAGAGATCAGCACACCAGACTACCACGGCACCTCCCTTGTCGGCGGGTTTGATAATCCAGTGTGGGTTGTTGCGGAGTGAGCGGACGGCTGTACGTTCAGTGGGGGGAGAGGTTAGAGTGAGACAGGGGAGTGGAGAAGTTGAGGCAGTTGATGTCCTGCCGGCAGTTTTGAATAAAAAGGTATAAAGCCGGAAGATGGCCATGAGGGGGGATCCAAGAGGAGGGGGTCCGTTGGAGACAGGAAAAGGGATCATCAATGGGGGGCAAGGACTCCTTCCCATGGAGGAACGCTGTGAGGCGGACGCGACGGTAGAAGAGCTCCAAATCGTAGTGGGCGCGTAACTCATTGAGGTGGTGACGGAGGGGGACAAAGGTAAGGCCTCTGCTGAGGACAGACCGTTCGGTATCAGAGAGGGGGAGGTCAGGGGGGATGGTGAACACACGGCAGGGATGGGGGTTGGGGCCTTAGGAAGGCAGGTGAGTGGACTGAGGCTAAGGTGATGTCTGGTGGTGGGTGGTCAGGGAGGAGGGGGGTATGAAGACTGTAATGTGGGTATTGAAGGAAACCCGTTTCTGTGCTCTATTTCTTAATGAAATTGGTGACAATAGAGGCATATTTATTCAGGTCTGGTGAGGATTCCTTGACCATGACCCAGTCCATCAGTTCAAAAAAGTCCTGTAACCACACTTCTGCTTCAGCTGATTTCTTTACCAGCGCCACACTCTGAGTCTTTGTCTGTACACAGGAAGAAGCAGCATAGGCAGGTAGACAGATTTACCAAAAAGCAGGCGAGGGATGGAGTAGTAGACATTCCTGATGGTGGTATATCAGTGAGGGAGTGTGTTAAGTCCTCTGATATTGATAGTGATGTATTGATAGTATTTTGGCAGATGTTTCTTTAAACTCATTGAAGTCCTCAGCGATGATGTGGAAGATGATAAGGTATGATGTTTTGTCTTTGTGATTGCAGTCAATGACTCCTCTAGCTGGGGCAGGACTGCAGATGGAGAACTCCCATGGTAGGTAGAATGGTCAGTACTGAACCACCAGATGTTCCAGTGCAGGGGAGCAGGAATTAGTTTAACATGAAGCAGTATCTACTACTTTTCCTTTTTCAGGCGTCACTGCTTGGCCCATTTGATGGATGGAATAGCCCTTGTGCTAGAGCACCGTGTCTGCAGAGTTATTGTGAGCCTTGTCTCTGTTCTCTGTTAACTAGAGTACACACAAGTCCCCCATGCGCCTCTGATCAGCTGTGTTGCTCTTAGATCTTCTATCTGGTTCTCCAGCTATTGTACATTGGCAACAAGGATGCCAGGATTTGGTGGGGTGGGGAGAAGAGGGTGGCATACTCCCACGCTTCAGTCTTGCCTGAAGACATCACTGGTGACTAGGTTTCCTAATACAATGGAGGCCTCCCTGATGCATCCAGCTTATGTTCCATGGAGTTGGATCCACTGAATCTGTCAAGCGATTGATGAGATTGCCAATGCATTTAAATGGCTTATAAGACAGTTTCCTTTGGTCGTTCTGGCTGCAGATTGCTGCTTTAAAAGATCAAAATGTGAATACACGTGTTCTCCTACATGCTGTCTGCAAAATATGGCCTCTCTGATTCCATCTTGAAATAAAATAAAATGAGGCATGGTTGTATGCATTGCCAGCAGGTACCATCTTGTGCAAGTTGCCTTCTAACATTTAAAAATGGAAGAGAACAAAGCCGACGGCCCCCATAGGAATACCTAAGAATTTGGGACTAATTTACTGCTACCACAGGATTGTTGATACCTGCCTTTGACCAGGTTTTTTCTTCCATTGTGATTCCTAGTAGTGTCTTCTGCTAGCTAGTGGGTTTCCAGTCATTGGTGTGGCCAATGGAGTATAGTGCAGCACAGAACCCCTCTCGTTTAAGAGACCTAGAGCACACCACAAATGGCTTTTGCAACCACTGTTCTGAGACAAGTCATCAGAAAAATTATAAGTTGTGAATATTTCTGATGGTCTCACATTCAAAACCACACAGAATCAGTGAAAAATAATTTTAAAAAATCCAACTGTAAAGAACCGGAATCTAAAAACACATTGAAAATCAATTAATACCATGATTTTAATTGTATGAAGTAAAATAGTCAGTCTGTTCTTTTGGTGGTAGCTGATTCCTTGCATTAATTTCAGTGAGACTACTGTATTTGTCTCGGGTCTAATACTATAGGCTCTGTGTTGGATATTTCCAAGCATGAGTGCTGACAAGTCTGTAGTAGTTTGCATTGCTCTATGGGACTCCATGGGGAGTCCACTGTGCAGTGCAGGGACAGGTGGCATAAATCATGGTGCACCCCTTGGGCACTTGCTCGCATGTGGTTCAAGAGCAGCAGAGTGTGTTTGCAGGCCAACCTCAAGAAATGCACATTAGGCCCGAGGGTAGGAAATGGAAGAGAAGCAAAGCAAAGAAAATGCATGGAGAGCCCTCATTTTTGTTGCAATATTTTCACGGCTGATTAGTTTATTGGCCATACCTGGACCTGGGGGAATTTTTACTTGTGAAATTAAAAACCAAAATTGTAGCTTTATATGGGATATTGGTGCATATTAATCACACATTTATTTGTGAAATTGATTCATGATCAGTATTAGTGTTTCACTTGTGGGAAACATAGAAAAACTTGTCAGTCTCATTCACTCACTCACTCACTCACTCACTCACTCACTCACTCACTCACTCACTCACTCACTCACTCACTCACTCACTCACTCACTCACTCACTCACTCACTCACTCACTCACTCACTCACTCTCTCATACACTCTCTCTCTTTTTAAATGGAAATCGAAATGTAGAATTAGATTCTTGCGGAATGTGATTCAATTCCTGTTATTGAAAAGATTACCCATTCCCAAAATTCACACCATGAGCATTTTCTACCCATACTGAATTCCCCTTGTGTGGTGATGAGTTGCGTTTTTTGTCATCTGCTGCAGTTCTCTTCCTGATGATACTTTCATGTTGTTTTTGGATAGATATACATCCAGCAAACAAAAAAAAAAGGGAATTGTGATGCATTTCTAAAATTTGGTAGGCGTCGAAAATGCAGTGGCGATGTTCCCATTTACCTGTCGCACTTAATCTTGGTTGTTGAGATTAAGTTTGGGAGGGACCCTTGGAGGAGTCTTGATGATTACCTGTCACGTGTTTTGTGGCTGTTCGTCCTTTTACTTAAATGTGCTGATGGTTGAAATACCTGCGATAGTACAAGGAACAAATTTGGACTGTGTATTCAGTACTTCTGGCTCAAGATCGTTACAAATGTACCTGTCTTGTCTTTGATTCCTTTCATTCTGTACCTTTCCTTACTTGAGGATAGGGATATTCTTGGAGCCTCCTGCTTGTAGCTGTTATTGCTCATGAGCATTTATGGTTAGATGTAATGGTTACTGATTTCTGATATGATCCATTGGTGAATTTGCTGTTTATCAAGTATATCCTGCATTGTGGCTTCAATCAAGTTGGTATTTCATTGTTATTATGCCTGATGCTGCTTCAGGTATGGCCTTATGTACTTGGCCCTTGTTTAATATTAGTGGTAGATTAAGGGATGTGCCAAGCCATGAAATTACAGATTGTGGTGAGATCAGTTTATTTTTTTTAATGTTTTATTTCTCTTTGGGTCTTGTAGTCATATCATCAGTAAAACCATGTTAATGCTTCTTGCTTGCTCATGGAAGTCTATTTTTATAATATGCAATTCATTTTGTTGTATCATAATGTCATTTTAAATGTATATGACTCATTTCAGTTTGGCGGACTAGACAATATATGAAATGAGACTCGCAGGCTACCGAGGTAATGGTAACAATTAGTATGGATCAGTGGGCAATGTTATTTCCAATTTTACAGTCCATTTCATGTGCAAGTCTGCTGATCTTTTGCTGTGATGACTCCAAGGCAGAATCCTAGATACTGTTCAAAGCTTTTATATAGATAAAAGGTTAAAAATGAACTCCTTGGTGTTGTTACTTGCAAGAATTATTAAAGTTCTGAGATGCTTCATTATTTAAGTTCAAGTTCGCGTTTATTGTCACTTATCCAATTAAGGTACAGTGAAATTTGAGTTGCATACAGCCATACTAAGTGAAAAGCAACAATACACACAGCCACATAAAATAAAATTTAACATAAACATCCACCACAGTGGAATCAACATTCCTCACTGTGATGGAAGGCAATAAAGTTCAGTCATCTTCCTCCTTTGTTCACCCGTGATCGGGGCCGAACCCTCCATACTTGCTGCTGTCGACGTTCCGATGTTCAAGCCCTCGTGTCGGGATGATCGAAACTCTGGCGTCGGGATGGATTGGAACACTCCGCGGCATGGAGCTCCCGAGTCGGCCTCTTCTTGCCGGAGACCGCGGCTTCACGGTGTTAAAGTCCACAGGCCCCGCGGTCGGAGCATATTCCATGAGTGAACTATTTTGATTTAATAATCATATTTGCCTTATTTATTTCACTTCTGAACAAGCCTGGTTCATTGGTGATGGATTAGTTTTGGTCTACTGTAGTTTTTGTTTATTGCTCAGTCATAAATGGCCAGATATATTTTGGGTTGTTCAGACAATATGTGTTTGTGTGCTTCTACATTTACACAGAGAAGAGGGCGCATGCATGACAATGATAAAATACAATAATTTTGAACTGCATGAAGTGTCAACTTTGTTAGATGTACCAATGAAAGGAAATGTGAGGTTTTTAGATGCCCATGTGTGTCATGTAAAAATCACTGATGAGAGAATAAAGAGATTAACATCAATGTCTGAATTATTCAGCAAATATGTTGAAACATTACTGAAATCATTTTCTTATCGGAGAATGCTCTTTTCCGCATGTATGCTAATGTCAAGTTGCCCAAAATATTTCTCTGAAGCAGAAATACTTCAAAATAAGATCAAGTAAAAATGTAAGTGAAACAGTATGGTTGACCTCATTCCCAAACTGCTGCTCATCTCAGAGGTAATATCTATTTTTTCCGCAAGACGGCGTATACACGTTTCAAACATTTAGTCATGAGCCAGGTACTGTGACACGAAAAAATACGATTTAAATTTTTTTTGATTTCCGCAATTTTTTTCCACAACTGTATTTTATATTGTTCAAAATAGCTGACTCAATGAACAATTTCTATCACTTGACTGGGTTTTATAAAGTGTGTAAACTCATTCTGTTAATTTTGGGTTAATGTATTGCGGGAACTTTCACTATTACTGTCTTTTTCACCATCTTTCCCATTTTTCTGCTTCTCAAATTTTATACCCTCAAATCCTTGGTATTTGGACTGTGGTGCTTATGAATATCTTCAGATTTTGTACTTCTTGATTTCCTCCTGAATGGTCATCCATGGTGTGGGCAATACGCATTCCAACTATTGGGAGAGTATTGATGGAGTTTGAGAGCAAATTCGATTCAGTATCTCATTGTGGGTCATGATTTGTGAATTGTAAGGGTGATTTTCCATTACTCGAACTACCATAATGCCAGGCTCACCTGTATTCTTCTCTCAAGTTATTCCCTCCGATGAAAATTTTATTCAGTCACATTCTTTCACCTTACAGTTGCGACATCCAACCTAATTTGCAACTGTACTAATTACTTCTTTACACATCCTTTGTTGTCAGCCAGATCATTAGGTGACAATTCACTTACTGGTTTAAGTAATGTACGAGGTCATATTAATGGTGTGAACTCTGCCTTTACACTAATACAGACTACCTCAACCACCACCTCTCTTTTGGCATTGCTACAATATCATCTATTTAAAAATAAGGAACTTGAAGTTTTGTTTTCAAATCCAGCTGTAAATGTTTACAGTTGCTTACTAATTCTATCCTTTCCTTGAACGCAGCTAAGGCTACCCTTGATCTTTCAATCTGATCTATTATGCTATTTGTCCCACATTCAGGATGAGATGTGCAGAAATTTCCTCCAGCTAAATATCAGGAAGCCTGAAACCATTGTCTTCAAGTCACAAACACAATTCTTTATCCGCCAATCACATTTCCCTCCGTGACTACTTTCAGTTCACAATTCTGCTGTGCTATTTCGAGTTTTTTAAATGTTTGATCATCTGTTTTTCCCGTGACGATACCTATAACTTGGTCAACTTTTTTGCCGTTTGAATTGAGCTAAAGTCTGAAAGATTAGCTGCTCTCTTTTTTCCCCCCTCTCTCACATTTAGCTTTGAATTGAATGAGATCTAGTCCCTTTTTGTAGAAGAAAATCTAAATTTATAGCTTTGGCGGAGTATGGGTTCATATTGTTGGATGAGGAACAACAAACAATAGAGATGATTGATAAGTGGTTTCTTAAATTCATGTTCCTACTTAACTAAGATTCTAATTGATTTGGAGGCAGTTAGACATTTGAGAGCTTAAGATTTTTTTTTGGTGTGCTAAGCATAGCAGCTGTTCCGATAGCTCTTCATTATAACTCTGTATGATTGTTCAGTTGTTAACTTAATTGACTGAAACGAAGGGAGACTTGTCACTTCCTGGGCAGATGCCGTAAGGGAGAAATCCTTCAAAATTTGCAATGATCTTACAACATCCACAACATTCGGATGTGCATAAATGAGTCTCCTGATACAGAGGAAATCATTCAAGTGGAATGATTCTGAGCAGGACGTATGAGATGCAGCCACACACAAGATTCCCCGAAGTGCGGTTGAATCAAAATGGTCCTGGTCATTTGTTCCTAATCGTTTCTCACCTATTTATTGTCATTATGTTAATTTATGCAAAAGATACAACATTACTTAAGTTTGTTGGCGCATTAAAAATGAAGAATAATGGAAACACTCACAATAATGGGCCGGGGGGGGGGGGGGGGGGCTAGGGTATTGTTATTGCTGTTTGTCCGCTATAACTGAGTGAGGGGAGGTAAAGTTTAACCCAAGGCCGGGAGGGAAGAAACACAGCATTGGGAGGGATGTAAACATGCGGGAATTCATAGGCTGGAGAGCGGCAGAGCCGGTGGTTACAACGCCTTCTTGCTCTCTCAGTGTCATTAATGTCAATATCAAGTAATTTGAATTGGAAGGCTTTAACAAGTACGAAGTTGAATAATATCCTCTATTGTGAAGAATCACAAAGATATTTTGGTTTCATTTAGAAGTCGGTTAAAATAAAACATTGTTACTTTTTCATATTCTTTCTTATTTTCACGTTGATAAAGATAGTTTTGTAATTACTTCTGGTTAAAGTTTGAATCCATTTATCCTGTACAAAATAAATGTTTGGATATACTATCGATATTGAACATTGACCAGCAGAAACGTTTTGTAGATTTAGTTATACTTGTACAATTTCCCGGATTTCTTTGAAAACATACATCACTTAATTATCTTCCATGTATCTCAAGACTAAAAATGTCGTTTTTCGCTTTACTTTAAGTAGGCATGTTTTGATATTTTGTATAGACGCACATCATTTATCCTAAGTCTCTCCATTTAATAATTTGGTTTTTGCCCGTTTGACTGGAGAATCCAGGCCATTCCAGGCAGACAGGAAACAGAGTAGGATTTAATGGGTATCTTTCAGAATGGCAGGCAGTGACTAGTGGGGTGCCGCAAGGCTCGGTGCTGGGACCGCAGCTATTTACAATATATATTAATAATTTAGATGAAGGAATTAAAAGTAACATTAGCAAATTTGCAGATGACACAAAGCTGGGTGGCAGTGTGAACTGTGAAGAGGATGGTATGAGGATGCGGGGTGACTTGGATAGTTTGGGCAGATGCATGGCTGATGCAGTTTAATGTGGATAAATGTGAGGTTATCCACTTTGGTGGCAAGAACAAGAAGCCAGATTATTATCTGAATGGTGTCAGATTAGTCACTGAAAGTAAGCATGCAGGTGCAGCAGGCAGTGAAGAAAGCTAATGGCCTTCATAACGAGAGGATAGGAGCAAAGGGTCATTCATAACGAGAGGATAGGAGCAAAGGGGTCATTCTGCAGTTGTACAGGGCCCTGGTGAGACCACACCTGGAGTATTTGTGCAGTTTTGGTGTCCTAATTTGAGGAAGGACATTCTTGCTATTGAGGGAATGCAGTGTAGGTTCAAGATGTTAATTCCAGGGATGGTGGGACTGTCATATGATGAAAGAATGATTCATTGGAATTCAAAAGGATGAGAGGGAATCTTATAGTAATATATTAAATTATTAAGGGATTGGACACGGTAGATGCAGGAAACATGTTCCCGATGTTGGGGGAGTCTAGAACCAGGGGCCACAGTTTAAGAATAAGGGAAGGCCATTTAGAACGAAGATGCGGAAAAACATTTTCACACAAGAGAGTTGTGAATTTGTGGAATTCTCTGCCTCAGAAGTCAGTGGAGGCCGATTCACTGGATGCATTCCAAAGAGAGTTACATAGAGCTCTTGGGGCTAACGGAATCAAGGGATATGGGGAGAAGGCAGGAATGGGGTACTGATTGTGGATGATCAGCCTTGATCACATTGAATGATGCTGAATGGCCTACTCCTGCACCTATTTTTTTCCTATGTATTTAAATGAATGAGAAACAATCATAGCTTTAAGGTAGACAGTTTAGTCTTTTCTCTCGTGTAGTATTCTATCATAAATCCCTTGGTGTTTAGAGATACAGCGTGGAAACGGGCCCTTTGGCCCAGCAAGTCCACGCCAACCAGCGATCACCCATACACTAACCATATCGTACACAACAGGACAATTTACAGAAGCCAATTAACCTACCAAACGTGCATGGCTTTGGGATGTGGGAAGAAACCAGAGCACCTGGACAAGACCTCCAAGGTCACACGGAGAACGTACAGACAATATCCATAGTCGGGATCCAACCTGGGTGTCTGGAGCTGTAGGGCAGCAACTCTACCACTGTGCCACTGTGAATATTCAGTATTTGCTATCCATTCACTTTCTTGTACCAACCTCATGTTTTATCCTGATTTCCATTTTTTTGTGTTCTGTCTTTTGGTTGTATGGACACATGAACTAAATCGACCACCATCCATGCCATGTGCATTATTTTTCATTAACACTAGGGAATTTCAGATAAAGTAAGGGATAATATTGTGGTCATTGTGCAATAAAGTAGTAAAACAAGCCTTCAGAAATGTGAAATAATTGCCATTTGTTTAGCACGACGATAAGCCCTGTAATCAGAAAATCCTTTAATCTGAAATTGCGTGTGAAAAGTTTAGTATTTTGGCAAGGCAAAATCAAAGAATGTTTTGATTCTTTGGTTGGTGCAGCTGATAGAGCCACTGTCTTGCTGCGCCAGAGACTTGGGTTCCAGCCAGGCCTCAGTTCTTGCTGATGTGGATTTTGCACTTGTTCTGTGTGACCACATGATTTTCCTCTGGTTCCATTTTCTCCCACATCCCAAAGGCGTGTGAGTTGGTTTGTTACTTGGCTACTTTAAATTGCGGTAATGAAGATGAGTGGAAGAATCTGGAGGAGTTGATAAGAATGCGGGGAGAAGAAAAATTGGATAAATGCAGAATTATTGTGAATGGATGATTGAATTCGGTGGAGTGAAGGGCCTGTTTCATACATAGATACATAGAAAATAGGTGCAGGAGTAGGCCATTCGGCCCTTCGAGCCTGCACCGCCATTCAATACGATCATGGCTGATCATCCAACTCAGTATCCCGTACCTGCCTTCTCTCCATACCCCCTGATCCCTTTAGCCACAAGGGCCACATCTAATTCCCTCTTAAATATAGCCAATGAACTGGCCTCAACTACCCTCTGTGGCAGAGAGTTCCAGAGATTCACCACTCTCTGTGTGAAAAAGTTTTTCCTCATCTCGGTCTTAAAGGATTTCCCCTTATCCTTAAGCTGTGACCCCTTGTCCTGGACTTCCCCAACATCGGGAACAATCTTCCTGCATCTAGCCTGTCCAACCCCATAAGAATTTTGTACGTTTCTATAAGATCCCCTCTCAATCTCCTAAATTCTAGCGAGTATAAGCCAAGTCTATCCAGTCTTTCTTCATATGAAAGTCCTGACATCCCAGGAATCAGTCTGGTGAACCTTCTCTGCACTCCCTCTATGGCTATAATGTCCTTCCTCAGATTTGGAGACCAAAACTGTACGCAATACTCCAGGTGTGGTCTCACCAAGACCCTGTACAACTGCAGTAGAACCTCCCTGCTCCTATACTCAAATCCTCTTGCTATGAAGGCCAACATACCATTCGCTTTCTTCACTGCCTGCTGCACCTGCATGCCTACTTTCAATGACTGGTGTACCATGACACCCAGGTCTCGCTGCATCTCCCCATTTCCTAATCGGCCACCATTTAGATAATAGTCTGCCTTCCCGTTTTTGCTACCAAAGTGGATAACCTCACATTTATCCACATTATACTGCATCTGCCAAACATTTGCCCACTCACCCAGCCTATCCAAGTCACCTTGCAGTCTCCTAGCATCCTCCTCACAGCTAACACTGCCCCCCAGCTTAGTGTCATCCGCAAACTTGGAGATGTTGCTTTCAATTCCCTCGTCCAGATCATTAATATAAATTGTAAATAGCTGGGGTCCCAGCACTGAGCCTTGCGGTACCCCACTAGTCACTGCCTGCCATTGTGAAAAGGACCCGTTTACTCCTACTCTTTGCTTCCTGTTTGCCAGCCAGTTCTCTATCCACATCAATACTGAACCCCCAATACCGTGTGATTTAAGTTTGTATCCTAATCTCTTATGTGGTACCTTGTTTCCTGGAGTGAAGGGTATATTTCTCTCTGATTAATTATAGAAATACGTTACTTGTTCATGGCAGTTGAAAAATATTGAATCCATATTCCAAATCACAGCCACTGGTTGCTTTTTAATTGAGTTGAAATGTTTTCTCTCAAGTATCACTTAAGGCAATAAATTTGAAAATGCCATCGGGAACTTTATTTTGTCAGCTTCTCTAAATCTTATATCAGCCAACTTGTTGATCTCGCTACAAAGGAAAATGGGTGTTTCTGATTGATTCTTTCACATCTGTAATTTGAGCATGTCATTTAAATATTTGATCAGTCCTTGCACATGAAACAATTCCAGCTTTGCCAAACTTTACAATGCTGTCATCTGTTCAAATTGTCATCTGCTGATCATTTTTGCATCTCGCTTTCCTACCCAATTTTGCATTAGCAGGACATGCAGCATTCCATTTTTTTATCTGCTCCTTAATGTTCCCAAATTCATGTCCATACGTTCTCGGAGCAGAATTGGGCTATTCGGCCCATCAAGTCCACTCTGTCTTTGAACCATGGCTGATCTTTCTTTCCCTTATAAACTCATTTTCCTGCCTTCATCCCATAACCCCTGACACCCTCACTTTATCCCTTTTTATAGCAGCCTGCCAATCTGAACTTTTATTTCTGTTCCAAGAATGGAAAATTGGAACCTTAGCTTCACACTTTATCTCATTGATGGTCAATTCTGACTGTACTATCCATTGGTACTGCAATGCAGTGTCAATTTGCATCGTGCTTAATTCTTAAATCCCATGACTTTGTGATTTACAAATACAAGTGTATTTGTTGAATGAAGAAACAAAGAATTGCAGATGCTGTTTTAAAAATTAAGGCTCAGTGTTGGAATAGTAGGTCAAGCAGCATCACTGAAGAACACGGATGGGTGACTTTTCGGTCCTTCCATAAGTTTTCTTTTGACTTCTCTCACTTTCTCCAAGTTAAAGGTGTAGCCATGGGCCTCAGCTACGCCTGCCATGTTGTTAGATGCATGGAACGGTTGCCGTTCCAAATGTAAACTGGCACCATCCCCAAACACTTTCTCTGCTATATCGACAAATGCATTGGGGCTGCCTCCTGTACTCGTGCAGCACTTGGTCATTTCATTAACTTTCCCACTATCTCTGATACCCCTCTCCACTTTCTTGATCTCTGTCTTCATCCCAGGGGGCAGACAATCAACGGATGTCTACCACAAACCTGTCGATTCTCAGTGATCCGGATGACATTTCCTCCCATTCTGCCTCTTGCTGAAACGCTTTCCCCTACCCTCAAATCTGTCTCCGTTGCATCTGCTCCCAAGGTGAGGCTTTTCATTTTGGATATCCAAGACGTCCCCGTTCTTTAATAGATTCGGTTTCCCCGTTGCTGTCACGGATTGATCCCACACCCTCTTTTCTCTGTGTCCTGTAGTTCTGCTTTCGCTCCCCCACCTCCTAGATGGAACAAGGATAGAATTTCCATGGATCTTGCCTTTCACCCCACCAGCCTCCGCATCCAACACTTCACCCTCCGACATTTCCGTCACCTCCAGCATGATCCTACCATCAATCACATCTTCCCTCTGTTTCAGCTTTTTTCTGTTTCTGCACCCCTGCTTCTCCCTTTTCCACTACTGCTGAATATATCTTGTGCTTTGGAAATTGATTCATTGTCACCATCTTTGGCCTTCCGCCATTATTTCTTTTGTTAGTTAATCTCTTTCATCCTGGACCCTGCCATGGTTCCCTTTGTTCAGTTCCTGGCTCTGTACCTGAGTAGCTTATCTCCAGCTTTTGATGGAAGGGCAGAAACTTGAAGTGATAAATTTAAATGATGCCTGTTCTGAGGTGTTTCTGGCACCTGTCCTCAACTTTTGTTTTTTGACGGCTATAAATATTTTGCTCTCTAGATTTGGTATATATTCTTTGTACCTTGATAAAGCAATGATGATCTACCTGCTCCTCCATCAGTGTGATATACTGCTTTATGTATTATGTAAAGGATGCAACATAGTATTTCTGACCTGTGACTACTTCCTCTCTGCCTTGTAAGAATGGTTATGCAATGCATGGAAATTGAGGGTTAATAACTATTTTTGTTGTGTTTTGGGTGTAATTAAACAGAAATTAATCCTATTTATACATAGATGCTGTGTGTGTTCCAAGATGTTGCTGAACTGAACAGACATGTCGTTCCCTTGGAGAACAATAGAATAAAATTGAACTGATTTTTATTTTCATAAGAAAGCTTGTGCTGTATTCATTTTCAATGGATACTGCACACAGATGAAGCAATTAATGAGAAACTCACTTCATTTGTGACTCATTTTTTAAAGAACATCTCATTGAAAACAGCTGGCCGAAGAACTGATTTGTTGTTAACAGTGTAGAAAGGATGAAAGGACAGTTGTTTGCAACGTAGTGAATATTTTCTTTACAGATGCAAATTGAATCACAATAGCAGCACTATTCAACAAGTCTTGGCAAAGCTATTTCATTTAATACGCTGTCTTGCAATGCCACATTAAGATTAGTCACGTGACTAATTGATATGTAATTGTATTTGACTGTTGCATGCATAGCAGTGTGAAAACTGATTTCCCCTCAAGTTTATTTGAGTAGTTTCAGATGCTTTTACTGGAAATTTTGTAACTGCAGTTTGTAATCTTCCATTAACTGTGATGTTTGTGACACAAATACAGTTATTAATAAGTATTCAGTCCTCTCTCACTGACCAGATGTGTATTAATTTCTGATTGCTTTAATTATTCACTCATCGGATGTGGGGTTTCCTTGGGAAACTGATAATTATCACTCAATTGCCATCATGAATTGGCGATGAATCACATTCTTGAACCACTGTGGCCCATGCAGTACTTTTTTGAAAGAATCCTACATTTAGGGATATCCACTATCACCTAAGCTGCTTCCATTTGGGGAAAAAAATGGACAACATTTTTGATAGGTCGATTTTTGAATGCATGATGACAGTTAATGGTATTGGCTGAGACTGAGATTTGTCAAGACTGTTTCAACTGTTTGAAAAACGATGTGAACCTGATTTATGTCACTATTAGGATCATCTGCTCTGCATAGAGAAAAAACTCAACATATTGGCAAGGCTGTGTTAATCTGGTCCCTCCAGCACTTGGGACTGATTAAAAGTCCAAACAAGTCTTTCATGTGGAGATATTTCATCTGATCAGTAACACAAAACAGCCACTCTGAAAATGTTTCAAGTTCTGTGGCTTCATACTTCGGAAATATATCCACATGTTTTTTTTGTGCTTTTGAATTGGTGATAGTTGAAATACTTGCATGTTCAAAGACTTTAAGATAAGAGACTTTCTTGAGACTTTGCAGCAAAGAAAAAGTCCATGTTCATTTTGAATGTCTTTTCCCACTTAGACATAAGCTACTCACCTTCTCAGTAGCTGGTACTAAAAGATAGGAAAAGCTGATTTCACTTGATGTCTTTAGTTTTTGAAAGTCAGGAAATTATCCTGGCAGAACGAAAGTTGGTTGTTCTTTGGGCTTCTCGTGGGATAGAACAAGTCTGCAAAAATTCTTTAAACTTTTTAACATTTTAATCTGGCACCTATATGATGATTTTCATTAATTATTCCCTTCGATCTAATTTCAATAGCCTGAAGCAGTTGTCAGGCAGGTATTACTTGATCCACTTCACGCGTTCTTGGCTCATGGTATCTGAATTAATATAACAGCATAAAATTAGTTTTGGGAGTTCAATATTTGTAACTACTAATGTCTAGATGTTCGCTTTGTGTAGAAGCTGACTAAACATTAAACAGTGCCATGAGTTCTTGAACAGGTACGACTAATTTAGCTAAAACAGTATTTTCTATCTCTGGAACAAATTTATTTCGTTTAACCATGCAGGCATAGAAACCAAGTTCCTTGTGGTCTAATTTATTTTTGCTAATAAACATATTTTCCAAACTCTTTTCCAAGGAACCTCATTGTGTGAATAATTTTAGCAGGAGCAACTGATAATGATTTACCCAGATTCCATGCCCTTCTTGGTAAATAACAGTGTAAGTTCTGTGGAAAGTTGCTTGCTGTGTTTTGATCACTTTTGAGTAAGAAGCACTCAGTACCTCTGAAACATTGAACTCAAGGGTTGTGATTAAGGGGGGGTTGGTTCAAGAACCTGATGGTGATGGGAAGAAGCTGTTCTTGAACCTAGGGATAATGGCTCTCAGGCTGTTGTACCACCTTCCTAATTGTTGCAGCAAGAAGAGAACATGGCCTTGATCTTTGACATTAGTTGTCTTCTTGAGGCAGTGAAGATCCCCTTGACAGCAGGAGGGGTTTGGAGGATGGAGGAAATCAGTGCCGGGCAATGTCCACCATTTTCTGCAGCCTCCTTTGTTCTTGAGTATTTGAATTTAAGAACCAGGCTGTGATGCAACCAATCACTGTGCTCTCCACTGTACACTTGTAGATGTTTGATAGAGTATTTTGGTGACATGCCAATTCTCCTCAAATTTGTGTGGTTGTTAAGACATTGGTGAGCTACCTTTGTGCTCATCAGAGATGTGTACACTCAGGAACTTGAAGCTGTTGACTTTCTCTTCGGAAATCTCGCCAATGAAGGCAGGTGCATGGTCCCTTAGCTTTCCCTTCCTGAAGTTATCAATGAGTTATTTGATCTTGTTAAGGTTGAGAGCAAGACTAGAATCGCTCAACCAGATCATCGATATTCTTCCTGTAGTTACCCATTAAGCGTCCAACGACTGTGGTGTCGTCGACAAATGTGATATTGTTATTGGTTTATTATTATCACATGTACTGAGAAGCAATGAAAAACTTGCTTTTGCAGATCGATGCAGATCGTACCATGCATGAGTGCAATCATGCCATAAATAACTGCGGCAGAACTGCAAAAAGAGAAAGGAAACAGAGCCCAGAATATAATGTTACAGCTGTGGAGAAAGTGAAAGGGCCTCAACGAGGTAGTTTGAAAGTTATGCTAAGGATGCGTTTGAGTACATCCTTAGCATATGAGAGGTCCGTTCAGTAATCTGATAATAGCGAGGAAGAAGCTGTTCTTGAATCTGGTGGTACATACTTTCAAGCCTTCGTATCTTCTGGCCCATGGGAAAGGGGAAAAGAGAAAATGACCAGGGTGTGAGAAGTCCTTTATTATGCTGGTTGTTTTACAGAGGCAGCGTGAAGGAAATTCAATAATAGAATTCAAGATGTTTACACCTTTTTGGTCCAATAAGGTTTATAATGTCCTTTATAGCTTGTGCTATGCCAGTTTTTGTTATTGAATAATGGTAGTTTAGTTTAGAGGTACAGCGTGGAAACGGGCCCATTGGCCCACCAAGTACGCACCGACCAGCGATCCCTGCACATTAACACTATCCTACACACACTCGGGACAATTGTTTTACATTTATACCAAGCCATTTAACCTACAAACCTACAAATCTTTGGAGTGTGGGAGGAAACCGAAGATCTCGGAGAAAACCCACGCAAGTACAAACTACAACCAGACAGCACCTGTAGTCGGGATCTAAGGATATTTATACTTTAATTTGAAAAAACACAATCTAAGCATGGTTCAACATTTCCAATAAAGCGTAGCAAACAAAGTTGATCTTTATTCCAAAAGATGGAATGCTAAATCAGTTCAATCTTGCTGCAGTTACGGAGGGCTTTGGTGAGACAATCATTTTGCCTTCTCCCCATGCATACTTTGAAGATGACAAGCTGCCATTCTGATTCTGAAGATCACGAGGGGACCGTTAAGGCAAGTGTAGACATGCAGAATGTATCACAGGTCGACACGGTGGCTCAGCGGTAGAGTTGCTGCCTTACGGCGCCAGTAGTCCCGGGTTCGTTCTTGACTATGAGTGTTGTCTGTATGGAGTTTGTACATTCTCCCCGTGACAGCGTGGGTTTTCACCGAGATCTTCAGTTTCCTCCCACATTCCAAAGATGTACCGGTTTGTAGGTTATTTGGTATAAGTGTAAATTATCCCTAATGTGTGTAGGATATTGTTAATGTGCGGGGATTGCTGGTCAGTGCCGACTCAGTGAGCCCAAGGGCCTATTTTTGCACTGTATCTCTAAACTAAATTAAAAGGTGGGTTTGGAGATACATAATGGAAGGGACGGATGGATAGTAATGTCATGATTTGCATGTAATGACATTACTATGCACCCAATTCTTGGACTTAAAAGTTTGCAGTGCCAACCAGGTGCTCCAATGAACAGTACAGGAGTACTCTGTGGAGTTTTTGTTTCATTCTTTAAGCAAGCCAATGCTGGCCTTAGAGGTAGGGAGAGAAGAATCATCATTAATTCCTGTGAGGAAAGTGTTGCTTTATGATGAAAGATTAATTAGATTGAGCAAATACTCTAAGGAGTTTAGAAGAATGAGATGTGATCTAATGGAAACAAGTGATGTTCTGAGGAGATATGTCAGATTTAATGCTGAAAAAGAGTTTGCTTTGGCAATCTGGAGCAAAGGATGACAGCCTCGGTAAAAAGACTGACCAAAAGAGCATTGTGAATCTTTGAGATTTTTTCCTCTAATGAGCTCAGTATTACATAATAAAAGGCTGAGATAGAGGTTTAGATTATAGGGGAGTTGAGGGTTTTAGTGATCAAGAAGGTAAGTAGAGTGGAGGCAATGATCAGATCACTTTTGATATTTTTGAACAGTGAACCAGATTAGAAGGAATTCCAATGTCTTCTGCGTTTATTCTCTGAGAGGTATTTGGTGTCATTCTGATGATGGACTCCCCTGGAGTCCAGCGACAGAGTAACAACGTGATGCTTCTCACAAGTTAGACTGAGAAATCTGTTTTTTAAACCTGCACTGGCTGACTGGAATATGGTCAATGACTTTATTCAGGTTCATTGGAGAGGAATGCATACATAGGAAACTATGTTTTAGGCAATTTGCAGTAATCAAATTGATTTTTGTTTGGCGTAGCTTTTATAGCATGAAACAGGCCCTTAGTTCCAGCTTACCCATTCCAACAAAGATGCCCCATCTATGCTAGTCCCACCTGCCTGCATTTGGTCCATACCCTCTAAAACATTTGGACAGGAACGATTTAATGTCGTCATAGTACCTGCCTTAACTACTTCTTCTGACAGCTCGTTCCATTTACCCACCACCCTAATTTTTAGTGTATTTGCATAATTATCAATATTTTATTAGAAAGGATGTCCAAGGTTACAGGCAGAAGGCATGAGAATAGGGTTGAGAGGGAAAGACAGATCAGCCATGATTGAATAGCAGAGTAGACTCGAAGGGCTGAATAGCCTAATTCTGCTCCTACGTTTTATAAACCTATGAACCTTGTCAGTGTCATCGTACATTTTGAACTGGTTTGACAGTTTTAACAGCCAGTAAACTGATTGCCCGGCTTAACTTGCCACTAATGTGATCCTCGGAATGGTGGGGGCATTTTTGGTCAGCTGTACATCCAGATTAATGTTTTGCTCTCCATGGGTCAGTGAAAATAAAGAAAAAAAATTAGATGCTGGATATCTGAAATAAAGACAGAAAATGCAGGAAACACTCAGTAGATTGAACAACATTTCAGGTCCATAACCCTTTATCGGAGCTAGGAAAGAGTGAATCAAATTAATTTGAGTGAAGGAGTAGATGGGTGGGTGATGCTGAATAAAGGTTGGACCAGATTACCTAATGTGGCAGTTAAGGAAAAGATTACGCTTATTTGTCTATAGAACACAAAGAACGAACTCGACCAGAAACATTGCCTGTTCATGTCCTCCAGAGATTTCGCCTGATTCGCTGAATTACTCCAGCACTTTGTGTTTTACTAAAGATTCCAGCACCTGCAGTTCATTGTCTTGTATGTAATGTGTTATTAACATTAGGATTATGAACATACCCCAGAAGGTTAGATTATACATCAGGCAGCTTCTCAGGAGAAAAGGAATGGGTATGTTTCCGGTCAGTACCCTTTTTCAGACTGAGAAAAGGTTCAGACTGAAAATGTACTCTAATTCCTTTTCTCCAAAGATGCTGCCTGATCCCCTGAGTTACACCAGTATTTTGTGTCTATCTTTGGTATGAACCAGCATCCCTCCAACACATTTGACTCTTTAAATTTGATTAGTATTATTAATATTAATTCATGTACATTTAAACAAAAATTACTTCATTGTGAGTGCCACTGGAAGTAAGTTGGATTGTAAATCTGAGCAAAAGAGTTGCTTATATTTAGACCAATCGGCAGCAAACCCCTTTGTAGATTTGTTTGAGTTGTCAATAAAAGTCTTGAATGCCAGAGATATGGAATGAGTAACTCCTTAATGTGAAAATAGCATTTGGTCAAGTGTGGAACAGAAAGCTTCAGCGAAATTGAAATCGATTGGAACTGAGTGACAATCTCCCCACAGATGGGAGTTGTAAACACCATTAATTACTATTAAAAGTGTAGTGCAGAAGTTTGTTGGTGATTGCAGAAGTGTGTTTGATTTGTACCTACAGATATTAAGGCAGTCCATACCAATGTTCTGCAAGTCTCCTCCATTGCCAAAGTGAGGCTAAGTGCAAACTGGAGAAACTGCACCTCATATTCCAATTGGTTAGTTTGTAACCTAATAATATGAATATTGAATTCTCCAAATTCAAGTAAACCCCCTCCTTCCCCTTCTCTTTCCTGTGTCCTCAAACCTCTTTTGCTTACGATTCCAGCATCTACAGTGTTTTGTGTCTCCACTTGGAGTGATCCTAATCTGAGGAAAGACATTCTTGCCATAGAGGGAGTACAGAGAAGGTTCACCAGACTGATTCCTGGGATGGCAGGACTTTCATATGAAGAAAGACTGGATAGACTCGGCTTGCACACGCTAGAATTTAGAAGATTGAGGGGGGATCTTATAGAAACTTACAAAAGTCTTTTAGGACCGAGATGAGAAAATCATTTTTTACACAGAGTGGTGAATCTGGAATTCTCTGCCACAGAAGGTAGTTGAGGCCAGTTCATTGACTATATTTAAGAGGGAGTTAGATGTGGCCCTTGTGGCTAAAGGGATCATGGGGTATGGAGAGAAGGCAGGGATGGGATACTGAGTTGGATGATCAGCCATGATCATATCGAATGGCGGTGCAGGCTCGAAGGGCCGAATGGCCTACTCCTGCACCTATTTTCTATGTTGGCAAGCAGCATTCAAGCCACTCAAATTCCACGCAACAGTCATCATTATCTTGATAGTCAGAAGACATTATCTTTATAGCATCCACCACATTCTCTATTGACCCTCCAAAAAACATAATGTCAGTATTTTAAAGAATGGTTCGGAGACAGATTTTTCTGTGGTAAATAACTTGGCACTAAGAAGCCTTTTCACCACCTATCTGCAGGAAAGAAATGAAGTGGTGATGAAAACTGTCCACTTTTCTGGAAAAGCTCCGTTCTGGCCACCTTTGAGAAGCTCAGTACTAGCGACTTTGAGTCCTGAAAAGCGCTATATAAATAAAATCTATTATTATTATTATTATTATGCAGAACAAATAGTCTGCTTAATTAGCACTCCCGAAATGGTACAGATTGGTACTTAATGTGCACAATGGATCATAAAGACTGTTTTGATGTTGTATAATTCCATGAATCTGAGTTACTCATTTGATCACTAATCACCATGGTTCCACAGTGTACTATCTATCTGCAGATGGCACTACATCAATTTGCTATGGCTTCTTGGGCAGGACTTTCCATCTTTTGACTTCAATATGGAGCACTAATACCACCAAGTTGCAGGTCACATTACAATCCTGCATAGTTGCAGGATGAGAATGCTCAAATTCCTTTCCCAAAAGTTCTTTGCGAATACTTTCAGCACACAAGCTCTAGGTGCTCAAGTAAATGGCTGTTAGAAATGGGCAGTAAATGGGCTAGTCATGTAATCTGTCACGAATAGATATTTAAAGAAAATCTGCATTATGACAAAAAAAATTGGAAATGTGGCAATAATTTCTCATGTTGCTGTGAAAGTGATATAATGGGTGAATGGGAAGGACCAATCAAAACACAAAGCAGGTTTGTAATAGCAGCTTTTGTGTACTGCAGACATTGATCAAACACATTTCTCATTTAAAAGACTGAAAGATTTATACTGTGCAAAATGGCCCAGGAACAATAAATTTAATGTTTGTGAATTAAGGAGGGAAATAAAGGAAAAAGCCAATCAAGATCTTTGGACCATGAATCTCATTCAATTTCAGTAGTTACCACTCCTCAGGGAGAAACCAATATTCTGTACAAGTTCAATTTGCTGTTGTTAGCTTAGACTGCTTTGTTTTAATGTCAGACTTTCTTTGTTCTTTTTATGATGTTGAAACATAAATTGTTATTGGCAGAATCTGATATTCTGTAATAAGGTAGACAAAAATGAGGAAGCATCTATGCAGCGAAGGAAATAGGCAACGTTTTGGGTCGAGACCTTTCCAGAATGAAGAAGTAATAATTCTGTAATAAGGTGTTTTTTTGTACATATCTTGTTAACAAATAAAAAACGGTGATAAATGAATTTATCAGCTTTAATCAAGAAGCACTAAAAAGAGATGAGGTATTTGATGCAATGTTTATTGAAATAAATATGTTGCAGGGCAGTCTTTAAAAACAAAACAAAAAAAACACCTATTCATTAGCAAGTTGATTTATTTCAAGACCGTACATTATATATTTCTTAGCGTATAACTCCATAAAGGGATGGGATACTTTTTAATATGATAGCTTTAAGTTCCGTGCCCATTACAAATTTATGCAATGTCTTTAACTCTGTTTTCCTCATCTCCTGTTCCATCTTTTTTGTGTCACTGGTACATTGTATCCCAGAGGATTCTGAGGTCATTGTAGCAGTGATACTGGATTAGTTAAGGGAATCAATCCCAAATGTTGAATGGCATAAATTGTTGCATGAGACAGGGAGCAGAGAAGGTGTGTGGGTGGGTGGGGAGGGAGGAGGGGAGGGGGGGGGGGTGGGGGTTGTTAAGGGAGCAACTAAAACCCTGAGGCACCACTGCATTAGAAACAAACAACTAATTCTTCATTTTAAAAGTGAAGAACACCAACATTTGACATCAAAAAAAGTGAACATAGTGTTACTCTAAGGAATATCTTAAAAATTATACTAAGTTATTGAAACAACCGAAGAACATTTTAATAATGAGTATGCATTAGCCAAAAGTACATCCAGAAAGAGAAAAATCATAACGCTTAAGCCGCCTTATCTTTGGGCATATTGCAGGCAAATGTAGACAATGGAATTCCCAGAAGTATATCTTATTTGGAATTGTGGCATGCTTAATTAATTAAGCCAAGCAATGCAGGATATAGTAGAGAGGCAGGTTATGATGTTGACTTTAAACCGGAAAGTAGATTATTTGTGAAAGTTTTGCTACTGAGCAGAGGAAAGTATTTGAAACAGAATTCTGAATTGACATTTAAAATTTTAACATCTGAGCATGATGTAAAATAAAGGGGAGCTATGTAAAGTAAAGCTACACCTAAGGATTTAGTTCTTTAAAGAGAATCAAGATGTTTGATCAAAGTTGGTTCTGACATTCTAAATGGACAAAATGAGATGAGCTTGTGCAGAAAGTTGGAATAATATTAACTATTGTGAAGGAGAGCTTGGAATAACGGACTGATTCAGTATTTTTCAATGCCAAGCTTACAAATCAGTGGTACCTCCCAACAACTGGTAAGTGTGGCTCTCTAACTATAGTTTATATCTCAATTTCCATGAGAAGCAATAGTGGCAATTAATTATTTCAAGTGCAGTTGTGCCAACAAAATTCAATATCGACTAGATTGACAGAGACCACAGCTATGATGCAGACTAATGGCAAAATTAGTCTATTGAAACAAATTGGAACTATTAGGGCAGCACGGTGGCGCAGCGGTATAGTTGCTGCCCAACAGCACCAGAGACCTGTGTTCAATCCTGACTTCGATTGCTGTCTGTACGGAGTTTGTACGTTCTCCCCGTGACCTGCGTGGATTTTCTCCGAGATCTTCGGTTTCTCCCACACTCCAAAGATGTACAGGTTTGTCTGTTAGGTTAATTAGCTTGGTAAAATTGTTAATTGTCCCTAGTGTGCGTAGGGTAGTGTTAATGTGTGGGGATCGATGGTCAGCGCCGGCTCAGTGGGCCGAAGGGCTTGTTTCTGCGCTGTATCTCGAAGCTAAACCAAACTAAACTATTGGAAGTAGATACCAATTGATTATGACAGAATCTTCCTTGCCAAGAATGACCCATGGCCACAAGACATCATGGGATACTTGGGCAAAGGCTCAGGAGCCACATCAGGGCCAAACAAAGACATCAGATAAACTCAGGTGACAGGATTGTTTATTGGGAAGTACATTGAAAAGCTGGAGCCAGGACTTTTTACAAGGGATCATCTGATGGATAGTAGGTTAATTGGCCACTGTATATTTCTCTGATGGAGATGAGTGGTAGAACCAGGCTGGAGGCGGTGTTGAGAATAAAATGTGAATGTCCTTCCAATGAATTTGGGAGACCTTGTGGTGAGAATGCAATTCATCATGTCCCTTGAGATGTCAGATATAGACGGCCTAGGTCCCAGAAGCATACAGGAATCAATTCTATAGAGTGGATCATGAACTTTGTGCCAGGTCTGTGGTCTTGATTTCAAATGCCCAAATGTTGTGCTGGCATATTGAAGGTGGTGGTCACTGTCATCATTGATGTTTACGTTCACCATCGGGTGGAGCATGATGTGGAAATTATTCTACATTTTCGAGGATCATGCAGTGAATTTCAATTGTCAGAGGAAAGTGTGGTGCAGCTGCAATATGTTGATAGAGGACCAGGCTGAAAATAGCAATCACCAATTTATAGAGAGATAGAGTATGAAAACAGGCCCACTGAGTCTGCATCAACTATGGATCACTTATTTTTACTGTAACCCTTTCCTCACCAATTTTATCCTTCCCATATTTTCAACAGCTTCTCCCATATTCTGCCACTTACCTACACACAGGGGGGACAATGTACAGTGACCAATTAACCTACCGACTCATAAATATAGACACAAAATGCTGGAGTAACTCAGCGGGTCAGGCAGCATCTCTGGAGAGAAGGTAGGTGTGATGTTTCAGGTCGAGACCCTTCTTCAGACTGATGTCGGGGGAGGGGGAGGGGGAGGGGGCGGGACAAAGATTCATACCGACTCATACATTTTGTGATGACGGAGGAAAATGGAACACCCAAACAAAACCAATGCAGTTACAGGGAGAACATGCAAACTCCATACTAAGAGCACTTCAGGTCAGGGTTGAACCCAGATTCTGGAGCTTCATTTGAGGGCAAAAGAAGGGGGCAATTATATATTTTCCAAAAATTAAACCAATTAGTTATCATTGCAATGAATGGAGCAAAAAAGTGTTGAACAGCATCCATAAAACATTAGTGGTTACATTTTATTTTCAATAAGCTGCTGTAAAAAAGTAACTGAATGTTTAACATAGTGGATTCTTGCTTACCAGATGTTAACAGCTGTGATAGAACAATGTTGTCAATTATTTATCTACCTTTCAATTTTCAATAAGTGGTTGCTCTTTAAATATATTCTTTAAAATTACAAACAACGTTTGAAGCCCTTGCTGTGCTATTCATGATGGTGCAACAAAGTATTTAAACAGCAATCATCTTGATAGACAAATTTTAAAGTGTCATCATCCAAAGAACCACCAGCAATTGGACTGCCCCTTCCTTTGAACTACGGGGCCTTCCAAAACAAATCAGCCCAACTGCCTCCGGAATTGAAATTGAGTTTCAAGTTCCTCTACATTACTGTTAATACTTTTGTCCTAAAAAGTGCTTTATTTACTGTCCATATGTTAACACAGCATGTACAACAATGAATAACTATCTAAAGAAGGGTCCTGACCAAAGACTTGTCACCTATTCATGTTCTCCAGAGATGCTGCCTGATTCAATGAGATACTCCAGCACGTTGTGTCTTTTCATTCATATCTGTCAATGGGTAATTTACTTAAATAATGGCAATGGATATTGCTTAAACACAGCAAATGTGATAATTTGCCCCTTCTGATCATTTTTGACATAGTGGCAGCCACTTCAATTTCCTCCATTGTCCAATAATTGAATGGGTATCGGAGAGAGCATATGTGAGACTGGCAGCATCTGGGTTGATGATTTGAAAGAAATATCAGACTCTTTTACTCAAAATTATTAATGGGACATTGGGGTTCCCTCGTCATCATCTGTTCACTGGCTCACCAAACATGCTCGTGCTAATATGACAGAGTTGGGATGCATTGAGGCTTGAATCCCACCGTGTCAAAGGCTTGCTCAATAAGGTGTGCTTTCCCTGTTTGCTCAGTGAACCAAAATTTTAAGTCATAAATTCTTGTTTAATATAAGGATCAAAGTTATCAAAAAGGGCCCACGAAAAGATGGAGTTCATTCTGAATTGACATATAAATTGATTAGAGTGGCGCACAATCCCATCGAAAGTCCAAACCAGCTCAAGTGGCTGAATGGTTTACTTGTGTTCCTTGGATCATAAACTGTTGTATTAATTAACTACTTCAAGGGTACCAATACAAACAAAAAAATCACATTTGAATCATTTTCTGATGCTTTGTGAGGGTAATAATCAGTTCATTCTTATTAAAATCTGCTCTTCAATTATAGTAACAACATCGGCGAGACCAAGCGCAGGCTTGGCGATCGCTTCGCCCACCACCTCCGCTCAGTTCGCACCAACCAACCTGATCTCCCGGTGGCTCATCACTTCTACTCCCCCTCCCATTCCAAATCAGACCTTTCTGTCCTGGGCCTCCTCCATTGCCAGAGTGAGGCCCAACGCAAATTGGAGGAACAGCACCTCAAATTTCACTTGGGTAGTTTACACCCCAGCGGTATGAACATTGACTTCTCTAATTCCAGATATTCCTTGCTTTCTCCCTCCTTCCCCTCCCCCTTCCCAGCTCTCCCACAAGCCTACTGCCTCTTCCTTTCTTTTTCCCGCCCCCTCCCCCCCCGATATCAGTCTGAAGAAGGGTCTCGACCCGAAACGTTGCCTATTCCTTCTCTCCATAGATGCTGCCTCACCCGCTGAGTTTCTCCAGCATTTTTGTCTACCTTTGATTTTTCCAGCATCTGCAGTTCTTTCTTAAACATAGTAACAACAGCTTTCATTTTATGGCCTCTTTAATTTGGAGGAAAGTTCCAATGTTTGATGGGAATGCAATCAGACAGAAAAGGATGCTGATAATGTGCAGGCAAAAAACAGTCAGAGTTGGTTGAGAGCAGCGTGCCTCTTCAAATAAAGTGTTAAGGAGATTAGGGGTTATGAGGTTTACTCAAGCTTGAAAATGCATGTTTGTTGATGGTTATTGATGGCAGGAACTTTCATTCATGCTAAGTTGGCTTCATTGTTCAGGCACCAATACGAGACCTGGATATAAATATCTGAATATGATGGGTTGAATAAATGTTGGGACAAAGAAATTAAAAGTACCAGGGCAGCTTGATTGCTTTGCAATTAATGTAGAGGTTCTGCAACATAGGCATTGTTATAATTAACCAATATGCAAAGCTAATTTACACAGCCCACACAAATGCATTTAAGCAAACAAGGAGGTACAGGAAACTGCAGATGATAGTTTACAAAAAAAGACACCGAGTGCAGGAGTAGCTCTATGGGTCAGGCAACATCTCTCGAGAACATGGATAGGTAACGTTTTGTGTCTTTGTGTCTTTTTTCAGCAAACAAGTGTTAAAATTGATGATTTCAAACCCTTGGCTTGCAGATAATGCTGCTTCTCAGATGGCTACAGGTTCACGACGCATTATATAGGGTGATGTTTCAATGTAGTATTAGGAGATTGCTGTACTTCAGGAGATCTCACCTTTCAGATTAATTGTTGCATTCTCATAGTACCAAGTTTGGAAAAGTGGGCTAGTTCTGCTAGTACTTTGTCAATAGTATTATTTAAACAGATGATCTGAGCATTTAACATTGCAGTTGTTTCTGAGATCTTGAGTTAATTGTATTTCTCTCAATGAAATCAATGCTTAATTTGTCATGAAATACTGTGGGATATCCTGAAGATGTGAGAGATGTATACACATTTTCTTTTTTATTTAGTTCGAAGAGTGCCTGTTTATCTTTGTTTACGTAATTAAAATAGGGGATTTTCAGCTGTTCTTAAGAAAAATGTGTAATACCATTAATAATTTATCCAGCGCTCCAATCGAAGTAACGTAATGATGTATCAACAATAATGAAACGTGGTGCTGTACATTCTATATTCTATATATTTTCAATTCGGTCACTATGAAGGTTCTTCTGTCATTCATCACCTTTCAGCTGAAATTGTTGTATAGTTCTCTATGTTAGGCATCCATAACTAAATTGAAGTTTCATTTTATAGCTGTTTGTGTTTTTCCTATTTTTGAAGAATGGGCTAAAACTATTTCCTGAGACCAGGGTGTATCTCGCGAATTTTGCTCTGGCTGGTGTCTGTATTGTTTCAATATTTTAGGTCTCAATACTGCAGGCAGCTTCCTTGCAAATCTTGTGCGCATTCTTCAGAAGTTTACCATTACTTCTCTACTTTTATATACTTCAGGTTTTGCAATAATGGTTGGAATTTTATTAGTTTTGTTTTATGACTTTATCAGCTTGAGGATGCTACCTTCAATTTCCAGGGTGCCTGTAAACATACATCCTCCTGTTATTTTGCATTCATTCAAAGTATGCAATTTAAAAAAAAATGCATCTACAGTATTTGCATAAAAAAGTCATTGAATAGCAAGCGGCACATTTTAACTTCTCTCTTCCATCTCGCTGTGGCTTTTTATGCAATTCTCTAGATTTAACTTTGCAGTCAAATTCAAATTTTGATGCAATTCCATCTGTGGTTTATATTATCCATTCCAACTGCTCTGAAAAATGGCTAGACTCAGCGTTTTCTCTTGCATATTTTTAATTTAGTTTGGTTTCTTTTCCCTATCCCACATTCCTCAGTCTTATCAGCTACTCAGTTAATACTTTGTCAAAGGCATTTCAAAAGTTTATGTACATAATATCTCCATATTGCGTTGATTCTTGAGATATAGTATAATTTCAGATCAGCACTGCTCTCCATATCTCTTGTGATAATTGGGCCTTGAAGCATTATTTTTTCTGTCTAAATAATTTCCTTTATACCATTTAAATGTCATTCGTTATTGCAAATTTTGAGGGAATTTTCCTGCAGAATTAAAGGAATCTGGATGACCAGTCTGTGGAGTAATGAACGAACATAGTCAAGTGAAATAAAAAGAACTTTCGGTGGCAGAAATCGAAGAAAAACATTAAATGATGGAAATACTCGACAGGTTAGTTAGTGATCATCTGTGAAAGAATTCCCATATGGGATCTTTCTTCCAAAGTATTAATGCCTTTTTTCACTGCTGCTGCCTGACCTGCAGAGTATTTCCAGCATTCTTTTTATCATAAACTCTAAGTATGTATTTTGTTGTGCAGTAAAAAGATAGTCTTCTGCAGTTCATAATCTAAAATGTTTTAAACCTTGGTCAAGCTTCTTTAAAAGCTCTCAGGAGATGTATTACAATGGGATAATGCTGCAATTTGTAACTGTCAACATATGCAGTCAATTTATGAAATTCACAGCCATTTCTGTCATATGCAATTGCGAATATTAGTAAAAATATTCAGAAATTGCTGTCAATCTTACCAAGTTCATCCACTGGAGTGTGGTGTTGCTATTAGTATGGAATCTCTGTTTGAATGTGAACTTCAACCTCCTTTGAGCAAAAATCTCCGTGGGTCAGGCAGCATCTGCGGAGACAATGGACAGACAGTCTTACGGATTGGGATCTTTCTTCAAACTGATGTAGCTGGAGGAAGAAAACTGGAAAAGAGGGTTGGGAAAAGCCTGCCCCCACCCCAGATGGACGGACTGGGGTGGGGGCAGCAGGGGGTTGGGAGAGGGTTATTGTCAGATGGGTGGAGATGGTGACAAAGGCTAGAGGGGTAAAGGAGACAAAAAGGTGTCGGGGAAAGAAAGAGGGTTGGAATGAAATGTAAAGCTGGAGGGAAGGTTGTAGGTGAAAGGGAATGCAAGGGGAAGGATGAATGAGGGAAATGGGGAATTAGGAGACGGGATGGGGGGTTGGGCAGAGAGAGAGATGAGCGAGTGGAGGAGGGGAAGGATCAGGGTGATCTCTTTCTAAGCCCACCAGAGAAGAAGAATCCAGAGATTCACAATCCTGTGAGTGAACAAATCTTCTATATCTTAGTGCTAAATGACTTTCCTTATCTAAAGACTATGACTTTGTTTAGGACTCTCTAGCCAGAACATATAGCTTGGGATCCAAGGAGAGATAGCTGACTGTATAGAAAATTAGCTTCATGGAATGAAGCAGAGGGCGATGGTATAACGTTGTTTTTTGGACTGGAGGCCTTCATCAGTCAGAGTATTGATTATAGAAGTTGGGAGGTCATTGATGAGGTCAATTTACAGTATTGTGTTTAGTTTCAGTCACCCTGTTATAGGAAAGATGTTCAGCTGTAAAAGGTGCAGAGAAAATTTACAAGGATGTTTCCAGGACTCGGGGACCTCCGCTCTCAGAAGAGGTTGAGCAGGTTGGGCATTTATTCCTTGGAAATCAGGAGGATGATCTTATCGAGCTGTACAAGGTCATGAGAGGAATAGATAGGGTAAATATGCAGAGTCTTTTACCCAGATTGGGTGAATTATGAACCAGAGGACATGGGTTTAAGGTAAGGGGGGAAAAAGATCTAATAGGAAAGTGAGTTAAATTTTTGTGTTAAATTTTATTGTGTAATGTGTGTTCTTTTTAAGTGTATCGTTGCTGGCAAATTCATTTCGCTGCACCTTCGGGTGCATATGACGAATAAAATTGACTTTGACTTGGAGGGGCAACCTTTTTACACAAAGAGTGGTAGGTATATGGAATGAGCTGCCGGAGGAGGTAATTGAGGTAGGTACTGTCACAATGTTTAAAATACATTTGGACAGGTACACGGATAGGATAGGTTTAGAGGGATATGGGCCAATGGAGGCAGATGGGACTAGTGTAGGTGGGGCATGTTGGTACCAGCCACTGTTGGTTTTGGTGGTCATATTCTCAAATAGCGAATGTTTTTTTATTTTTGCTAGTTTGTTTTTTGGAACTTTTTAGATGCAAAGAAAACGCCTTTGCACTGATATGAACTCTCAATAAGATTAGATAGTTGAACGTATAGCTGAAAGACTGGCATAAAATGAAGTTTGGTGTATTCTCAACATTGTTTATTATTATATCTCACTGGCAACCTTAAATGTCAATTGATGCTAAGAGGATCCCAGTCTCGCTCACAAGTTATTAATTGGCACACTCTATATCACAAGTCAAAATGACCGTTAGACATATTATGTAACTGAACATACTAACATTTTAATCCTGCAGTAGCAGATAGAATTTGTAATTACTCGACCTTAAATTGGGAGTTAGAAGCTAGTATCAGCAATAATGACCATTACATTTTAGATTTTTGTTCAAAGCTTTTTGGTTCACTAATGTACTATTCCAGCACCTGTATCATCTGTGGCACAGTCTGTAGATTCCAGGGAGGACTGTTCAACCATCTCAGAACCCACAAACCTGTAATGGAAGCAAGTCATCTTCAACCAAAAGGACTGACAGAGAAGGCTTGCATTAGCACTGTGTTCTTGTGCATCTGCTGTGATCATTATTCTCTCTAGTAACTTCTGCATCAAGATTTTCTGCTGACCTTTGATTTTGTATCGTCCCATCATAAGACTTGTTTCTTGTGATATTTCACAATGAACGATGGTTGTTTTCAGCAACAAAAACTCCCAAACATTTGAAACTCAAAGCATTCAGAAGTTTCACCAAACCTCCCTTGGTTGAGGATTGGTAACAATGAGCAACAACAAAACAGTTTCATGCTGCTCTGCATTTCAATATTATTGCCGGATTGGAGAGATACTTCATCTTTCTGGAAATTAACCATGTAACAAACATTTGCTTTGTTTATGTTTATATAGAATTATATAGAACTCTGCATACAAATATTCATTATGATGTTAAAAAAAAATGCATTTATATTTTTAATACACTCTGCATGAAAAAATCAATGCAGAAAAGGTTTTCAAGGATTTTACTGTGACTGGAGAGGGCTTGATTTATGGATAGGCTTGGGGCCACTTTATCCTGTGCATAGACGGATAAGTGGTGACATTATAGAGTATTAAAAAAAACCATGAGGGGCGTAGATAGTTGAATGGTCTGTCTTTTGGAGCATGGGTTTGAGGCGAGAGTGGAAAGATTTAATAGCTAACTGAGGGGCAACATTTTCTAACAAAAGATACGTTTTATGTGGAACAAACTGCCAGAGGAGGTAGTTGAGATGGGCACTATAACAACATTTAAAAGACATTTGGAAGTGTCCATGCACATGAAAGGATTAAAAGGATATGGGCCAAATGCCGGGATGTAGGAATAGTGGAAATAGGGCATGTTGTTTCGCATGAGAAAATTGGGCTGAGATGCCTGTTTCTGTACTCTATGATTGTATTTCTTTATGAAATTGGTGACAACTGTTGCATGTTCATTGAGGTTTGGTGATGAATCCTTGTGGCCTAGTCCACCAGTTCGAAGCAGACCTGTAACCATTTGTTAGCTTTAGCTGCCCTCCTTGCCACTGCCATGCTCTTCAGTCTGTCTGTACACAAGTTGGGTCTGTTTCCATGCTGTATGACTCTATGACATCCCTCCATTTACTAAACTAATCAAGAAACAAAGTAGTCGAGTAACTCAGCAGAGCAGGCAGCATCTCTATAGAGCATGGATAGGTGATGTTTCAGGTCGGAACCCTCCAGCCTGAATAAGATGATGCTGCCTTACCCACTGACTTACTCCAGTCTTTGCCTTTTTTTGTAAACCTGTATCTGGAGATCTTTGTATCCATGTCCTAAACTAATCACTTTTATTTCACCGCCTTCCCAGAGGTGCTAGGTATTGTTACTGTGAACTCTACCTCATTTGGTAATTCCGTTATTGTACCTTCATTTATTTTTGCATTATAATTTTGCACCATTCTGCTGTTCTGCAATCCTATTTGTTATTATTGAAGGTGTACTGTTTACTATGTGAGCTTTATGTGAGCAAGGAATTTCATTGCACCCTATACAACAGTAGTTACATTTGCACAATTTCTTCTAATATGAGATAGTCACTAAGCACTTGCTTCTTTGTAAACATGGCAGAGCAAGTTCTTAATTAGAGGATCTAAAGTTACTGGAGTCCAGGCTCAGCAGCAGGAACATCAACAGACACACTAATGTCCAATGCAGGCCATTTATCTGAAGTTTCGGCAAAGGTTCTTGGTTATTTAAGTTATGAAACTCCAAAATTTGACATGCCCCTGAGAACTGCAGATTGCATCCGTTCAAGAATTAGATCTGGGATCGTCATTTTGCATGCTGCTGGCAGACCCTATTATGTGACATTCTACTTCCAACGTGAAACAAGAATGATATTTCCTTTAGATCCATAAAATGCTCAGGATCCAGTTAATGATAATGATATATTTGACAATAAAACAATGATAATCAAGCAATTTGTTTAGTTCAGTGGTAGGCAGGAGGTGGGGCAGGTTCATATGTTGTGCTACACAAGAACAGCTGAAACATAAAATGTACTGGAAGCTTAATGTCTCATGTGATGTGTTTGCTTAATTTGGTTTGCTTTTGATTTAGTTTTCTGCCGAAGGTTGTCAAGATGGGACACGTGTGTCAATATGTAATTTGCATTTTCATGAATCTGGATATATAATTGTAATTCATAATGCTTGGCAATCAACGGCACTTCATTTTTTCCCTCTTTATACTTATCTGGACAAGGTGTTTAAATGCTTACGGATGACAAAAGCTGGGTGGCAGTGTGAGCTGCCAGGAGGATGCTATGAGGTTGCAGGGTGACTTGGATAGGTTGGCAGGGCTCTCACTTAACTTTTTTTCACTGTTGCCAGCCGGGCAACGTAGGCAGCTTTTTAGGTTGCCGAATGACAGTTTAGGTGGTCATTTAAGACGGCTTGCATGACGCGTGCGATAATGTGCTCGGCCGAAGTGCGTAGTTACCAGTCGGAATTATGCTCAGTGAAGCATTCACATATTATTTCTGTTTCAAATAAAGTCATAAATTAAACATATTCACCAATCAAGACATGATATATACCACAATGACATGCAGCAAAATTATAATACAGTATCTCAACTCTTTTTACGCGTTGCAATGAATGCAATTTCTATTATTTCTTTCCGCTTCCAAACAAAAATGTGCTTGGATTATTCAGCATATGATCAGCCTGTATCAATAAATCCTGGACCATGGTAACATATATGCTTAACCATACACATTACAGATTGATGCACGCATGTTTTCTGTAAAGGACCGAAAATTATCATGACATGGCCATGGCATGGGTCTTTCCCTCTTGAATCTTCAATCATCAATCTCTGTTATGCCCAAAGCAAGGTAAGTTGATAAAGAATTGAATCGATCTGGTTGACACCTTTGAAGGTGGACACAGTAACAACATCAAGGGGGGAAAAATAGATACATAATATGTCCCTACTGCTTTAGGATTTTGTAATTTAAAAGAAATAAAGAGAATGGAAGTGTACTTTGATTTTCTTTTCCTTGTAACATATTTGTTACTGTGTTATTATTATTACCTGACCAGACCTATACCATACTTTTGAATGTACATAGTACCTCTTTTACTCTGTGCCCACTAAGAAGATGAGTCATGGAAGTAGGTGACTATATTGAATCAATCATGGAACTTGGCAAGTGAAATTTTTTGGGGGGAGGGAATTCAACTTTAAATGAACAGAAACATTATATTTGTGAGAACTTGTGTAACTTTTCTGCTTGATATTTAAACCATCTCCTGAAAAGCAAAGTAAAGACAGAACTGTTCAAATACATCTAAAAGTCACTTTAATTGTCATCTGAGTCACTCTCGAGCAGAGCATCCTTCTCATCAGACTTGTCACTGTCAGGGTGAGGTCCCGAGGCAGGTACTGCAGCTGGGCCTTCTCCCGTTTCAGGCCTCCTTGCCCTCATCCCTCCTGCATGCCACAAGCTGATGGCTGGCCGGGGATCAAGGTCCTTGATGTTACTGGCATGCAGCATGATGAGGAGCTGGTCCGTCACCTGGTCGTCCTGGAGGGAACTTCATAGTTAAGATGGCGGTGCCTGTCGGTGGCGGCCTCTGCAGTCCGTCTATCTTTTTTCTTTTTGTCCTGTTAAGTGTATGTTTTGGTTGTAGTTTATATATTATTTTTAGCTGTGTATATGTGGGGGGGCGGGGGAAACTTTTAAATCTCTTCCCTGTACTGGGACCCAACCTTTTCTCTGTCGGGTCTCCGTTGTCGTTGGTGCCTAGCACTGTGGAGCGGCCGGAATTGACCTGGGGCTCCAGTCGCAGAGCCTGCGGACTCACCATCGCGGAACTGGCCGGCTTCGGAGCATGGAGAGCTGTGGTGGCGCTCGAATGCAACCCGACATCGGAGCTCGGAAGCTTCAGCCGCAGGCCTGGTGGATGGTAAAATCGCGAGCTCGCGGGTCCCTGGTGGGAGACCGCTTTTCGGAGCTCCCGCAACGGCAACTTCTCCCGCCCGAATCGCGGGGTTAAAAATGACCCGGAGCGGGGCCATACATCGCCTGGCGCGGCTTTAACGGCCGCGGGACTTACCATCGCCCGCCGGGGGCTCCAACATCAAGACCCGGAGCAGGGCCTTACATCGCCCGGCTCGGCCTTAACAGCCGCGGGACTTACCATCGCCTGCCGGGGGCTTTAACATCGGGAGAAGAATAAAGAACAGGGGAGAGACAAGACTTTGCCTTCCATCACAGTGAGGAGGTGTTTGGAGATTCACTGTGATGGATGGCGATCACGGTGGCACAGCGGTAGAGTTGCTGCCTTACAGCAAAATGCAGCGCCAGAGACCCGGGTTCGATCCCGACTATGGGTGCTGTCTGTATGGAGCTTGTACGTTCTCCCCGTGATCTGCGTGGGTTTTCTCCGAGATCTTCGGTTTCCTCCCACACTCCAAAGACGTACAGGTTTGTAGGTTAATTGGCTTGATTAATTGGCTTGATAAAAATGTAAAATTGTCCAAGTTGGCGATATGCAGAGTACTGCCCTGCCGACTACAAAATTCAGAAGGTTCAGAAGATGTTTGTGTAAATTGTATTAATTGTGTGTCTTGGTTTTTTTCTTGTTCGTATGACTGCAGAAACAAAATTTTGTTTGAACAGGTTCAAACGACAATAAACGGTATCTTATCTTAACTTATGGTGGTCTTCAGCTGCTTCAGCCTCACTCAGCTTCAGCTGAACTTGCCGGTATGGTAAGGACGAGGTCAAGGAGAGTGCAGATGTTGGGTAGCTCTTCTGGTGTGGGAATTCAGGAACACTATGCTGTATCACAACAACCCTTTCAGCAACTTGGCTGTACTTGGCACTACACTGGAGCATTAGGGGGAGCTTCAATGCCCAAATTTCTGATGAAAAAGTGGGGAAGGACTGGTAAGCGAGACAGAGAGAGATCGAAAGAGCAGAGACAGAGGTAGTGACAGAGACAGATAGGAAGACAGGGACAGAGACAGGTACATGGATAGGACAGGTTTGGAGGGATATGGACCAAATGCGGGCAGGTGGCTTTGCAGTTTCTTTCCCCCTCCCGTGGGGTGAGGGATTTAAGCGCCTGTCCCATTTGGGCGACATTTTCGGCGACAGCCTGAAAAGAGGTTGTCGCGTCCTGGTCGGGTAGTGACACTTCATGACGCATGGTGATGCATGTAGTAAAGCGTGGTGACGCGCGGTGTCTCACTGTCGCCCCAAGATTTTGGAATGTTCAAAATCCAGGGGCGACATTTGGGTGTCTCGTGTCGTGCGCCCTGTCACACTCTGACGTATGCTGTCCTGCGGGTGACGCCCGGTTGGGGTTAGGGACCACAGACGGGCTGTAAAATAATCTTCCTTCAATGCATGGATTTTAAACATTAATATATTAAAATTAATACAATAAAATCAATTGTGCAAATGAAAAGATGTCTGAATCGTTCAGTTTTATTTTGTATTGGTCCGCTTCCAGATCCAAATCACCATCTCTAACTTTTCACAGGGATGGATTCAGTGAGTGTAGACTGAACTCCCCTTTCCCCTCCACCCCCCTCTTCCCCCCTCCTGCCCCCATCCCCCCTTCTCCCTTCCCCTCTCCCCCCTTCTTCCCATCCCCCTCTTCCTCCTCCCTGCTCCACTCCTCTCCCCCTCCACTCCCCCCCCCTCCCCTCCCCTCACATCTCCTTCTCCCCCTTTTCCCCCCTTTCTCCCATTTTCCAACCCCCCCCCTCCGCCCCCTCGCCTTGCTTCAAAATGGGTGGTGGGTATTTAGACTCAGTGGCCGGAGCAGGTGGGTGGCACTGGTACATTGACAACATTGCCTGTACCCAGTTGAAAAGCCCACTGCTTCTGCAGGTTTGGAGAGACCATTGGAAGAGAGATCTGCCTCTGGGACAACTTGTGACCAACAGTTTAGTTACCATGCAGAATATTGGGGGTTCGAGTCCAACCCCTGGGGCCCCTGTGTCACATTTAGTTCAGAGATTCAGTGCCCTTTGGCCCACCGAGTCCGCACCGACCAGCGATCCTCTGCACACTATCCCACACCCGCTAGGGACAATTTATACTTAAATACCAAGCCTAGAGTTAGGGTTAGGGTTATCTCCCGCACTCCAAAGGTGCCCAGGTTTGTATAAATTGACCCGAGAGTGTGTGGGATAGTGTGCAGGGGATCGCTGGTCGCAGGCTGGGTCAACAAATGGGGGGCGTTGGGGAAAGTAGGGGGGGGGGTTGGAGAAGGGGGGGAGAAGGGGATGTGAGGACTGGGGGGGGGGAGTGGAGAAGGGGAAGAAGTGTGGAGCGGGGAGAAGGGAGGAAGGGTGGGGGGGGGTGGAGAAGGAGGGATGGGGGCGGGAGGGGGGTGGAGGGGAGAGGAGTTCAGTCTACACTCACTGAATCCATCCCTGTGAAAAGTTAGAGACGATGATTGGATCTGGAAGAGGACCAATACAATTGTAAAACTGAACGACTCAGACATCTTTTCATTTGCATAATTGATTTTATTGTATTAATTTTAATATATTAATGTTTAAAATCCATGCATTGAAGGAAGAATATTTTACAGCCCATCTGTGGTTCCTAACCCTAACCTTAACATACCCCGAATTGGGCGTCACCCGCAGGAGAGCATACATCAGCGTGTATGTCGTGCAACTTGGACAGCGGACGGCCTGATTGTGCCGGCGTTTCTCAGAGAGCTCCTGCCTTATTCTTGTTTCCTGCCTTGCCCTGTGGAGTTGCTGCTTGTTTGTGAACCAGCGGCTCAGGCAGCGGATTGGCGCTCGACACCACTGCAAATTGTTCTGTTGCTGTTGTTCCCTTAAAGGGCCAGTCCCACTTTGCGATTTTTTTCGGCAACTGCGGAGCGTCAGTGACGGTTTTACAGGCGTCAGTCACTGACGCTCCGCAGTCGCCGAAAAAAAAATCGCAAAGTGGGACAGGCCCTTTAAGGGAACAACAGCAACAGAACAATTTGCAGTGGTGTCGAGCGCCAATCTGCTGCCTGAGCCGCTGGTTCACAAAAAAGCAGCAACTCCACAGGGCAAGGCAGGGAACAAGGATAAGGCAGGAGCTCTCTGAGAAATGCCGGCACAGTTTGCATCAGGCCGTCCGCTGTCCACATCAGCAAGCTTTCCTTCGCTTGTCAAGCCGGGCACAATGACACAACTTTTAGGTTGCCCGGCGGGACTTTAGGTGGCCATTGGCAACCGGGCGACCGTTAATTTCGAGCCCTGGTTGGGTGAGTGGGCAGAAGAATGGCAGATGCAGTATAATGTGGATAAATGTGAGGTTATCCACTTTGGTGGCAAGAACAGGAAGGCAGATTATTATCTGAATGATGTCAGATTAGGAAAAGGGGAGGTGCAACGAGACCTGGGTGTCCTTGTACATCAGTCACTGAAAGTAAACATGCAGGTACAGCAAGCAGTGAACAAAGCAAATGGCATATTGGCCTTCACAGGGCTGGCCCTAGGCCGATTGAACCGATTTTTCCAAATTGGGCCCCGCGCCCAAGGGGGGCCCCGCGTTAATTTTCCGTATTTCATATGGAAATACAAATTCGCTTTGTTAAATAAAGATTTTTAAAAAAACATTCGCCATACGGATTTTTTTACAAAACTTACATGGTTTTGTACATGGAATACAAGCGCTGTACGGTCATCAGACACAAACGATGTGTTAACAGCCTGTAGTTAACAAGTAGTTATCCAATGCGTCATCAATGCATCGATCCACATTCCTCAGTAAATGTGTAATTGTGTTTTAGAAGAAGTATTAATGACGCTGCGTTCCTTTGAATACAATTCACGCGGCGTCATTAACACTTCTTCAAAACATAATTACATTTTACTGAGGAATGTAGATTGATGCATTAATGACACATTGAGAATTTCTTAAAACTCACCATCATGAGTGAGAACTTCTTCTTGGTCTGCAGGTTAGTCATTCAATTTACCTACTGACCCACGTTGTGTCTCTCTGTCTTTCGCTCGCGCGCTCTCTCTCCCGTTCCCCACCTCTCTCTAGCTCTCTCGGCATTCCCGGAATCATTTACGTTTTGCGGTATACAAAAATGCTGGAGAAACTTAGTGGGTGAGGCAGCATCTATGGAGCGAAGGAAATATGCAACGTTTCTGGTCGAAACCCTTCTTCAGACCCGGCTATTTCCTTCACTCCATAGATGCTGCCTCAAGCCCTGTCCCACTGTGCGAGTTCACCCAAGAGCTTAAAATCTTTGGTAGCATCTCTGTCCCCTTCTTCAAATTCCCACTTTGAAATAAAATACAGTTTTCGACTTAAACATTTTGCAGCAGGATCGCGATTAGTCGATTCCCACGCATTTTCAATCATCGTTCGATTCAGTGTAATTTTCACACCTGGTTGATATAGTTGTTTTTTTAAAGATACAGTACATTACAATAAATAGTTTCAAGCATATCCGGTACTAAACGCACAAACATTAAGGTGGTTACTGATGTTACAAAAAGGTTATAAATGAATATAATTTCAAAGTGAAATAGGAGATTTCCATGGAAAGAATATTTAACCAGAATATGGTGAGGTCGCTGCAAAATGCTCACTTAAAACAATACGCCGTCAACTCAGGATTGTTTCTTATCCCTCTGACAGGTGTTTCAATCTCACCTCGCAACTCGCTGTTAATCGATTCATAGCTATTAATTTTCATTCCTGGTCCGTATCGAACTTCTCCAAATGTAAACGCTTCAAGTTACGCTTCTTGTGTGGTGGTAAGGAGGGAGGGGGGGGGGGGAAATGATAGGATAAAATACCATATATTCGTATTTATATAGCGATCCTGCTGCGAAATTTTTGTCGAAAGTTGTATTTTATTTCAAAGTGGGAATTGGAAGATGCTACAGAGGGACAGAGATGCTACAGAGATTTTGATAGGAAGGAAACGTTACAGCAGCTGAGTAAAAGATTAGTCAAATGGTAGGTTCAATGAAGATCGGGCGAGGGCGATTGGGGGTGGGGGAAAAGTATCTATAGCTTGGGACTTGCCTAAAGGAGCACTGGATTATCATTCCACACCAAATTTCTTAGAGAATAATACATTTTATGCAATTATCACAACATTTCGTTGGATATGGATCAACCTATGGTACATGCTTGTAAATTTGTAAAACAAATGTTCTTTAAGTACTGTTGTTTCTGGAATGGGGTGACTGATAACAAATAACCTACATTCTATATTTTGTGATAATGTGGCTGAAACAACGGCATATTTTGTGATATTTATTGAGATAGAAAGATACAACTGAGTTTGGGCAAGATATTACCTTGCAACATTCTGTATGTCTGATAGATATTATGAAATGGAACAGAAATTATGGGAGGATTACATAAAACTACAATTCAAAGGTAATGAATATACAGAGTATTCTTATTTCCATCATGAACATACAATAGTGATATAGGACACCAGGTCCTACTACAGTAAACTCACGAGCTACTACGGTATGACTACGTGTTAAAAACTATAAATTTTTTACATCCTGAGTATATTTTACACGTGGACATTTTTCAACATGTTGAAAAATCTTCACGAGTTACCACGTTTCCCGAGTACCTGCCGTTAGCGCTAAGAAATGGCATGTTGGCCTTTATAACAGGAGGAATCGAATATAGGAGCAAAGAGGTCCTTCTGCAATTGTACAGAGTTCTAGTGAGACCGCACCTGGAGTATTGTGTGCAGTTTTGGTCCTTTAATTTGAGGAAGGACATTCTTGCTATTGAGGGAGTGCAGCGTAGGTTTATAAGGTTAATTCCCGGGATGGTGGGACTGTCATATGCTGAGAGAATGGAGCAGCTGGGCTTGTAGACTCTCGAGTTTAGAAGGATGAAAGGGTATCTCATTGAAACATATAAGATTATTAAGGGTTTGGACACGCTAGAGGCAAGAAACATGTTCCCGATGTTGGGGGAGTCCAGAACTCCAGGGGGGGCCACAGTTTAAGAATAAGGAGTATGCCATTTAGAACGGTCTCTATGGGTGTTCCTGTTCCTGGACCACTCTTTCAATCACTCATTTACTATCTTTGCTAACTCTTTCTATCCTTTTTCTTATTAAAGTTTAAAATAAGAAGTGGTACAAGAAAAGTATAATTTTATGTTTGTTTGAGATCACTGTACTGTACAATACTTCTAATAAAAAAATAAAAAAATAAAAAATAAAAGAAACGTATAAGATTTGTTAAGGGCTTGGACACGGTAGAGGCAGGAAACATGTTCCCGATGTTGGGGGAGACCAGAACCAGGGGCCACAGTTTAAGAATAAGGGGTAAGCTATTTAGAACGGGGACGAGGAAACACTTTTTCTCACAGAGAGTGGTGAGTGTAGATTTCTCTGCCTCAGAGGGCGGTGGAGGCAGGTTCTCTGGATGCTTTCAAGAGTGCTGGATAGGGCTCTTAAAAATAGCTGAGTCAGGGGATATGGGGAGAAGGCAGGAACGGGGTACTGATTGTGGATGATCAGCCATGTTCACATTGAATGGCGGTGCTGGCTCGAAGGGCCAAATGGCCTACTCCTGAACCTATTGTCTATTGAAACGTTCCGAGCTCCGACGTACCCGCTACGTTCATTCTACGTGTTTACCACGAGTTTTGATTTTTTTAAACTCGGGAGAGCTCTTGGGTGAACTTGCACAGTGGGACAGGGCTTCACACCCGCTGAGTTTCTCCAGCATTTTTGTCTATCTTCGATTTTCCAGCATCTACAGTTCCTTAGCCGTTTTGCGGTGATGGCTGCATCTACGGTTCCTTTCTGTTGGGGGGGAGGGGGGGGAAGAGTCCTGGCCCGTGGCGGCTCCTGATAAGTGATATGTTCCCTCCGCGGGTTCTGCCTTGCCCGCTGAGTTCCTCCAGCACTCTGTGTTTTTTGTTTGGCTCTGAAGTTGAAGGTGGACCCCACTGTGTCTACCTTCAACTCCCTGTCTGTGATGGCTCAGCAGGACAGGCAGGGCTCTGGGGAGAGGGTTGCGGTTCTGGTCAAGATCCTTCTTCAGACAATCACAAGTACTCTCACCGACAAGAGTTCAGTTCAGTCTGAAGAAGGGTCTTCTCTCCAGAGTCGCTGCGTTGCCTGTCCTGCTGAGCTACTCCAGCTTTTGTCTATCTCCAATTTCAGAGTTAGATAAAATTGCAGACTTGATTTTTAAAATCTCAAAATTTTGTAACATTGCTAGAAAATGTACCGCAAAATCAATTCTGCAATTTTATCTGACTCTGAAATTGGAGATAGACAAAAGCTGGAGTACAGAACATCAAGAACGATGTTGCTGTACTGAGGTATAGCCAAGTCTATCCCTCATTGCTAGCAGCTGATGGGAAGCGGCTGTAAAGTGGGAAGTGGCTGAAAAAGGACAGCGCTGCTGGGGGAGGGGGGGGGGGGGGAGAGAGAGAGAGTTCATTTCACAGCGTGTGGGTAGTCTGTCCAGGGGTAAAGTTGCGGGGATGGCAGGAGGTTTGAGAAGGAGGGGGTCGACCGGGGATCATGCCAGCATCCAGCTCAAGGGCGGGGCAGCGGGCGATGGGCAACAGGACAGCGGGCGGTGGCGCTTACTCCATGCATCAGTACGAGTAACCTCAATTGATCCCTTGTTCGCGCTGACACAGGAGTAAGCTCCACCGCCCGCTGTGATGTTATCCAATGAATATGAATCCAATTAAAATGAATATTTTATATAATGTATAGGTCCATTGTCTATTTTTATTGGTACACTGTCTGTGTTATAAATATTACTTGCACATTGGAGTATGGAGAAACGCAATTTCAATCCTCTGTGTAACTACTTGTTACATTATTTGAATTGACAATAAAATTACTATTACTATTACTATTACTATCCATCACCCGCTGACCCACTCCACTCTATGATCATTGCTCTTGAGCTGGTCCCCTCACTGTTCAGACGGAGAGCACTGCCAGAGGTGAGCGGGCCGGCTGAAGGAGCTGAGATGGCAGTCGGTTCCGCTGTCCGGTGATGGAGGCCGCTCGTAGGCGAGCTGCTTCCCTCCCCGGCCACAATGCGGTAGCTCCGCGCCCAGAGCGCCGCGGCAGCGGTGAGTGAGTGTTACTGGCAACTTTACCCTTGGTTAGACTCCCCACATGCTGTGAAAGGAACTCTCCCCCGAATTGTCATGTTACTCACGACACGTGACTCATTTATAATTATTTATTTATATTTCTACTAAAATTTTTCTCAATTGGGCCCCGCACCTCCTAAGGCCGGCCCTGGGCCTTCATTGCGAGAGGATTTGAGTTTAGGAGCAAGGAGGTCCTACTGCAGTTGAACAGGGTCCTGGTGAGACCACACCTAGAGTATTGTGTGCAGTTTTGCTCTCCTAATTTGAGGAAAGACATTCTTGTTATTGAGGGAATGCAGCATAGGTTCACGAGGTTAATTCCCGGGATGGCGGGACTGACATATGATGAAAGAATGGGTCGTTTGGGCTTGTATTCACTGGAGTTTAGAAGGATGAGAGGGGATCTTATAGAAACATGTAAATTATTAAGGGATTGGACAGGCTAGATGCAGGAAAATGTTCCCCATGTTGGGGGGAGTCCAGAATTAGGGGTCCCAGTTAGGACTGAATTAGGAGAAGGCCATTTAGGACTGAGAAGAGAAAACCCTTTTTCACCCAGGGAGTTGTGAATCTGTGGAATTCTCTGCCACAGAGGTAGTGGAGGACTATTCACTGGATGGTTTCAAGAATGAGTTAGATTTAGGTCTTAGGTATCCGAATCAAGGATATGGGGAGCAAGCAGGAACGGGGTACTGATTTCGGATGATCAGCCATGATTATATTGAATGCCGATGCTCGCTCGAAGGCCCAAATGGCCTACTCCTGCACCTATTTTCTATATTTCTATGTTTAAGTACATCATCTGAGTACAAGGACCAAATAGTATCATTGTAAATTAGAAATAATTCACGAGTATATTCATCAAGTTGCATGCGTGTTTTTGTATACATATTAATAACATTACACCATGAATATTTAAGAATCTATTTTGATTGAATTTTAATGCAAATTGTGGATCCCTGCCTTGGTTTATGATTTTATAAGGAGTGTATTTTCCACTCTTTATTGCATTCAATTTTCTTGTTTAGTTTAGAGATACAGCACGGAAACAGACCCTTGGGTCCACCCGTTCACATTAGTTCTATGTTATTTCACTTTCTCAACCACTCCCTAAACACGAGGGGCAATTTACAGAGGCCAATTAACCTGCAATCTTCGGCATGTGGGAGGAAACTGGAGCATCTGGAGGAAGCCAACGTGGTCACAGGGAGAATGTGCAAACTCAACACAGGCAGCACCCGAGGTCAGGATCGAACCCGGGTCTTGGACGCTGTGACGCAGCAACTCTACCAGCTGTGCCACTAAAATAATTAAATAAACAACAATCAAAAGTTGATTTTAGTCATGATTACTATGAAATTGCCAGATTATTCAAAAACATACATATTTTACTGAAAAACTTTAGCAAAGGCAATCCTTATCTAATTTGTGACTATGCGTGACTGCAGTCTAAAAAGAAAATTAATGAACTTGACTGCTTTCTGGATCAAAATATATCTATCAAAATACATATCAAAATTGGTATGGACTATGTGGACTACAAAGGTTCAAGAAGACAGCTGATCTTCACCTTCTTTACTATGTAGACTGCAAGAGCAAAATAGCTCATCATTAACTTTGTTGGAGTAATCAGAAATGGATAATATATACTGACTTTGCCAACAACACATTTATGAATTAAGTAGACAAAATTGAAGTTTATCCAAGTGAAATATTGGCTGAAGTAAATCAACAGCGTACTCGCATGCATGCTTTTGTTGAAAGTGGCAATGACTCCCCCATGTTCACAGTACATCAAAAATACGAGGTAATCATAATCAAGAAATCATCCCCGAAGGCACAAAATGCAAGCTCCGAGTTCATTAATTGAAAGCTAAAGCTGATGCATTATTTGTATTTATAGAGAATATTTAAAGTATAAAACATTCAGCAGTGAATTTTCAAACAATTTGTCATTTTGCCTCATGGGATATTAAGGCAGTTACCCCAATAACAGTGGCAGAAGTAGGTTTAACAAGTAACAAAGGGATAGAAAGAAAGGCAAGCAATTACTTAGCACCTTTCTCAAGCACTTTACAATATATTAATATCTTTCAAAGCTATTATCACTATTATGCTCAATATGTTCCAGCAGACTACAATATGATGATGGTCATAATTTTTTAATCAGAATACCATTTGAAATAATGTATTCATATATTTTAGATACATTAAGGAGCAGACAGTATTTTGGTTGAAGATTTCATCCAAAATACAGCACCTCCAGCAGTGTAGCCTTCCCTCATTGTTGCATTGGCGTATTTAAACCAGAATTTTAATGGTCAAATCTTTAGAGCTTTCTTGAATTAGAAACTTGTGAAGCAGAAGTAAAAGTGCTACCATAGTCGACAATGACTGATGTTGAATAAAACAAAGAAAGAGTGGTAGAGAGAGAGATTATTTTTTAATGATGGATTTCCAGAGATTAGGTCCTTGACAGCTGGAAATAAGACTGCCAACAGCGGGTTATTAAAATCAAGATGCCAGAAATTAAGGAATACAGATATGTCTGACTGTTGTAGCACTGCATTACAGAAATGGGGAGTGATTTTTATGTGAGGTTACACAGAGTACTGGAATAAATGAGCACAATTTATAATGTTCAAGGACTTTAGAGCAAATAGGTAGCTGGGAAATTGTTCCATTAGTTATGTCCTCAAATAACCATGTACTTTCATGGTGTGGTTTGTATCATTGATGAAGAAATGCTACAGTTGTTATTGTGCTGATACTTGTTTTATGCTGACACTTTAATAGAGTTATCAGCACAAATTGAGAATATAGTAATAAATTAATTCCATAGTTTGGAATTTGTAGGAAATTACATAATATTTCACTGCGTGATGTTATACTTTCATTTCAGGCAGTAATTGCAGTGATTTTATTCTATTTTCATTAAGTTAGAATATCCCGATTTAAACATTGGGGGTAGACACAATCCTTTCATGATTTAAGCGGTGCTTTCCTGAATTTGTTCCAAACAATCTGTGCAATCTAGGACAAAAATAGTTTGCTTTTGTTCTATTATGCTTATTCTGAGGGGTTGTATTTTTTGCTGTGTGCTTCTTGCCACCTAGTGGTACAAACTCTGAATTGCTTTGATTTGCAAAATGATTTTGTTAAGACTTTGGAACTGTTCAATAATAGCACATTTCCCAAAAGGAATTTATTGCATACATTTTTGGTACTCAGAATAGTAGTGTCCACAATGTGATGCAAGATATTAAAATAATGCATTAAATGTTTTAATGTGAGATTTGATTAATTGTAAAATATAGAATAGTATAGCACAGGAAGAGGCTCTTTGGCCCAGCATGTCTGTGTTCACCATTATTCCAGAGTAAATGTATCACATCTGCCTGCAAGTAGTGTATACTTCCTATTTGTGCTTGCCTGTTTATGTTTATAAAAATTCCTCCCGGATCTGTTTCCACTATCTCCTTTGGCAATGCATCCTAGCATCTATCAATATTTGTATAACAATATAGCTTTCCTTGTATAGTCTGAAGAAGGGTCTCTTCCTGAAACATCACCCCTTTCCTTCTCTCCAGAGATGCTGCCTGTCCTGCTGTTACTCCAGCTTTTTGTGTCTATTTTCGGTTTAAACCAACATCTGCAGTTCCTTTCTATACATATCTTGCCTTGTATATTGCTTTCAAGCTTTCCTCATCTCCCCGCCCCCACATTGCTTACCTTTAAAACTCTGTTATGCCCTCTGTTGTTTGACATTTCCATAATGAGGAAAAGATTATCTGCACCATCAATGCCAATTTGAGCATAGAACAGTGCAGTGCAGGAACTGGTCCATCGGCCCAGAATATCTGTGCTGAACATGATGTGAAGTTAAACTAATCTCCTCAGCTTGCACGTGATTCTTGTTCCTCCATTCCCTGCACCTCCGTGTGCCTATCGAAAAGCCACTTAAATGCCACATTTGTATCTGCCACCACTTGCTGCGCACTCCAGCACCCCCCAGCACCCACCACTCTGTAAATAAACTTGCACTGCAAAACTTCTTTAAACTTTGGCCCTCTCTCCTTAAAGCTATGTATCTCGTCCTTGACATTTGCACCCTGGAACTGTGATTTCCTGTCTCTTATTCTCAATACCCTAACCGATGAAATCAAGCATATCATATGTGTCTATCTACACTCTGTTTGTATCTACTATAAGTTTCTGTGTGACCGTCTCTCCCTGCTCCCCCTCTGGGTTCTGTGAGACCATCTCTCACTGCTCCCCCTCTGTGAGTCTGAAGAAGGGTCTCCAACCGAAACATCACCTATCTATGTTCCCCAGAGATGCTGCCTGACCCGTTGAATTGCTCCAGCACTTTGTGTGATTTTTTTTTGTAACCAGCATTTGCAGTTCTTGTGTCGCCAATTTACTTATGTTGTCACTTTCAGGGTGTTGACTTGGGCTTGAGATCTGTATGTACACCAATGCTGTTAAAGGTCTTGCCATTAATTGTCCTTGCACTTGTATTCAACCTCGAAGTGGTGTGAAATTTTTTTTTTTTAATGTAGCCTATTTGTTCATTTTCAATGACTTCTTTAGTACTGATTTAATTAGTGTAATTTTCAATGTTGCTTTATACTCATTTTCTACATGGACATATAGAATATGTGAAAATTAATTGTGCTTGACTATGAATTCGTGGCACTGGTTTATTCAAGACTGAGTAGACAATTTGGCATTAGTGACGAAACAAGAAGATAAAATGGGCAGATCAGATTCCACTTATTCCCAGGAAGCTATTTGTGCATTTAAATATTTTTTTTATTTGTGAGGATTTACTTTAAAATGGTTTACAAGTAAATGATGCCTACCATATCATAAAAGGAAGGCATCTGTATTCCTATAACAATAGGCTTTTTTTTAAGAACAGCTTGCCATTACCCGTAAATTGCAAATGTTTCACGTTTTTTAAGTTAAATTGTTCGAAAACAAAATACCGTATCAACCTCTTTGTTGTTGCACTAATTTGCTTTCTTTTTTTTCTTACAGAAAGAATTAAGTTTGCCAAGAAAAGGAAGTTTGTAAGTAAACAAAATTAAACACACAGAATTATAGTTGTGATATATTGACAGATGTTTTAAAGATTTTC
>JAXLNO010003298.1:0-5000 GCA_038087875.1 Malacoraja senta
GGTTAGAGGAGGGGGGGGAGAGGAGGTGGAGAGAGGAGGGGCAGACAGGAGGGGCAGAGAGGAGGGAGTGAGGGGGAGGGAGGGGGAGAGAGGAGGGGCAGAGAGGGGGTTAGAGGAGGGGGGGAAGGGAGAGAGGAAAGGGAAGAGTGGGGGTGAGGAGGGTGAGATGGGTGAGAGAGGGTGAGAGAGGAGGGGGAGAGAAAGGGGAGAGAGAGAGGAGGAGGAGAGAGGAGAGAGAGAGAGGGGGAGAGGAGTGGGAGAGGAGGGGGAGAGGAAGGGGGAGATGTGTGAGAGAGGAAGGGGGAGAGGAGGGGGGGAGGAGGGGAAGGGAGAAAGGGAGAGAGGAGGTGGGAGAGGAAGAGTAGAGGAGGGGGAGAGAAGGGGCAGAGGAAGGGGAGAGGAGGAGGAGAGGAGGAGGAGAGGAGGGGGAGAGGAGGGGAGAGGAGGGGAGAGGAGGGGAGAGGAGGGAGAGAGGATGGGGAGAGGAGGGGAGAGAGGAAGGGGAGATGTGTGAGAGAGGAAGGGGAGAGGGGGAGAGGAGGGGGAGGGAGGAAGGGAGAGAGGAGGAGGGAGATGAGTGGGTAGAGGAGGCGGAGAGGAGGGGGAGGGAGGAAGGGAGAGAGGAGGTGGGAGAGGAGTGGGGTGAGGAGAGAGGCGGAAGGGGTAGTGGTAGGGATAAAGGAATGGAGAGGAAGCGGAAGAGGAAGAGGGATGAGGAGAGGAAAGCGAAGGGGGAGAGGAAAGGGGAAGAGGTAAAAGTGGGAGGGGGGAGGAGGTTGAGGAAGGGCGTGGAAGGAGTAGAAGGGGAGAAGAGGGAGGAGAGGGGAACATGAAATGGTGGAGGGGGAGGGGGAGCGCTGGGGGAGGGAGGGCGGAGGGAGGGGGCGAGAGTGAGAGGGAAAGAAGGGGAGAGGGAGGGGGTGAGGATGGGGAAGAGGGAGGGGAGCAAGGGGAAGGTGTGAGATGGTGGGGGGGGGAGGCTGGAGATGCGGGGGGGGGGGGCTGAGGAAGGTAAGCGGCCGGGAGATGAAGGGCGAGAGGGGGAGAAGATGGGGAAGGGAAAGGGGAGGGGAGGGGGAGTGGGGGAGAATGGGGAAATGGGGGGAAGGGGAGGGGCGAGATGAAGAGGAGGTGAGAGGAAGGTCGATGTGGTGAGAGGAAGGGGAGGAGAGGAGGAAGGGGGAGGCGAGGAGGAAAAATGGTGGGGATGAGGAAGGGGTGAGGAAGGGGAGGGTGGGGGAAGTGGGGAAAGGGGTAGGCGGGGGGAAGAGGGTGAGAGTGGGGAGGGAGTGGGGGAAGTTGAAGAAGGGGAGGAGGCGAATAACGGTGCAAGAGGGAATGAGGAAGGGGGGGAGGTGGAGATGGGCGAGTGAGGGGTGGAAGTGGAGGGGTGGGGAGGAAGATAATGAAGGGCAAGGAGACAGGGGAGTGAGAATGGAGATAAGGAGGAGGGGTGAGAAAGGGGGAGGGGTGTGGAAGGGGAAGCAGAAGGGAGGAGAGGAAGGGGGAGAGGGAAAAAGTAGGAAAGCGAGAATGGGAAGGAAGGGGAGGGGAAGAGGAAGGGGAGGGGGGAAATGGAGAGAGGGGAGGAATGGGGAGGGGAGAGAGGAATGGAAGGTGATGGAGGGGAAGAAGAAGGGGAGGAGGATAGTCAAAGGGAGCGCCAGATGGAGTGGCGTGCGAGGGATGGGTAGACAGAGGGTGATAGGAAAGGGCGGGAATGGAAGGGGAGAGGAAGGGGAGATGATGGGGGTGAAGATGGAGAGGTAAGGGGAGTGGAAGGGGAGAGGGGTAGCGGCAGGCGAGGGGACGAGGAGGGGGGAGGCGGGGAGGAAGGGGGAGTTAGAGAGAAGGGGATGGGAGGAATGGGAGGGAGGTGGGATAGTAAGTGGAAGCGCCAGAGGGAGTGGCGGGGGAGCGGCAGAGGGAGAAAGGTAAAGGAAAAGCGGGGGAGAGGGGGAGGTGCAGTCGAGGGGGAGAAGGATGGTGGGAGGCAATGAGAGGGTGAGTGAGTGTGGTAGGGAGACAGGGAGTGGGAGGGGTGGAGGAGGTGGGAGAGGGGAAACGGAGAGGGAGAACCGAAAGGGAACAGGGGGCGGGAGGGTGGAGCAGAGGGAAGGATTGTGGAAGCGGGGGGTGGAGGGGGGCAGAGGGAGCGAAGGACAGAGGGAGGGGGAGAGGGAGGGGCAGAGGGAGGGGAAGAAGGAGGGGCATAGGGGTAGGATGAGGGGAAGGAGGAGGGGCAGAGTGAGAGGGAGGGGCAGAGGGAGGGGGAGAGGGAGGGGGTGAGGGAGGGGCAGAGGGGTAGAGGGAGAGGGAGGGGGAGAGGGGGTTCAGAGGGAGGGGGAGAAGGAGGGGGAGAGGGAGAGAGAGGCGAAGAGGGAGGATGAGAGGGAGGGGGAGGAGGAGAGGCAGAGGGAGGGGAAGAGGGAGGGGCAGAGGGAGGGGGAGAGGGAGAGGTAGAGGGAGGGGAAGAGGGAGGGGAGAAGGAGGGGCAGAGGGGTAGAGGGAGGGGCAGAGTGAGAGGGAGGGAGAGGAAGGGGGTGAGGGAGGGAGAGGGGAGGGGGCAGCGGGATGGGGAGGGGGAGGGGCTGAGGGCTAGAGGGAGGGGCAGAATGAGAGGGAGGGAGAGGAAGGGGTTGAGGGAGGGGGAGAAGGAAGGGGAGAGGCAGAGAGTGGGGGTGGGGGGAGGGGGAGACGGAGGGGGGGAGAGGGAGGGGAGACGGAGGTGGGGGAGGGGGAGGGGGAGGGGGAGGGGAAGACGGAAGGGGAGAGGGAGGGGGAGGGGGAGAGGGATGGGCAGAGGGAGGGGCAGAGGGAGAGGGGGCAGTAGGAGGGGAGAGGGGGGGCATAGGTAGAGGGAGAGGGAAGGGCAGAGGGGGAGGAGGGGGTGAGAGGGAGGGGGAGAGGGAAGGGCAGTGGGAGGGGCAGTGGCATTGGTAGAGGGAGGGGCAGAGGGAGGTGAGAGGGAGGGGGTAGAGGGACGTGGGAGAGGGAGGAAGGAAGGGCAGAGGGAGGGGCAGAGGGAGGGGAGGAAGGAAGGGCATAGGGAGGGGCAGAGGGAGGGGAGGAGGAAGCGGGAGAGGGTGGGTCAGAGGGAGAGGATGTTATTTCCTTGATTATCGCATTTTTCTCGATTTCATCATTTTTCCTCTTACCGCCTTTACGTCTTGTTCTCCACACCCCTGGCGCTCAGTCTGAAGAAGGGTCCAACGCTAAATATCACCAGAGATTTCCCCAGAGATGCTGCCTAACCCGCTGAGTTATTCCAAATTTTAGTGCTTGCCTTCGGTTTAAACCAGCATCAGCGGTACCTCCCGACACAAATAAAAGCAACATTTGCTCATCTACTGTCTCTGCATCCAACCACCAACTACCCGCCTTTGTTCCCGTTCAAACCCTTACCTCACACAAACGCATTTCTGCTTCAGTTGTCCGACCAAGTATTCCAGGGAGAATGACATGGGATTCCAGGTTTCTCCTGTAGTCCAAGACTCAGACCCTCAACACACCAAGGATCCATCAGCCGAGGCAACGGAACCATCGTCCAATCGCCAGTAAAAATTATGAATTTGAAATAAAATCTTCAGGGAAATCGCAGTGAGATTCGTCCAAGATGATACAAGTGATAGCGGATCAACATTGTAGCCTTCTAGCCCGAGTCCCCGGCGCCCAGACGTCGGCCACTGAGGGGAGAACAAAGAGATTCAGTCTGTGAGTTCCGGAGCAACAGCGATACAACGGACACAAGTTTATCTATCCAGTGGGGCATCTCCACAAACCATCACTGCCCACACACTGGGCAATAAGTCGCGGACAAATTGTCACCGCTCGGACTGTGAATCAGTGTGCCGCAGTTTCAATGACAATCGCAGCTTTGGGCGGGACTTGTAGCAGCAGGTAAACAACACAGCAGCCTGATTTCCACACAAAGGAAACCTGCAGCGACCCTCCCACTAACCTGCCCCCGTCTCTATTGGCAACCGCCGCCTCAGCTAGAGCATTGGGGGCGGGCGCGGATACACCTGGGCTCAGAACAGGGCGAGTTATACAGCGAGCTGCAGAACAAAGGGAGCAGGGAACAGCACAGCACATAAACACATGTTGGGAACAAAGAACTACAGACGCTGGGTAATACACACAAGGACACTGGCCAGTTCAACACCTACAACACAGTCCGAGTGCCGCAGCCAGGACAACGGGCCGTTAAGGCCAAGATAAAACACTCTACCAAAAATAACTTAGAACATTTAAATACACAAGTTGGCGGCAGAAGCGTGGCGACTATTTGTGCAAGCCTCGGTGAAGTCTAGTATACTTACACTACAATCGTAGAAACCTAGAAAATAGGTGCAGGAATGGGCCATTCGGCCCTTCGAGCCAGTACCGCTATTCAATATGACCATGGCTGATCATCAAAAACCAGTACGCAGTTCCTGCTTGTTCCCCATATCCCTTGAAACTTCCCTTGAAATCGTTGCACATTTGTACTGATCTATCCTTGTGCTTGTCTAGAGTTTGACTTTAAGGATTATATGGAAAGCAAGAATTTCACCGCACCAAAGTGTATGTGACAATAAAGTACAATTGAATCATTGACAGTGTTGAGTCGGTGGACTAGTATATATAGACAATAGACAATAGACAATAGGTGCAGGAGTAGGCCATTCGGCCCTCGAGCCTGCACCCCAATTCAATGTGATCATGGCTGATCATCCACAATCAATACCCCGTTCCTGCCTTCTCCCCATATCACCTGACTCCGCAATTTTTAAGAGCCCTATCTAGCTTTCTCTTGAAAGCATCCAGAGAACCTGCCTCCACCGCCGTCTGAGGCAGAGAATTCCACAGACTCACCACTCTCTGTGAGAAAAAGTGTTTCCTGGTCTCCGTTCTAAATGGCTTACCCCTTATTCTTAAACTGTGGCCCCTGGTTCTGGACTCCCCCAACATCGGGAACATGTTTCCTGCCTCTAGCGTGTCCAAACCCTTAACAATCT
>JAXLNO010003298.1:10000-70457 GCA_038087875.1 Malacoraja senta
GGCCTTGGAAGCAGTGACAGAGGGAGAGCAGACTCCGAGGTCCCGTGGTTTGGAGATAACAGCCATTCTTCTCCCAGCAGACACAGGTACACACGGTCACACGCACAATGCCAAGCTCAAGTCTGTTTGACAATTCAATATCATAATTACAAACTGTTTTTGATTCCATTTTCCCTTCCACTCAGGTCTCATCAGTGTTGATTTCCCTATTTGCCACAAATACCTTCGCCCCAACCCTGTTTACATTTCATTAATGGTCATTCTTGTTTTCTGGGGTAGATAATACTGTAGATTCAGATATATCTGCGAGAATATTTTACATCTATCTTCAGTCACTCCAAGGTGAATTCTTATTCTGAACGATGATCCTAATGTGATCATCCATATGCGGGCTGTAATTCTCTCAAAATCCATCCTGCAAAGGCCTCGCAGAAGTCCCGATGTCGGGGTCAATACATTCATTTGTTGTTCTTACGAACTGCACAGAATGGATGATCTGATCAATTGTTCACCTTTGAGAGCCACTTGATGCGACGGATATGTCTCGAATTCTGTCTCTGCCCCGAGTCGAATGTAAGTATCACTTTCCTGAAAAACGATAGTGCCAGGGCATAATATTCTGCAGACTAAGTGCTGGTAGATGGGATTTAGTAATTGGACAGCATACACACACACAGTGTTTCGGTCTATTTCTCTGCTGTGTGACAATGACTATTGGTCCAGTGTGTGCACGTTTCTCCACACGTGGTATCACCGTCAGTATTTATAGCCGGGTTCACCACTATGTCCTTGTGTGGGCAACTCGACAGTGGCAATAGGTATTTAAGAAGGACCTGCAGATGCTGGAAACTCGAAGGTACCCAAGAATGCTGGAGAAAGTCAGCGGGTGCAGCAGCATCTATGGAGCGAAAGAAAGAGGCAACGTTTCGGGCCGAACCCCTTCTTCAGAATGATGGGAGGTGGGGAGAAGAAAGGAAAAAGGCGGAGGAGGATCCCGAGGGCTGAGGGATGCGAGGAGACAGCCCGAGGGTTGAGGAAGGGGAGGGCTAACAGAGTAGGGAGAATTCAATGTTCATGCCCCCAGGATGCAGGCTCCCCAAGCGGAATATGAGGTGCTGTTCCTCCAATTTCCGGTGTTGCTCGCTCTGGCCATGGAGGAGACCCAGGACAGAGAGGTCAGATACGGAATAGGAGGGGGAGTTGAAGTGCTGAGCCACCGGGAGGTCAGGTTGGTTATTGCAGACCGACCGGAGGTGTTCGGCGAAACGATCGCCAAGCCTCCGCTTGGTCTCACCGATGTAGAGCAGCTGACATCTAGAGCAGCGGATGAAATAGATGAGGTTGGAGGAGATGCAGGTGAACCTCTGTCGCACCTGGAACGACTGCTTAGGTCCTTGAATGGAGTCGAGGGGGGAGGTGAAGGGACAAGTGTTGCATCTCTTGCGGTTGCAAGGGAAAGTACCCGGGGAGGGGGTGGTACGGGAGGGAAGGGAAGAATTGACGAGGGAGTTACGGAGGGAGTGGTCTTTGCGGAAGGCAGACATGGGGGGAGATGGGAAGATGTGGCGAGTGGTGGGGTCACGTTGGAGGTGGCGAAACCGACGGAGGCAAGGCAAGGCAAGTTTATTTGTATAGCACCTTTCAACCACAAGGTAATTCTTTTTTTTTTTTGTTGAAAATATTTTTTATTGGAGATAAGTACATAACATGTTAACATCATTACCAGTCTTGCATTTTTAAATTGATAATATTGTCAATTATTATTACATTGTCTCCAATACCTTTTGCCTTTTTTTGTTTTTTTTTAAACTAGATAGAACTAAAAAGATAGATGAAGTAAAGAAAGAAAAGAGAGAGAAGAAAAGAGAGAGAAGGGTAAAAAAAAAAAAAAAAAAAAGGAAAACAGAAAAGAAAAAGAAAGTTAAAGAAGAATGGAAAAATTTATTAAGATAAAAAAGTTTGTTCGAGATATATTCGTACATTTCAGAGTATTTCATTTCATCCATTCTTTAGCCCGAGTGTTAGTCAGGTTCTTGTGCTGAACCATTCTGACCCTTTAAATAATCAATAAAGGGAGACCATGTTCCAACGAATAATTCCTGTTTGTCCAACAGGGAAAATCTCATTCTTTCCACGTTTAAGGTCTCCGTCATTTCTATAATCCACATTTTGATTGTGGGGGTTATAGGGCCTTTCCAAATTTTAGAATTAATTTTTTTCCCGTTATTATACTATAATCAATAAAGTTTCTTTGTGTTGTTGTAAATGTTTGATTTAATTCTAATGTTCCGAGTATTATTAATTTTGGATCCGGGTCCAATTGTGTGCTGATCACTTTAGATATTATACTGAAAATATTTACCCAGAATTTTTAAATTTTTATACAGTTTGCAAACATATGAGATAAGTTAGCTTCTAAATGTTGACATTTATCACATATAGGTGAGATATGTTGAAAGATTTGATGTAATTTTGTTTTTGAATAATGTAACCTATGTATTACTTTAAATTGTATTAAAGAATGTCTGGCATTTAATGAACTTTGATGTATGTTGTAAACTTCCTTCCCAAGTATCTTTCGTTATTATTTGTTTTAATTATTTTTCCCATGTTTGTCTGTGTAAGTCCGTCGATGGAATGTCACTGTCTAATAAAATATTATATATATAAGATATTAATTTTTCTGTATTAGGATGTTTATTCCAACATTCATCAAGAATTTCTGAATTTCTAATACGAAAATTTTGAGTATTCGATTTTACATAATCTCTGATTTGAAGATATCTGAAAAAATAATTTTCCTCGAAGTCCATATGTCTGTTGCAACTCCTGAAATGTAAGAAAAGTGCCTTCCTTGTAAAGCTGTCCCCTATATTTAATTCCATAATTCTTCCATTGTGTAAAACCCCTGTCCAACCATGAGGGCTTAAACAAAGGGTTATTCACAATTGGAAGAAAAAGTGATAAATCATCTAATTTTAATGTCTTTTTTAATTGTTTCCAAATTCTTATAGCACTAAATATTATAGGGTTTTCCATATAAACTTCCGGTGGCGCAATGGAGGCTTGAGTCCAGTACCAACTAGCTCCGTGCTGAAGAATCTGAAAACGGGAGAAAATCGGGTCTTACCTGCAGCGATTGCGATCGGAACGGCTGCCTGCTGCGTGACGTCATCAGGCGCGCGACTTTGACGGTATGTCGATGCAACATAAACCCCCCCCCCCCCACCCCCCGTGGGCCAAAAAAATCCGTTAAAGGGAAACCAACGATGGAAGAGGTAGGCCTAACTGAGGCCTCGGCCTCAGTACAATGACGGCCCAGGAAGCCCCAACGAAGAAATCAAAGCAGAAAAAGTCTGAAATTGAAGATCTTAAAACTTTTCTCGCTGTTGAAATTAAACAGATTCAACTACAGTTGAAAACCTTTGAAGGAAAATTGAATTTTAAAGAGGAACTTAACTCTTTTAAGGTAGATTTTAAAGCAGAAATGCTTTCTACCGTTCAAGAAATACTGGAAGTCTGGAAGAGGTCGAGGGACGATGAGGTCAAGGAACAGATGGAAGTGCTGGAAGCCAGGTTCGTTTCGGTGGAATCGAACGCTAATATGGAGGTGGTCCCCATTCATCAAGCACTTGATCAACATAGAACAGCAATAACCGAACTTGAGAAATGTGCGGCGACAAGTGTGGAAACTGTAAATCGACTCCTTATTGAAAACCAACGCCTCTCCGATATGGTGCCCAAATTAAGTGATAAGTGTACCGATCTGGAGGGGCATCAAAGACGCAAGAATTTAAGAATTGTAGGGGTGAAAGAAGGAAGTGAGAGGGAAATGGGCCCTCGGGATTTTGTGGCAGACCTACTACAAAAAGCATTAAAATTGGATCAAAAACCTTCACTCGGTCGAGCACATAGAGCGCAGGGGCGTCGTACACAAGATGATGCCCATCCAAGACAAATTATAGTAAAGGTGCAACTTGATCATGAATTTGACGATATAATGAAGAAAATTGTCCGTAGCGGACAGCTCTATTTTGAAGGTGCGAGGTTCAGTATTTACCGAGATTATCCGGCAGAGGTCTTCAAGAAAAGAGCGCTGTTCACTGAGACAAAAAGAATACAGAAGAAGGTACCTGAATTGAGATACGGCTTGCTTTACCCCGCAAGACTAAGAGTCACCTACAAGCAGAAGGAGCAATTTTTTACAGACCACGAAAAAGCACTGGAATTTGCCAAAGAAATCGAGAACGTGACCACAGACTGAAGAATTTACAATACTCCTCAGGACTCAAGGAGTAACGGGACTTCGCCAGATTTAAAAGGACCTTTAAAGTTCTTTTAAGAGCTTTAAGGACATTCGAAAACTGAAATGGACTGTGGACATTGGAGAAAACCGTGGTTTTTTATTTTTTTATCTTTTTTTATTTTTAGTATAAATTCTAAGAACAATAATATCATAGTTATGACCAATTGTTATTAATCACTATTACTATTTAGTATATTCATATCTAACTATATATGTAACTACTAATACTTATTAAATATCTATATTACTACTAAAATTATGAACATTTATATTATTCATAAAAATGTATAACTGGGTACGATTGATAACAATGATTAATAACTAACAGTCTCTGGTTAACGTAGAAATGAGTTACATACTTATATTCTATAGGAATATATGTAAGAGGTAATTCAGCCTACGTCATAATAAGGTTTGATGGTTTTTCTCTTAATTTCCAATTTAAAATTAAATTTATATATTTAGCGAAGATATTAATACGGTATGTAGAGAATAATAACGTTGTGAATTTATGCTGTTTTTGGATTTTCTGCAGGGATATGTGCGTAAATATGTATGTATATATGTATATATATATATATGTATGTATGTATGTATGTATGTATGTTTGTATGTATGTGTATATATATATGTTTGCTACTCCCAAAGAAGTTAATTGATTGTCAGAAATATTCATTTTTGGGGGGGCGCGGAGCTGGGATTTTTTTTTTTACAAAGGAAGTCTTTAGAATTCTAGCCACGTTAGTGTGGCTATCACTAACTACACTAATTGTAGATGTAGTTTTTTTTCTTTCACCCTATACTAACCAATTCTATCACTTTTTTCACTTTAAATATTTTTATAACTTAATGTTTGAATGGAACAACAAGATTAATTCAAGGAGATGTGTTCGGAAGAGCGATGTATATGATTTAAAATTCATCTATCTGAGGTTCGGGAGCAGGGTCAGGTTTTATGTGTTGCACCTTCTGCTCGGTTATAGACCACCTTAGAAACAATATGCAAGATGTTAATATGACAAGAGGGGGTGAGGGAATAACATTTTGTAGTTGGAATGTTAAGGGAATCAATGAACCAATTAAGAGAGGTAAAGTTTTGGCCCATCTAAATTCAATCAAAACAGATATAATATTCCTTCAAGAAACACACCTTAAAAACGAATAAGTGGATCGCTGAATCATATCATTCCTCTTTTTCCCATAAGTCCAGAGGAGTTGCAATATTAATTCGTAAAGGAATACCTTTTACGCATTCATCAACAATAGCGGATATTGATGGTAGATATATTATATTAGTTGGAGAGTTAAATGGAGAAAAAGTGATTCTTCTTAATGTATATGGGCCTAATTTTGATAATCCTATGTTTTTTAATAAAACATTTAATATAATTCCTGAATTTACACATAAATTAATAATTGGAGGAGACTTCAATTGCACATTAGATTCATACTTAGATAGATCATCAAGGCAAAAAAAAGTAAAATCTCAATCAAGTGTATTTTTAAATTCATTTATTAATACCACTAATATTAAGGATGTCTGGAGAATTGAAAATCCAACTGGATGGGAATATTCATTTTACTCACCAGTACATAAAACATACTCAAGAATAGATTATTTTTTAGTTGACTCCACGTTTATCCCATTTACTTACAACTCAAAATACCATAATATTATAATCTCAGATCACGCACCTGTAACATTCATGATTAAATTAAATGGAATGTCCGATAAACAAACATATTGGAGATTTAACCCACAAATTTTGAACGAAAGATCATGCCAGGAATATCTTATTAAACAGATTCAAATATTTTTTGAGGTAAATGACAACCCTGACACACCTACATCTCTTATGTGGGAAACGTTTAAAGCGTTTGGTCGAGGTGCATTAATTTCTGCCCAAGTATTTTATAATAAAGAGAACAGGATTAAACAACAAACATTGGAAAGGGAAATCAAGCAACTAGATATAGAAAATGCGTGAATGCCATCTATATTAAAACATAATAAAATTGCTGTATTGAAATATAAATTAAACAAAATGTATTCAGAACAAGTAATAAAACGTTATCAAAAAACCAAACAATTACATTTCGAGTTTGGAGACAAACAACAAAAACTATTAGCACGTCAGTTACGAAAAATGGAAGAGGAAAAAATAATTCATAAAATTAGAACAGATACAGGAGAATTATTAAAAATGCCCAAGGATATAAACGAGAGATTTCTCCAATACTATCATAATCTTTATTCAACTAAAACTGTAGTACAACCAGAAAGAATAGCAGATTTTTTACTAAAATGTAATTTTAAAGGTTTAGACTCAAACGATAGAGAATTATTAGAAAGGGAGATTACGATAAAGGATATTGAAGAGTCTATTGGTTCTTTAAAAAATGGTAAAGCAGTAGGACCAGATGGTTTAGGCTCTGAATTCTATAAAAAAAATTATGACTTGCTCTCCCCACGTTTACAAAGGCTGTATGAGCATATCTATACTCAACAGAAACTTCCAGATACTTTAAATGAATCTATAATAACACTTATTCCTAAAGTTGATAAAGATCCGGAAGATCCGGGATCATATAGAGCAATTGCACTCTTAAATACAGATCAGAAAATATTAACTAAAATACTAGCGCATAGATTAAGTACAGTGATGAATAAATTAATACACCCTGACCAAACAGGCTTTATTCAGAAACGGTACTCATATTATAATCTAAGAAGATTATTTAATATTATATATTCTAAGAGAATTATTAATGAAGATCTAGCAATAATCTCACTTGACGCTGAAAAAGCTTTTGATCAGGTTGAATGGTCCTATTTATTTTCGGTGATGGAAAAAATGCAGCTAGGGGAGAAATTCTGCACATGGATAAAACTGTTATATACAAATCCTACGGCTAGAATATTAACAAACCAAAGGTTGTCATCTAAATTCAGCCTATCTAGAGGTTGTAGACAAGGATGCCCGTTGTCTCCATTATTATTTGCGCTTGCTATTGAGCCACTCGCAGAAAGAGTTAGGGGTCATCCGGAAATACATGGGTATAACACAAAGGATACAGTGAATAAAATTTCTCTATACGCAGATGATGTACTAATTTACATTACAAAACCAGAAATTAGTATTCCATACTTATTAAAGCTAATAACCCAATTTGGTTCACTCTCAGGGTACAGAATAAATTGGAATAAAAGTGAAATTATGCCAATAAGGGAACACAACAAAAATATAATACAACAATTTCCATTTAAAATAGTAAACGAAAAATTTAAATACCTAGGTATTTATGTAACTAAGATATATACATCATTATTTAAAGCAAATTTTCCCCCATTACTGAACAAACTACATAAGAATATTCAATATTGGAAAACACTTCCTATCTCAATGGTTGGCAAAATTAATGCCATAAAAATGATTTTTTTACCGCAAATATTATACCTTTTTCAGACAATTCCGATATATTTGTCAAAAAACTTTAAAAAAAATTGGATTCCATTGTTAATGATTTTATCTGGGATTATAAGAATCATAGGATAAACAAAAGACATTTGTGTAAATCAAAAATAAATGGAGGCTTGGTTTTACCAAACTGTCTGTTTTATTTTTGGGCAGCTAATATTAAAAATATGAATTTCTGGTTGGAAGAAATAGATCAACAACCAGATTGGTTAAAAATGGAAAAGGAAGATTGTTTACCTTTTGATATCGGCTCGATATTATTTGCTACGTCTAAATTAAACCACAAGGTAATTCAAAGTGCTTTACATAAAACATTTAAAGTATTTGAAAGAAACACATAAAATGACATTTAGATATAAAATGATTATTAGATTATTCAGATAAAATAATTACAAAATTAAAAGCAATCAAATAACATATTTAAAATAGAATAAAACCATGAATAGAAGTTACAGTGCAGTATAGGTAATTAATAAATTGTATTGTTTACTGAAAGGCAGCGGCAAACAGAAAAGTCTTCAGTCTAGATTTAAAAGAGCTGAGAGTTGCAACAGACCTGCAGTTTTCTGGGAGTTTGTTCCAGATATGTTGTGCATAAAAACTAAATGCTGCCTCTCCATGTTTAGTTCTGACTCTGGGGATACAGAGCAGACCTGTCCCAGACGATCTGAGAGGTCTGGGTGGTTCGTAGCTAAGCAGAAGATCAGAAATGTATTTTGGCCCTAAACCATTCAGTGCTTTGTAAACCAACAGTAGTATTTTGAAATCAATTCTTTGACAGACAGGAAGCCAGAGTAAATACCTCAGAACTGGAGTAATGTGATCTACTTTTTTGGTCTTAGTGAGGACTCGAGCAGCAACGTTCTGAATTAACTGCAGCTGTCTGATCGACTTTTTAGGGAGACCTGTAAAGATACTGTTACAGTAGTCGAGCCTGCTGAAGATAAAATGCATGGACAAGTTTTTCCAAATCCTGCTGAGACATAAGTCCTTTAATCCTTGATATATTCTTTAGGTGATAGTAGGCTGACTTTATGACTGTTTTTATGTGGCTGTTGAAGTTCAGGTCTGAGTCCATGACTACTCCTAAGTTTCTGGCTTGGTTTGTTGTTTTTAGCATTACCATTTGATGCTGGGTGCTAACTTTTAATCGTTCTTCCTTGGCTCCAAAAACAATTATTTCAGTTTTTTCTTTAATAATAATAATAGATTTTATTTAAAGGGCGCCTAATACAAAAGTCTCTAGGACATCTTACAATTTTAAGAAACATATAATCAGAGTAAAATAAGTTATAAAGACATCACCAATACATAAATTAAAAACAGAAATTTGATCCAAAGAAGACAACAACAAAATTCAGAAAACACAACATGATTTGTTTAATTGGAGAAAATTCTGGTTCATCCAATCGATGATTTGCTCAATGCATCTACTCAGTGCTTGTATTGGACTATAGTCTCCTGGTGATATTCTTATCTAGATTTGTGTGTCGTCTGCGTAACTATGGTAACATATTTTGATGTTTTTCATGATCTGAGCCAGTAGAAGCATGTAGATGTTAAACAGAAGAGGCCCCAGAATGGAGCCCTGGGGAACTCCACATGTAATTTTTGCACGCTCAGATGTGTAATTACCTATAGACACAAAGTAGTCCCTGTCCTTCAAATAGGATTCAAACCATTTTAGTGCTGTGCCCGAAAGTCCCACCCAGTTTTCCAGACGGTCTAGTAATATGTTGTGATCGACTGTGTCGAATGCAGCACTGAGATCCAGCAATATCAAGACTGAAATGTTGCCATTGTCTGTGTTTAAGTGAATGTCATTGACGACCTTAACTAGAGTCGTCTCGGCGCTGTGGTGTGGTCTAAATCCTGACTGGAAGACATCAAAACAGCTGTTCATTAACATGAAATTGTTCAGCTGCTTAAAAACAACTTTTTCAATGATTTTACTGAGAAATGGGAGGTTTGATATTGGTCTGTAATTGTTCAGTAGTGAAGTGTCTAAGTTCTTCTTTTTTAAGAGGGGCTTGATAACAGCCGTTTCAGGGCCTGTGGGAAGGCACCTGAGAGAAGGGACGTGTTTACAATCTGTAGAAGGTCTGAGGTCATGCAGTTTGATACACCTTTGAAAACGGAGGTTCACTTGTTGTATGTGACGGCTGGTGGGGTGAAAGGTGAGGACTAGGGGGACTCTGCCTTGTTGTGAGTGTGGGGATGGGGAGAGCGAGCAGTGTTGCGGGGTATGGAAGAGACCCTGGTGCGAGCCTCATCTATGGTGGAGGAGGGGAACCCCCGTTCCCTGAAGAATGAGGACATTTCGGATGCCCTGGTGTGGAACGCCTCATCCTGGAAGCAGATGCGGCGTAGACGGAGGAATTGGGAGTAGGAGATGGAGTCCTTGCTGGAAGCAGGATGGGAAGAAGTGTAGTCCAGATAGCTATGGGAGTCAGTAGGTTTATAATGGATGTTGGTCAGAATATCACCTGCGTTGGAGATAGTGAGGCCAAGTTGCAATAGGCAGGCAGGTTTGGTTAATTCTGTTGAGTAATAAATGTTGGGCAGCAATTAATTCTGCAGCAATGTTGAGTTGCGCTGATGAGCCAGTTTACACTCTCATCTAGAGCGCGGTGCAACACCAATGTTTACGGGCTTATGAATTGCGAAACAGTAAAGGGCCTGTCCCACTTGTATGCGACTGCATGCGTTTGGCGCGACCAAAACGGGAGCGAAGTTCGCGCTGTTAGCGCTAAGTTCATGGTAAGTACGCGCAAAGTACACGGGAAGTACGCGCTAAGTTCGCGCCTGACGTAATTCGCGTCATACTTACCAATCAGCTGGGCAGGAGGCGGGCCGACTGAATTTGGGCGTCGCACGGCGTCGGGCGGTGACGTCATCGCACAACGGCACACCGGGGGTGACCTCATAGCGCAACGCCACTCGCTAGGCGTACGTCGCCAAGACGCTGCGGACGATGTCAAGACACTGCATACACCGTCAGGACGCTGCGTACGCCGTCAATGCGCCTGCGGACCGACAGGCCGTTGACGCGCGGAATTTTCGGACAGTGCAGGATTTTCGGGACCAGCCCCGCGCGATGTCGGGACCAGCCACGCACGACTCCATACGCTTCCGCGCTTCGAAGTGGGACCAGCCCCGCACAACTCCATACGCCTCCGCGCTTCGAAGTGGGACCAGCCCCGCACAACTCCATACGCCTCTGCGCTTCGAAGTGGGACCAGCCCCGCGCGGCCCGTACGCTTCCGCGCTTCGAAGTGGGACTGGCCCCACGTGGCCCGTACGCCTCAAGCGACCACGTTTGGTCGCGCCAGACGCATGCAATCGCATGCAAGTGGGACAGGCCCTTAACACAGTGTGCATTTGTTTAGACTAGATCGGAGCATTGATAAGGTCATTCATTTCAGACATTAGATACGTTGTCCTCTCAAGCGGAAGTCTTAGACAATAGACAATAGGTGCAGGATTAGGCCATTCGGCCCCTCGAGCCAGCACCGCCATTCAATATGATCATGGCTGATCTTCCCCAATCAATACCCCGTTTCTGCCTTCTCCCCATACCCCCTGACTCCGCTATTTTTAAGAGCCCTATCTCGCTCTCTCTTGAAAGCATCCAGAGAACCGGCCTCCACCGCCCTCTGAGGCAGATAATTCCACAGACTCGCCACTGTCTGTGAGAAAAAGTGTTTCCTCGTCTCCGTTCTAAATGGCTTACCCCTTATTCTTGAACTGTGGCCCCTGGTTCTGGACTCCCCCAACATCGGGAACATGTTTCCTGCGTCCATGTTTCCTGCATCTTCTGAATCTTCTGGGTTTATCCTTTTTTCCTACTTTATTTCCGATGCCCAGCAATAACTGCGGTCCGCAATACAGTATCAACATTTTACTCTATTCTGTGTCCTACCCCCACACCTCATCTTCTCACGCATTTGTCGAACTTCATTTGCGGTTAACAAGGATGCATCAACTTCTCTTGTATGTATAAACACCGGCTGTGTCACGTGGGTAATCTTTGACCCCATCATTGTACTTATATTCACGCTCTGGTCACAGTTGTTACTTATCTCCAATCATTAGATTTGTCTGGGTTCGGCTAGATGTATTATTGTCGCATGTACGTAGTTACAGTGAAAAGCCTGGTTTTGCATGCTATCCACTCAGACCAGTCACACCCTACATGGACACAATAGAAAATATCTCTGCAATATCTTGCCGTCTTGGCTAGATCTATTTCCAAACCAGGCTGTGATACATCCTGACCTTATGCTTTCAATGGCACATCTGGAGATGTTTGTAGAGGTTTTGTCAGTCTCCTGCGGAAGTCGAGTGGTCCTTCTTGGTTGTCTGAACTGTGTGGTTCATCCCGGACACATCGGTGTTAATATTAACTCCAAACAACTTGAGCCTCAACTATTTCCACTTCCGCGCCACTAATCCTGATTTACGCATGTACTCCACCTTGCTTCCAGGAATTAATAACTAGCCCCTTCGTCTTGATGATGATGGAGAGGCTATTGTTCTGTCACAATGTGAGTAGGTTCACTATCTCTTCCCTGAACTCCACCTCATCATTGTCCCTGAACCGGCTCATCACAGGGTTGTCGTCAGAGAACAATGGAGAGTGTAAAGAGAGAATCGCAGGGGACCGAGAAATCACCCTTGCAGGGCGCCGGTGTTGAGAGTTATTATGGAGGATATATTGTCACCTATCGTCACTGAGTCAGGTCCGTGGGCCACAGAGCCGAAAAAGCAGTGGCAGAGGGCGGAGCACATTCCTAGGCCATGGACACAGGTACATACGGCCACACGCACAATGCCAAGCTCAGGCCTGTTCAGACAATTAATTATCAAACTGATCCTGGAATCAAGTTCATTTCCATAGCTGGTCACATTAGTCTTCAGTTCCCTCTTGTCCACAAGGAACTTCGCTTGTATGTATTTAACAAATGGACATCGCCGTTTTCTGGAGGAGAGGGTACTCTCCATGCAGATATATCTGAGAGAGTAAATTACATCTCATCTCAGTCACTCCAAGGTGAATTCATAATCTGATCTTCTGATCCCAACGTAATCATCCTTATACCCGTTGTTTATTGCATTGAAGATCTATCCTGTCAGAACGTCGCAGTCCCACAAATCAATGTCAATAAATTCACTTGTTGGTCTTAGCAACTGTACACAGTAGAGGATCTGATTAATTGGTCATCGTCTCACAGCTACTTTATGCTCTGGATAAATCTCGACTTGGACTCTACACCGCTTCAAAGGTAAGTATCACCTTCATTAAAAGAGAGAGACAGGGCATAATATTCTGTGGACCAATTGCTAGTAAATGTGATTCAGTAATTGGGTAGCATGGACACAGAGAGTTGCTGGGTCTGTTTCTCTGCCGTGTGACTATGACTCTAGGTCCAGTCTCTGCATGTTTCACCACATGTGGTATCACCGTCAGTAGTTATAGCTGGGCAGTACTGCCATGTCCTTGTGTGTCCCAGCTGTAGGGAGTGGTGAGGACTTTATTCACTGGGGCGAAGGAAGCTGAGGGGTGATGATATAAAGGTGTGTAAAATCATGAGACGAATAATTAGGATGAATGCAGTCTTTTATCCAGGATGTAGAATCACAAATCAGATATCATAGGGTTAAGGTGAGAGGGGCAAGATTTACAAGGAACCTGAAGTGAAGACTTGACACAAAGATGGTGCTGGGTATAAGGGACAAACTTAGGTCAGATAATTTACTTCTGACATTACATTTGAGTTTTCTGAGTCTGCTGAGTATATTATGTTTTATGTTGTATTGCAAATGCCCGGCAATTAATACGGTCCACGATACGGTATCGGGTGTTTTACTGTCTTCTTCCAGCCGCGCCCACTCGTCACCTTGTCTTTACATTTGTCCAACAGTTCATTTGTAGTTAACCGCCATTCAACACCTTCACTTGTTTAATCAGTACAGTTTCCGTTACACGGACATTCTTAGAGCCATCGTAGTACGAACATCCCGCTCTGTTCATGGTTGTTACTTATATCAGATCATTAGATCAGGTAACGTGAGGCTGGTCTATTATTGTCACATGTTCCTAGATGCAGTGGAAAGCGTGGCTTTGCACGCTATCTATTCAGTCCAGATATGCCATACATCGATACATCAATTAAAGTCCTGTAGTTGGAGCGTGGAGGAAGATACATAATGCAGAGTATAGTGTATTATATAGTATATCGTGCTGAGTATTGTTGGTTATTCCCGTCAAACCCTGAATTCTCCGTATATTTATGAGAATCAATAACCTTAGTTCAATTCACATTGTATAATTCAGTTCTCCGTCCAACTGGACAAGCGCAGTTGGACAATTCGAGTTCTGTAAAAAAACACAAAACAAAGAATGTGTGTAAACATGTTATTTAAATGTGCATGTGTATAACTGGAACAATGGAACAATAAGCCATGAAATATCCCCCTGGGATTGCGATGTTGTAGACTTTTGAGATGAGAGGCTTTTTAGGTTTGAGCTTCAGGTTTAAGTTTGTTATTGTTACACGAGTACAAGTGAAAACGATATGTTGCATGCTATCCAAACACATCATATATACCATATATAGACAGTATCAGTTCAAACTTGAGGACATCGAGTGGTGGGGTTACTTTCAATATTATCCGCGAACTGACCTAGGCACCAGTAGTGGCTGCCTCGCCAACAGGCTGTCTGTCCTTTCTTCTTTTTTGTTATTTTTAATGTTAAAAAGTATGTTTTATTCTTCCTTGTTTTGTTTTGTGTGGGGTTGTGTGTGTGTGTGGGGGGGGGGTGAACTTGTATTCAATCTCTTAGTTCGACGGAGATGCGATTATTCGTATCTCCGTCCGCACTGTGCCCTGACACCGTGGAGTTGGCGGCCTTTCCTGGAGACCGATCCGGCGCTCCAAGCCACGGGAGTCTGCGGGACTATAACATCGCGGAACTTGCGATGCTTTGCCGGGGATCGAAGCTCCAACCACGGGGACTGTGGACTTTAACATCGTGGATCCCGCTGTCTCTGGTAAGAAGAGGCCGACTCGGGAGCTCCATGCCGCGGGGGGAGTTTCAACCGCCCCGACGCGGGAGTTATGATCACTCCGACGGGGGCTTCGATCGTCGGCTGCGGGGCTTTGATCGCCCCGACTGCGAAAGGTTTAACTGACCCGACAGCGGAGTATGAAGAGGAAGAAGGTTGGACTTGTTTACCTTCTTTCACAGTGAGGAATGTGGTGAATCCGCTGTGGTGGATGTTTATATTAAGGTTTATGTAATATGTGTATTGTTGCTTTTGTTGCGTATAGCTGTGTGATAAATCGCATATCACTGCACCTTAATTGGTACATGTGACAATAAAGGTCCTTAGAATCATATGAGCTGCTCGAAGTTCTGATCTTGGCTCCTCAAACATTGAAGCTCTGATCCAATAATTATCTGGTGTGCAATTTCCAGATATCGGGCCCAAAGGACAACCGCACTGTGCCCTTGACATCTAGCATCATGAATAGTTTCAGGAGGTTATTAAATCATGTCTACCACGTGGCCTGGACGAACTGCAGTTCGCCTACCGCCAGGACAGGTTCACGGGAGATGCCATCACCCTCATCCCTGGAACACCTGGATAAGAGAGACACATACATCAGACCCCGACAGGTACACAGCTCCTTGACTACAGCTCTGCCGTTAACATCGTTATACCATCCAGGTTCATCACCAAAATATCTATATAATAATATAGCTAGGTAGCAACGTAGCTAGATAGACAGGTAGCAAATAGCTGGATAGCCAGCTAGATAGCTACATATCTAGTAGATAGCTAGACAGATAGATAGTGAAATAGCGAAATAGCTGGATAGATAGCTAGATAGTTACATATCTGTGTAGATAGCTAGACAGATAGATAGCTAGAAAGTTAGATAGCTAGAAAGTTAGATAGCTAGATAACTAGCCAACTAGCAAGACAACTGGGCAGCTAGATAGCTACATAGCTAGATAGCTAGATTGCTGGCTAGCTAGGTAGCTAGATAGCTAAGTAACCTGCTTGCTGGATGGATGGACGGCGAGCCGGATGGACGGTCAGACGGCTAGAACCCTAGATTGATAGCTAGATGGCTGGAGTACTAGATAGGTGTACAGCACTGTATAGCTATCGAGCTCACTCACTATCAAGCTCTCTAAGATAACTACCTAAATAGCTAGCTATCTACCTTTCTATCTATCTATCTCGATGTTTAGATGGCTAGATGGCTCGATGGGTAGAAGGCTGGATAGCTGACTAGGTACCTAGAGAGCTCGTGGCTATAGTTAGTTAGATTGCTAGATTAGTTAGAGAGCTAGATATCTAGCCAGCGGTAGTAGTTAGATAGTTAGATAGCTCGCTAGATAACTATATAGCTGGATATATAGCTAACTATATATCTGGAGAGCCAGATTGCTATCTAAATATCTCGCTTGCTATCTAACCAGCTACATCAGTTCAAGTGAAAATCTCCTCAAAGAGCATAAGATACGAGAGAGAGCATTAAGTCTTTCGGCGAAAATAACAGTAATAATTTGTCTTGGTTGAATCACTGACGCCACTTCCAAGAAAACCCGAAAACGCCACTAGCTCCTCAGAAAACCAAGGACAATCGGCATGTATTCAACGTGTCTTACCAATTCCGACAGATGCGCAGTAGGAAGCAACCTATCGGGAAGCATCACAGTTTGGGTTGCCACCACATTTGTTGAAGACTGTAAGAAATTGCAGGGAGTTGAAAATATAGTCCACTCCATCACATACGTCACGTCTGCCTCATCCCTACCAACCGGCATCTACTCAATCAGCCCTTCAGACTGCCTCTGAACAGCCAACATGATCAAGGATCACTCGCGCCCTGGCCACGCCTTCCTTGCCCTCTACCGTCGGTCAGAGAGCACAAAGGCTTGAAATCACGTACCACAACATCCAGGAATATATCTTTTCCGGATATTATCAGACCAATGACGGACCTCATAAACTGTAACTGTAAATCTGATATCAGAATTCATTGACTTGTTTAATACGCACTTTAGCTACAATACGGCATCAGAATTCTAGCATGTTCCTCTTTGCACTACATGTTGTATTCTGTGTGGCTTGATTATGTTCATACATGGTATGATGAAACTTGATAATAGATAGATAGAATAGATGGAATGCTATTTATTGTCATTCAAACCTAGGCTTGAACGAAATATCATTACTACAGTTTTTTACATTACAAAAAAAAACAAGACCCACACTTAACACAGTTTACATAAACATCCATCACAGTGAGTCTCCAACACCTCCTCGCTGTGATGGAAGGCAAAGTCTTATTTCTTCCCTTTATTCTTCACCCGTGGTCCAGCTGTCCAACTGCAGCGTTGAAGCGAACTGGGGCTCCCGATGTTAAAGCCCCTGGCGGGCGATGGTAAGTCCTGTGGCCATTTAGCCACGCCGGGCGATGTTAGGCCCGGTTCCGTGTCGTTTAAACCCCGCGATTCCAGCGGGAGAAGTTGCCGTTGCGGGAGCTCCGAAAAGCGGTCTCCCACCTGGATCTCCCGATGTTCCTGTTCACCGGGCCTGCGGCCGGAGCCTCCGAAACTCCGAAGTCGGGTTGCAGCCGCGCGCCACCACAGTTCTTCCCGTTCCGAAGCCGGCCAGCTCCGCGATGTCAGGTCCGCAGGCGGGGTTTCGAGGCTGGCGTTGGGGTTTCGAGGTTGGTGTTTCGAGGCTGGCGTTGGGATTTAGAGGCTGGCGGAGTATCAAGGCTGGCGTTGGGGGTCAGAGGCTGGCGTTGGGGTTCAGAGGCTGGCGTTGGGGTTCAGAGGCTGGCGTTGGGGTTCCGAGGCTGCCGGGGTTTCGAGGTTGGCGTTGGAGTCCCGAGGCTGGCGTTGGGGTTTCGAGGCTGGCGTTGGGGTTTCGAGGCTGCCATTGGGGATTCGAGACTGCCGTTGGGGTTTCGAGGCTGCCTTTGCGGTTTAGCGGCTGCCGTTGCGTTTCAGCGGCTGGCGTTGAGGTTCAGCGGCTGTCGTTGGGGTTCAGCGGCTGGCGTTGGGGTTCAGCGGCTGGCGTTGGGGTTCAGCGGCTGGCATTGGGTTCAGCGGCTGGCGGTGGGGTTCAGCGGCTGGCGTTGGGTTTCAGCTGTTGTCGATGGGGTTCAGCGGCTGGCGTTGGGGTTCCGAGGCTGCCGGGGTTTCGAGGCTGCCGTTGGGGTTTTGCGGCTGCCGTTGGGGTTGAGCGGCTGCCGTTGGCGTTGAGCGGCTGGCGTTGGCGTTTAGAGGCTGGAGTTGGGGTTTAGCGGATGGCGTTAGGGTTTAGCGGCTGGCGTTGGGGTAGAGCGGCTGGCGTTGGGGTTGAGCGGCTGCCTTTGGGGTTGAGCGGTGGCCGTTGTGATTTGTCGGCTGCTGTTGGGGTTTTGAGGCTGCCTGGCGTTGGGGTTTCGCGGCTGGCGGGGTTTTGCGGCTGGCGTTGGCGTTCCGGGGCTGCGGTTGGGGTTCAGCGGCTGGCGTTGGGGTTCAGCGGCTGGCGTTGGGGCTCCGGGGCTGGGGTTCCGGGGTTGGCGTTCAGCGGCTGGCATTGGGGTTCCGATGCTGGCGTTGGGGTTCAGCGGCTGGCGTTGGGGTTCAGCGGCTGGTGTTGGGGTTGAGCGGCTGGCGCTGGGGTTGAGCGGCTGGCGTTGGGGTTGAGCGGCTGGCGTTGGGGTTGAGCGGCTGGCGGGGTTGAGCGACTGGTTTTGGGATTTAGCGGCTGGCGTTGGGGTTGAGCGGCTGTAGTTGTGATAATATCCTAGTTAATATTGGAATATTTTATGTATTTTATTAAGTAAAGATTAATTTTACTTCTTTGGGTTTTGGGTTCTGATTAATGAAAGCTTTGAAATTTGGGTTCTGTTGAAAGGCTGGGTAATCAGGAAATTGGAGGCCAGCGTCCACACTGCATCCAAGCTGCTTCCTGTTGTGCCCAAGCAAAAGATATTGACAATGGTAAGAGGGGATGTACTTGCTGAATAGTTTCTGGCTTCTGTAAACAATAGCCGTGGGAGAGGATGAGCTTCCTGAGAAATTGGTATTCTCTACTAGCAGAAACTTCTGTGGGCAACGTATAAGGATCCTTACATTGTTTAAGAAGTTACTGCAGATGATAGACCTTTGACTAACTTCCTGTTATTTGGGCGTTTCGTAACTAAAGTTTGTGATCGATATAACCATAGCATGAGAAGTATTGTATCAGTGACAAGCATGCTTTGAATGGGTAGAGCTGTGATTGATATGTTAGACGTCATTGCTGCAACTCTGTATGAACATGTGACTATGTTTCCAAAACAGTATAAAATATGCTGTATGTCTTCATTCATTAGAGTAATGGCCTGGGAGGATTTAAGTATCTGCTGTATGCTTGACTTTATATCTCCTAGCGCTCTCTAGCTAAATGATCATTATAGTTTGCATTGGTTTTACCTAACTTATTGTAAGTTGTCTGTTTTAAGAAAATGAACCTTAACAGTTGGGGTTTCGCGGCTGGCGTTGCCGTTTAGCGGCTGGCATTGGCGTTTAGCGGCTGTCGTTGGGATTTCGTGGCTGGCGTTGGGGTTTCGGGACTGGCGTTGGGTTTCTGGGGCTGGCGCTGGGGTTCAGAAGCTGGCGCTGGTGTTCAGCGGCTGGCGTTGGTGTTGAGCGGCTGGCGTTGGTGTTGAGCGGCTGGCGTTGGGGTTGGGCGGCTGGCGTTATGGTTTCGAGGCTGGCGTTGGGGTTTCGAGGCTGGCGTTGGGGTTTCGAGGCTGGCGTTGGGGTTTAGAGGCTGGCGGGGTTTCGAGGCTGGCGTTGGGGTGCAGCGGCTGGCGTTGGGTTTTCGAGGCTGGCGTTGGGGTGCAGCGGCTGGCGTTGGGGCTGAGCGGCTGCCGTTGGGTTTTCGGGGCTGGCGTTGGGGTGCAGCGGCTTGCGTTGGGGTGCAGCGGATGGCGTTGCGGTGCAGCGGCTGGCGTTGGGGTTTAGCAACTGCTTTGGGGGTATAGCGGCTGGCGTTGGGGTTTAGCGGCTGGCGTTGGTGTTTAATGGCTGGCTTTGGTGTTTAGCGGCTGGCGTTGGGGTTTGGCGGCTGGCGAGGGTTTAGCGGCTGGCGATGGAGTTGAGCGGCTGGTGTTGGGGTTGAGCGGCTGGCGGTGGTTGAACGGCTGACATTGGGGTTGAGCGGCTGCCATTGGGGTTGAGCATCTGCCGTTGGGGTTTCGAGGCTGCCTGGTGTTGTGGTGCAGCGGCTGGCATTGGGGATTAGCGGCTGGCGTTGTGATTTAGCGGCTCTCTTTGGGGTTTAGCGGCTGGCGTTGGGGTTTAGCGGCTGGCGTTGGGGTTTTGGGGCTAGCGTTGGGATTTGGCGGCTGGAGTTGCGGTTTAGCGGCTGGCATTGGGGTTTAGCAGCTGGCGTTAGGGTTTAGCAGCTGCCGTTGCGGTTTAGCGGCTGGTCATGGGGTTTAGCGGCTGGCGTTGGGGTTTAGCAGCTGGCGTTGGGGTTTAACGGCTGGCGTTGAGGTTCAGCGGCTGGCGCTGGGGTTCAGCGGCTGGCGTTGGCGTTCAGCGACTGGCGTTGGGGTTTAGCGACTGGCGTTGGGGTTTAGCGGCTGGCGTTGAAGTTCAGCAGCTGGCGCTGGGGTTCAGCGGCTGGCGCTGGGGTTCAGCGGCTGGCGCTGGGGTTCAGCGGCTGGCGCTGGGGTTCAGCGGCTGGCATTGGCGTTCAGCGCTGGCATTGGGGTTGCGAGGCTGGCGTTGGGGTTGCGAGGCTGGCGTCGAGGTTGATCAGCTGGCGTTGGGGTTTAGCGGCTGCCGTTGGGTTTTAGCGGCTGCCGTTGGGGTTTAGCGGCTGGTCATGGGGTTTAGCGGCTGGCGTTGAGAGTTTAGCAGCTGGCGTTGGGGTTTAACGGCTGGCGTTGAGGTCCAGCGGCTGGCGCTGGGGTTCAGCGGCTGGCGTTGGCGTTCAGCGACTGGCGTTGGGGTTTAGCGACTGGCGTTGGGGTTTAGCGGCTGGCGTTGAAGTTCAGCAGCTGGCGCTGGGGTTCAGCGGCTGGCGCTGGGCTTCAGCGGCTGGCGCTGGGGTTCAGCGGCTGGCGCTGGGGTTCAGCGGCTGGCATTGGCGTTCAGCGCTGGCATTGGGGTTGCGAGACTGGCGTTGGGGTTGCGAGGCTGGCGTTGGGGTTGCGAGGCTGGCGTCGAGGTTGATCAGCTGGCGTTGGGGTTTAGCGGCTGCCGTTGGGTTTTAGCGGCTGCCGTTGGTGTTTAGCGGCTGGCATTGGGGGATAGCGGCTGGCGTTGGGGTTCAGCGGCTGGCACTGGGGTTCAGCGTCTGGCGCTGGGGTTCAGCGGCTGCCGTTGGCGTTTAGCAGCTGGCGTTGGTGGTTAGCGGCGCATTGGGTGTTAGCGGCTGGCATTGGGGTTTAGCGGCCGCTCTTTGGGGGTGCGGCGACTGGCGTTGAGGTTTAGCGGCGGCTGGGGTTCGGGGTGCGGCAGCTGGCGTTGGCGTTTCCTGGCTGGCGTTGGGGTTTAGCGGCTTTCGATCAATCTGTATGCATTCAAACGGTTGTGGTGGCATTGGCGTCACCACTTAGGGTACCTTAATTGGTTTGCCTGTTTTACTTTGTTGGAAAATTTTATATTCAGAGGCCTGCTTCAGTCCTTGCAGAGCTGCCAAATAGTACGGATTTTCCGGATTTTATACGGAAATGCGATAAGATGTGCGATTTTTTGTTGTTAAGTACAGATTTTTTTTAAGTCGCAGGGCAAAATCGACCATAGATTCGTCATTGCTGCAACTCTGTATGAACATGTGACTATGTTTCCAAAACAGTATAAAAAGATGCTGAATGTCTTCATTCATTAGAGTAATGGCCTGGGAGGAGTTATGTATCTGCTGTACGCTTGACTTTATATCTCCCAGCACTCTCTAGCTAAATGATCATTAAAGCTTGTATTGGTTTTACCTAACATTGTAAGTTGTCTGTTTTAAGAAAATGAACCTTAACAGTTGGTGTTTCGCGGTTGGCGTTTAGCGGCTGTCGTTTGTGTTTCGGGGCTGGCGTTTGGCGTTTCGGGGCTGGCGTTGGGGTTTCGGGACTGGCGTTGGGTTTCTGGGGTTCAGCGGCTGGCGTTGTGGTTTAGCGGCTGGCGTTGGTGTATCGAGGCTGGCGATTGGGTTTCGCGGCTGGTGTTGGGGTTTCGAGGCTGGCGTTAGGGTTTCGGGGCTGGCGTTGGGGTGCAGAGGCTGGCGCTGGGGTTCAGAGGCTTGCGCTGGGGTTCAGAAGCAGACGCTGGGGTTCAGTGGCTGCCGTTGGGGTTCAGTGGCAGGCGTTCTATTTTCGAGGCTGGCGTTGGGGTTTCTCGGCTGGCGTTGGGGTTTAACGGCTGGCGTTGTGGTTTAGCGGCTGGCGGGGTTTCGAGGCAGGCGTTGTGGTTTCGGGGCTGGGGGGGTTGAGCGGCTGGGGGGGTTGAGCGGCTGGCGATGTGGTTTAGCGGCTGGCATTGGGGTTTAGCTGCCGGCATTGGGGTTTAGCTGCCGGCGCTGAGGTTTAGCGGCCGGCGTTGAGGTTTAGCGGATGGCGTTGCGATTTAGTGGCTGGCGTTGAGGTTTTGCGGCTGGCGTTTGGGTTTAGCGGCTGGCGTTGGGGTTTAGCGTGTGGTGTTGGGGTTGAGCAGCTGGCGTTGGGGTTGAGGGGTTGGGGTTGAGCGGCTGCCGTTGGGGTTGAGCGGCCGGCTTTGAGGTTTAGCGGCCGGCGTTGAGGTTTAGCGGCCGGCGTTGGGATTTAGCGGCTGGCGTTAGGATTTAGCGGCTGGCGTTGAGGTTAAGCGGCTGGCGTTGGGGTTTAGCGACTGACGTTGGGGTTTAGCGGCTGGCGTTGGGGTTTAGCGGCTGGCGTTGGGGTATAGCGGCTGCCGTTGGGGTTGAGCGGCTGGCGATGTGGTTGAGCGGCTGCCGTTGGGGTTTCGAGGCTGCCTGGCGTTAGGGTGCAGCGGCTGGCGTTGGGGTGCAGCGGCTGGCGTTGGGCTTGAGCGGCTGGCGTTGGGTTTTCGAGGCTGGCTTTGGGGCAGCGACTGGCATTGGGGTTGAGCGACTGGCGTTGGGTTTTCGAGGCTAGCGTTTGGGTGCAGCGGCTTGCGTTGGGGTTTCGCGGATGGCGTTGGTGTGCAGCGCATGGCGTTGGGGTTTAGCAACTGCTTTGGGGTATAGCGGCTGGCATTGCGGTTTAGCGGCTGGCGTTGGGGTTTAGCGGCTGGTGGGGTTTAGCGGCTGGTGGGGTTTAGCGGCTGCCGTTGGTGTTTAACGGCTGCCGTTGGTGTTTAACGGCTGCCGTTGGTGTTTAGCGGCTGGCGTTGGGGGTTAGTGGCTGGCTTTGGGGGTTATCGCCTGGCGTTGGGGGTGAGCGGCTGGCGTTGGGGTTTAGCGGCAGGTGTTGGGGTGCAGCGGCAGGCGTTGGGGTGCAGCGGCCGGCCTTGTTGTTTAGCGGCCGGCCTTGTGGTTTAGTGGCCGGCGTTGTGGTTTAGCGGCCGGCGTTGAGGTATCTCGGCCGGTTTTGTGGTTTAGCGGCTGCCGTTGGGATTTGCGGCTGTCGTTGGGGTTGAGCGGCTGGCGTTGGGGTTTAGTGACTGGCGTTGAGCTTTCGCAGCTGGCGTTGGGGATTAGCGGCTGGCGTTGAGATTTAGCGGCAGGCGTTGAGGTGTAACGGCTGGCTTTGGGGTTTAGCGGCTGGTGTTGGGGTTGAGCGGCTGGCGTTGGGGTTGAGCGGCTGGCGTTGGCATTTAGCGGCTGGCGTTGCGGTTTAGCGGCTGGCGTTGGGTTTTCGAGGCTGGCTTTGGAGGCAGCGGCTAGCATTGGGGTTGAGCGGCTGGCGTTGGGTTTTCGAGGCTAGCGTTGGGGTGCAGCGGCTTGTGTTGGGGTTGAGCGGATGGCGTTGGGGTGCAGCGCATGGCGTTGGGGTTTAGCAACTGCTTTGGAGTATAGCGGCTGGCGTTGAGGTTTAGCGGCTGCCGTTGGTGTTTAGCGGCTGGCGTTGGGGTGCAGCGGCTGGCATTGCGGTTTAGCGGCTGGCGTTGGGGTTTAGCGGCTGGCGTTGGGGTTTAGCGGCTGGCGTTGGGGTTTAGCGGCTGGCGTTGCGGTTGAGCGGCTGGCGTTGGGGTTGAGCGGCTGCCGTTGGTGTCTAACGGCTGACGTTGGTGTTTAGCGGCTTGCGTTGGGGGTTAGTGGCTGGCTTTTGGGGTTATTGGCTGGCGTTGGGGGTGAGCGGCTGGCGTTGGGGTTTAGCGGCTGGTGTTGGGGGTTAGTGGCTGGCTTTTGGGGTTATTGGCTGGCGTTGGGGGTGAGCGGCTGGCGTTGGGGTTTAGCGGCTGGTGTTGGGGTGCAGCGGCAGGCGTTGGGGTGCAGCGGCCGGCCTTGTTGTTTAGCGGCCGGCGTTGTGGTTTAGCGGCCGGCGTTGAGGTTTAGCGGCCGGTTTTGTGGTTTAGCGGCTGCCGTTGGGATTTGCGGCTGCCGTTGGGATTTGCAGCTGTCGTTGGGATTGAGCGGCTGGCGTTGGCGTTTAGCGGCTGGCGTTGGGGTTTAGTGACTGGCGTTGAGCTTTCGCGGCTGGCGTTGGGGATCAGCGGCTGGCGTTGAGATTTAGCGGCTGGCATTGAGGTTTAACGGCTGGCTTTGGGGTTTAGCGGCTGGCGTTGCGGTTGGGCGGCTGGCGTTGGGGTTGAGCAGATGGCGTTGTGGTTTATCGGCTGGCGTTGAGGTTTAGCGGCTGGCGTTGGGGTTTAGCGGCTTTCGATCAATCTGTATGCATTCAGACGGTTGTGATGGCATTGGCGTCACCACTTAGGGTACCTTAATTGGTTTGCCTGTTTTACTTTGTTGAAAACTTTTATATTCAGAGGCCTGCAGAGCTGCCAAATAGTACGGATTTTCCGGATTTTATGCGGAAATGCGAATAGATGTGCGATTTTGTGTTGTTAAATACAGATTTATTTAAAGTCCGTATTTCACAAGGCAAAATCGACCAAAGATAATCGTAACAACGAGTCACCGCTGTACCGGCCGAGGTTCAGCGGGCAGGTAGGAGCGGCCGGGATCGGCCCAACTTCCTGTTTCGTTGGCATGCCACTCGCCAATGGAGGGGTGGTGGCCCTGTGGGGTTGACTTGGGATCTTGCTGCTTGGAAAATACAGGAATGGGGAGGGTCATGCTGTACCTCTGGGGATTGTAACAGATTAAATCCATTGGTGTTTTGGGTTTCAAGATCTGGATGATTGTTTTTGTTGGCGTTGGTTTGCCGCGGTGCTTGGGGTTGGGGGGCTGGTGTCCCTCTGTCTCGCTCTCTCTCTCTCTGTCTCTCTCCCCTCTCTCCCTCGCTCTCTCCCTCTCTCGCTGTGTCTCTCTGTCTTTCTCTCTCTCCCTCCCTCCCTCTCTCTCTCGCGCTCTCTCTCTCACGCTCCCTATCTCGTCTCTCTCTCTCTCTCTCTCTCTCTCTCTCTCTCTCTCTCTCTCTTACTCTCTCACGCTCTCTCACTCCCTCTCTCTCATCCTCTTGCCTCGGCATTCCCGGAATTATTTGGCGTTTTACAGGGACGGCTGCATCTGCGGTTCCTTCCTGTTGGGGGGGAGCCCTGGCCCGGGGCGGCTCCTGGTCCGTTCCCTCGCGGATGCCGCCCGGCCGGCTGAGTTTTTTATATGGCTCTGGAGTTGGTGGACTCGGGGGTGTCTTTATTTCTAAACTCTATTGCATTGTCTGTGAATACAGTGTAAATAAGCACGCTGTCATTGAAATAAAATCTTAAATTCTGACACTGTTCCCATAAGGTTATGAGGGGAATAGCATTTTCTTTTCTGAACAGATCTGTTTTAGAAAATAGGTGCAGGAGTAGGCCATTCGGCACTTCGACCAGAACCGCCATTTAATATGATCATGGCTGATCATCCCCTATCAGTACCCAGTTGTGGCTCCCCCCCCCTCCCCAATGTCCCTTGATTCCCTTAGCCCTAAGAGCTAAATCTAACTTTAATATCTATGGCATTATTTAGGCTTTTAACATGAACCAGACCCACTGATGCAACAGCCAAAAAGACACGCGAAAGACTCTACTTCCTGAGGAGTGAGGAAATTTGGCATGTCTCCAATGACTTGCTCAAACATCTACACATACACTATAGTTCAGTTTAGTTTATTGTCACGTGTACCGAGGTACAGTAAAAAACTTTTAACTGCATGCTAACCAGTCAGCAGAAAGACAATACATTATTACAACCATTACAGTGTATGGATACATGGTAAGGGAATAAAGTTTAGCGCAAGGTTAAGCCAGCATATTTTGATCAAAGATAGTCCGAGTCACCAATGAATATAGAAAACATACTAAGGTAGACAAAAAATGCTGGAGAAACTCAGTGGGTGCGGCAGGGTCTATGGAGAGAAGGAAAAAAGTAGGCGGAGACAGTAGGACGTGGGAGAACTGGGAAGGAGTGAGAAAGCAAGGGCTATCTAAAATTAGTGAAGTCAACGTTCATGCCGTTGGGGTGCAAACTACTCAAGCGAAATATGAGGTGCTCCTCTAACTTGCGCACATACTGTCGGGTACCATCACATCTTGGTTTGGGAACAACTCTGTCCAAGATCACAACACATCGCAGAGAGTTGTAGATGCCGCCAGTCCATCACACTGACCAGATTTCCCACCATTAACTAATCTACTCTTCAATCTCCGTCAGGAAGGCAGCCAATGTTATCAAAGACCTTTTCCATCCTGGTTATTCCTTCATCTCCCTGCTCTCGTCAGGCAGGAGATACAGAAGAAAGTGTGCACCACCAGACTCGGGAATAGCTTATTTCCCTCTGTTATCAGGCTGGGCTACTGTCCAATTCACCTCTACCCCATTGCGGACATTGGCCTTTGTTTCTGGAACTGATGCGCTACAATGCTGAGAACTATATTCTGCACTCTGTATCTTCCCCTTTGGTCTATCTGTTGTATTTAAGTTTGACTTGATTGTATTTATGTCTAGTATTATCTAATCAGATTGGATAACATGCAAAGCTGAGCCTAAACAAATTTTGTTTCTAAACAGTAATTTTCCTCAACGGAATAGCCTGGTCACTTGGGCACAGGGCTCTCCAGGTCAGTCTACTGATACCATTGCCAAACAAGAGAAGGAAGAGTGGACGTGTCAGCTTTGTACTCTAATCAATGCACCAGCAGCCAAATCATGTGATGCCTGTTTAACACAGAGGCCTGCCAGTAATTGCGTTTATAATGGGTCAACCCTATTTTAGTCATACCTATTTATTATTGATTTAACTTGTACATTTCATTTAATGTCTTCACGTCCCATGGCTTTTTCAAGAGGTTTATTACTGTTACAAATGTAACGTTCAACAATAGACAATAGGTGCAGGAGTAGGCCATTCGGCCCTTCGAGCCAGCACGGCCATTCAATGTGATCATGGCTGATCATCCCCAATCAGTACCCCGATCCTGCCTTCTCCCCATATCCCCTGACTTCGCTATTTTTAAGAGCCCCATCTAGCTCTCTCTTGAAAGCATCCAGAGAACCTGCCTCCACCGCCCTCTGAGGCAGAGAATTCCACAGACTCACCACTCTCTGTGAGAAAAAGTGTTTCCTCATCTCCGTTCTAAATGGCTTATTCCTTTTTCTTAAACTGTGGCCCCTGGTTCTGGACTCCCCCAACGTCGGGAACATGTTTCCTGCCTCTACCGTGTCCAAGCCCATAACAATCTTATATGTTTCAATGAGATGCCCTCTCATCCTTCTAAACTCCAGAGTGTACAAGCCCAGCTGCTCCATTCTCTCAGCATATGACAGTCCCGCCATCCCGGGAATTAACCTTGTAAACCTACGCTGCACTCCTTCAATAGCAAGAATGTCCTTCCTCATATTAGGGGACCAAAACTGCACACAATAATCCAGGTGTGATCTCACTAGGGATCTGTACAACTGCAGAAGGACCTCTTTGCTCCCATATTCGATTCCTCTTGTTATAAAGGCCAACATGTGGGGTGGCCTTGTTATAAAGGCCACCCCAAAGACGTGCAGGTTTGCAGGTTAATCTGCCCTCTTTAAATTGACCCTAGTGTATAGGGAGTGGATGAGAAAGTGCGATAACAGAACTAGTATGAACAGGTCGGTTTGGGCTGAAGGGCCTGTTTCCATGCTGTATCACTAATCTAAACAAAGCTGAAAGTTTAGTGAGCTTAGGTATACAATGAATTTCGTTCAATGGCTTAGTGGGTAAATCAGTTAAAAATACCTTTCCACTTCCATAAGAAAATTTAAATTTCAGATCAAATCGGAATCGCTTAATATTCCTACGATGTTAAACTTGAATATCTCATCTAACAACAATACCTCTCTTTTTAGTGATTCTGCAAATGATTTATGATGAGTAATATTAACTGTTTTTATTTTTAGAGGCAGCATCACCTCAGAAGTGTGGTTTTTATATGAATCTCATAAAGTACCAATGTAACAACTTTGGTAAACCCCTCGTGGAATTGAAGCTCAATCGCAGAGCAGCGTTTGGTGTGACGACACTGGTCCTGACGTCACTTAGGAGCTCCCAGAAGAGTCCTGCGTCCTGTTCCTCTGCAGGAAATGAAGTGAAAGGGAACACGTTATCACCAGATGGGAATCCTTCATTTCTAGCCGTGGTTGAGAATTGCACTGCAAATACGTTGAATTCTAACCATCAGATAAAAAGTAGTTTTAATAAATTTGCCAATCATGCGACTGCCAATTCAACGTCATCTAGTTATACCGACCGTTCATTTTGTCAGCCTCCCAAAAGATTGAAGAAGTACCATCATTTCAACACAAATTCTGCAGTTTCTGACTTCAGGTATGCCGATAAATCTACCTAACTGTTTAAAGTTAAACCTCAGGTGCATGAAAACCTCTTGGCAGTATCTGTATTTAAGTTAACTGCTTTGAAAACATGTAACATTTTGAATTTTCTCTAGGGAAATTCTGCCCATCCTTTCATAACTGCTCTCGCCACGTTCCAGGTAATATCGTGCCTGGTGCATCATTACATTCTCCATTTCTCACTGCTAGTGGAATTTTAATTAATTTACTATGCTTAATCAGCAAACTGCTTAGTTGATCTTTGTGTACCTCTTGATAACTTAAATCAATAGCAAGCAATTTTTTCTTTTATAATGATAAAATCTGCAGTTTTGAAGAATGAGGGGGGACCTCGTTGAAATTGACCGAATAGTGAAAGGCTTGGATAGAGTGGATGTGGAGAGGAAGCTTTTCAGTACCTCAGTACATGTGCTGATAATAAACCTAAACTCAAGAGGTTGCCAACGATAGATTGGAGAACTACTAAATGGATAACATTGGATAATATATACAAATTTGTATATGCAGAGACAGTTGACCATTGTTTTGGGGATGGTATATGTTATCAAAACATTTTGACCTGGATAACCTAACGAAAGATCTGATGCTGTTTAATATGGGGAAATGAAAGGTGTAAAGATTGGCAGGTTGAAATTAATGCTAAACAGTTATCGTTCATGGAGCAAGAAATGTTGATGGTTTTTGAAAATGTTATAAGTCAGTTTCTTGTCAATTAGTGGGATTCAAGGTTTAGTTTAAAGATACAGCGTAGAAACAGGCCCTTCGGCCCACCGAGTGGGCAGGCCTGTTCCTATGCTGTACTATTCTATATTCTATGACATTGGTTGAGGACATGATTGTTCTATTACTTTAGTTCATTCATATTTAAGGCTCCAAAGGGACTGTACTTGCCATTTTGTTTTCAAATTAATTTGTCAGTCTAACTATCATTTCCACCACTATAAATGTGAAAGTCTCTGTCACTTCAGAATGATTTGTAAACCAAAGATTTCTTGCCACAGCTTGGTGATATTTCTTACTTTCAGTTCTGCTGTCAGCGGGCATTGTGAATGCACAAGGCCAGAGATTCTTAATTTTGTGGTTTTGATTAACAAGTGAATTGATGTAAAAAATATTATTGTGTTTCCAGGGGCTCTGATAATGTGAATGAGGGTAAAGGCCCGGCTGCAAGCCCTGAAACTCCACACTGCAAAAAACACAGTCGCCCCTGTGAACTGAGAGTTGTCAGAAAAGAGGGTGACAATAAAGGGAGGCAATTCTACACTTGCTCCCTGCCACGGGATCATCAGTGTGACTATGTTCAGGTGAGTGTATTAGTCTTCTCTCAAGGAATCCAAATGACATGACACCATGGAGTCTAGGACTAGAGGTCATAGAGTGATACAGTGTGGAGTCCAGAACCAGGGCTCACAGTTTAAGAATAAGGGGTAGGTCATTTAGGACTGAGATGAGGAAAGACCTTTTCACCCAGAGAGTTGTGAATCTCTGCCACAGAAGGCAGAGGAGGCCAATTCATTGGATGTTTTCAAGAGTGAGTTAGATATAGCTCTTAGGGCTAACTGAATCAAGGAATATGGGGAGAAAGCAGGAACGGGGTACTGATTTTGGATGCTCAGCCATGATCATATTGAATGGCGGTGCTGGCTTGAAGGGCCGAATGGCCTACACCTGCACCTATTTTCTATGTTTCTAATTGTATGTGACTTGTAGATAATCTGCTGGTGGTGTTCCTATTAAATATTTTTCCCTTCACCTTGAACCTATGTCCTCTGGTCCTCGAATCCCCTACTCTGGGCAATAGACAACTGCAGCATCGTCGGCAAACAACATGTCTCTGATGAGAGCTTCACGTACTTTTGTCTTTATCTGTGGCGGGTGAGGTTGAAGAGCCTGCCATCTGATCTAGTACGCAGGTAGATCCCCTCTGTTGCAGTGCCGAGGCATGCTTCAGGAGCAGAGCGAAGAAAATCCCAAAGAGTGTGGGAGCGAGGACGCAGCCTTGTTTGACACCACTGCGGATGTCGAAGGGCTCGGAGAAGCTGCCATTGAACTGCACTGTCCCCTTCGTCTTGATGTGGAAGGATTCTATCATGCTCTACAGTTTTGGTAGGCAGCCGATCTTTGGCAGAGCCTTAAATAGGCCATCTCTGCTGACGTGGTCGAACGCCTTGGTGAGGTCAATGAAAGCAACATACAGGGGCATCCGCTGTTCTCTGCACTTCTCCTGGAGCTGGCGAAGGGAGAAGACCATGTCTACTGTTGACCTTCCAGCTCGGAAACCGCACTGTGACTTTGGGTAGACACGTTCTGCCGGCTTCTGCAGGCGGATCAAGATGACCCGAGCAAAGACCTTGCCGACGATGTTGAGGAGGGAGATGCCTCTGTAGTTGTTGCAATCGCTTCTCTCGTCCTGGTTCTTGTACAGGGTAATGATCGTGGCAACCCTCATGTCCTGCGGTACAGCTCCTTCTTGCCAGCACTGGCAGAGGACTTCATACAAAGGAAGCAGTAAGGTAGTCTTGCAATGCTTGATCAGGTCAGGGGGAATGCCGTCGCTGCCTGGGGCCTTGCCTGGGGCCAGGCTGTCAATGGCCTAGCTGAGCTCTTCTACCGTCGTCTCTGCGTCTAACTCATCCATGGTCGGCAGGCACTCGATGGCATCAAGGGCTGTGGGGGACACAGTGTTCTCTCTCGAGTAGGGGTCGGAGCAGTGTTCCACCCATCTCTCCATCTGCTGTGATTACTTCCCCAGTGGAGGATTTGAGGGGGGCTGTCTTGATCTGGACTGGTCCTAATGCCTTCTTAATGCCATCGTACATTCCCCTGATGTTCCCTGTTATGGCGGCCGTGTGGATGTCCTCACTAAGCTGTGTCCAGTAGTCATTGGCGCAATGCCTGGCAGTTTGCTGAACCTTGCTCCTGGCAGCCCTGAGGATCTGCAGGTTCTTCTCGTTAGCTGACCGCTTGTACTCGGCTAGGGCGGCGCGCTTGGCTTCGATGATGGGAGTCATCTCGGTCGACTTGTCCTCAAACCAGACGTGCGTCTTCGATGTCTTCTTCCCAAAGCTAGCCACGGCATGGTGTCCAGCAGAATTTCCCACTTCTCTGTTGCAGAGTCACCAGGACACGAGGTGCCAAGTTCTCTCTCAAAAGCCTCTGCAAACTGTTGCACGAGATCTGGACGGGGCATCTTGCGGACATCGATGCGGGGGTTCCCCTGCTTCTTGGTACGGTAAAACCTCTTTGGCTGCAGCCTGATCTTATAGACAATAGACAATAGGTGCAGGAGTAGGCCATTCGGCCCTTCGAGCCATTCAATGTGATCATGGCTGATCATCCCCAATCAGTACCCCGTTCATGCCTTCTCCCCATATACCCTGACTCCACTATTTTTAAGAGCCCTATCTAGCTCTTTCTTGAAAGGATCCAGAGAACTGGCCTCCACTGCCCTCTGAGGCAGAGAATTCCAGACTCACCACTCTCTGTGAGAAAAAGTGTTTCCTCGTCTCCGTTCTAAATGGCTTACTCCTTATTCTTAAACTGTGGCCCCTGGTTCTGGACTCCCCCAACATCGGGAACATGTTTCCTGCCTCTAGCATGTCGAAACCCTTAACAATCTTATATGTTTCAATGAGATGCCCTCTCATCCTTCTCAACACCAGAGTGTACAAGCCCAGCTGCTCCATTCTCTCAGCATATGACAGTCCCGCCATCCCAGGAATTAACCTTGTAAACCTATGCTGCACTCCCTCAATAGCAAGAATGTCCTTCCTCAAATTAAGGGACCAAAACTACACACAATACTCCAGGTGTGGTCTCACTAGTGCTCTGTACAACTGCAGAATGACCTCTTTGCTCCTATATTCGATTCCTCTTGTTATAAAGGCCAACATGCCATTCGCTTTCTTCACTGCCTGCTGTACCTGCATGCTTACTTTCATAGACTGATGAACAAGGACCCCCAGATCCCGTTGTACTTCCCCCTTTTCCCAACTTGACGCCATTTAGATAGTAATCTGCCTTCCTGTTTTTGCGTGTGGGAGCACCTCCTGCAGATCTCTACAATGCTGGGAAAGTCAGTATCTGTGGTTGTGTCCACCACTTCCTTCTGGTTTGATTGGATTAGCCTACAAAGCAAAGATTTTTGCTTGGATGTTGTCAGCTCCCATAGCTTTAGCCTTTGCAAGTGAGGGGGATTTGAAGGAAGCTCCCGACTGGGAACGTCATCTCTTCGTTCCCACCACAGATACTACCTTGTGTTTTGCTCCGTCAGCATCTGCATTTCCTTGTGTCTCCATTCTCAGTTTGGGATTAGATTGTGACAGTTAGATGGAGTGTCGGTGGCTTTGAAGTATGCTGGGCATCAATTATCTCAAAATTCTCAAAGAAATCCAAAATATTGTTATGACTTTTTCATTATCAATTTAAGATCTAATCAGGCAAATATTAACGGACAAAACACACGTTAAAAGAGAATTTTGTGCAGAACTCAAGCTTTTGATTAGTAAATAGCATTATACCAAATGGTCTGAAGAGGGCAATACCGTCCAAAAATCTGAAAGTAATTACAATTTTTCAAACTTCCCGCAGCCCATTTCCCACTTCAGATTTTATGCACAATTTGCTTTAGACATCAGCTGCACTTTGACAGATTCAATAGTTTAAAATAGCTTTGAAATTACAGTCATTGCTATTTTTTTTGTTTGTTGATGAATTTGATTAAATCATAGATTGCAGTATATTGTTTGGAGAACTATTTTAGCCATTTATAATTGGATTTGTTCAGCTTAGTTACACATGTATATAATAGGTTTGTAAATCAAAAGATTTCTAATAAGATGAGGGGATTCATAATTTTAATTATGCAGGAGAAATAAATATTTTTTGTCCACCTAATGTTGTAATTAGATTGGATGGCCATATCACATTCATAACTTTTTACTGAGATCTTAAATTAAAAAGTTCAACAAAGAAGGTGACCAATTATTTTTAAATGGTTTCCCTTTGACCCATTCCCAATAGACTGATGGATGAGTAAATAAATAAATGGCTCATAAACATGTTCGGAGAGCATTCATCATGTACTTTTGTGGATATGATGCTATTAGTGCCTTACATGCATATTTGTTCCCCTAGTGGGCTGATTTACATTTTCCGATCTGCAATCATGGAACGCGATGTATCATGAGAACCGTGCTGAAACTTGGTCCCAATAACGGACGCAACTTTTACGTTTGCTCGCGAGGAATGAACAAACAGTGTGATTTCTTTCAGTGGGCAAAGAATGGACCTGGATTTAAGATCCCTGCCGGCTGCTGAAACAACTGCTGAGGTAAAGAGAATTCAAGAATTGATTCACTGACACGAGCACTGCTGGACCAGTGATACATCAGTGATAGCTTTGGATGGATATATATATATGTATTAAAACATCTCCTGTATTCAGATCATGTTTTCCCCCAAACCTGCAGATTGAATTGCAACATTGGGACTCCTTGCTTGGTAACCACAACTAATCCATACTATTAGACGCAACGTGCTGGAGTAACTCAGCGGGTCAAGCAGCAGCTCTGAAGAACATGGATAGGTGACATTTCGGGGTCTGAAGAAGGGTACCGACCCAAAACGTCACCTGTCCATGTTCTCCGGGGATGCTGCCTGACCCGCTGAGTTACTCCAGCACTTTGTCTTTTTTTTGCATCTGCAATTCCTTGTTTCTTTAACCCACAGCAGACATTGACACAACAATTTAGTTTTAGTTACAGTCTGCCTGATGGTTGGAAGGCAAAAAGTGAAACTGAAGTGCGGATGAGTGAAATACCTGATAACAAGTTTACTTGTGGTTTTTCTGTTAAGTTGCTGAATGCAAGATTCAACCTAAAAGATGGTGATGGTAAATGGAGTCAGTAGAAATTGGCATCACAAAGCCCGTTGCAAGAGCCTTAAGCTGCATTCAAAGTTGACAGTTGCTATCGGTGACTCTATTCAAAGCAGTTGGACCAGATGTATTTGTGCCAAATGTTTTTTAAATCGCACTTGTATTGTTTTATGAAATTTCTTTATTCAATATATTAAGAGAGCTATTATTATAAGCTTTTCTATCACTGTTACATTATGTATTTTGAAATCTATTGTTTATTGTTTTGTCACTTTTTTCTTTGTCTATTGCAAGTAACTATCAATAAATTGGGAAACTATTTGTTTTAATGTCCTACTGCAATGGTTATTAACTTTATGAGAAACATTGTTTTTAATATCATGAAATGAGCACCTGCATATGTTTATGTAAATTTTCCCTGCACCTATATTATTACCAGTTTTGTTAATCTTGTGAACTCTCGATTTGTTGTCCATTTAATATCACATTTTCAGTTCCATAATTCAGATTAATAATACTTCCAAGTACAGAACTAGTCCCAAAGAATTCTGTTGTTTAAAAAGAGGTTTTTAATAGACTTGATCTGTGGTGATTTCCGACAGCGTGGAAAATGGTATGGAGATAATACCACCAACAGATTTCTCACCCAAATGTACTTGATCCTGACTTGGAAATATTTCACCAGTCATATTGTCACTGGGTGTAAATCCAAGAACTCCCTCGGTGCTGCCACCAGACAACTAGTGGTTCAAGAGGGATGCACACCACCAAGTTCAAGTTACATTTATTGTCACATGCACCAATTGGTACAGTGAGATTTGAGTTACCATACAGCCATACAAATAAAATGAACACAATACACGATAGAAGTTTAACATGAACATCCCCACACAGCAGAATCAACGTTCGGGGCCTTTGAGCCCTCCACAGTCGTTGCTACGGCAGCCCGATGTTCAGGCCCTCTTGCCGGGATGATCGAAACTCCGACGTCGGAACGGAAGAACACACTCAGCGGCTTGGAGTTTCCGAATCAACCACTTCTTACCGGAGACCTCGGCTTCCGAAGTCCACAGGCCGAGCTGGGAGGAGATTCAACACTGGCGGCCCTTGGCAAAGGGATCACCAGGACTCCGCGATGTCCCGCGATAAAGTCAGCGCCGCCCGCGGCAAGAAGCTCTGCAAACCACAGCTCCACGATATTAAAGCAGCAGCCCCGACACTCCGGAGCTCCAACACGGCGATCCCCAGTAAGGCATCGCCCGCTCCCCGGTGGTAATTCAGTGCTGCACCGCTGTTGAAGCTCTGACCGGTCTCGGCATGAAAGGCCGCGCCAATCCAGATGGTAGGCCGCGAGGGGGGGGGAGAGAAGATGTGACTCGGAGAAAAGGCACATCTCCGACCAGGAAGTGACTGGGAAACGTTTCCCCCTCCCCACCTCCCCCACATAAAAAAGACTTCAAAACCTTCATCGTCCTGTAGAAGGGTCTCGACCCGAAACATCACCCATTCCTTCTCTCCAGAGATGCTGCCTGTCCCGTTGAATTACACCAGTTTTTTGTGTCTATCTTCCTGACTTGGTCATTTCGATTTAGAACTGGCTAACTCATAGAAGACAGCATGGTATGGTGGCTGGAGGTCTGTGACCAGCGGAGGTCCACTGAGATCTGTGCTGGGACTTCTGTTTGTGAGTTATAGATATATTTGGCTTAGTCATTAATGTAAAAGGGTTGATTAGTAAGTTTACAGATGAGAAACATTGGTGGAGTTGCCGACCTTGAGGAAGGCATGGAGTTTAAAGCGAACAAGACTGAGATGTTGCACTATGCGAGGGTTAATGTAAGGCGGAGGTATGCAGTTAACGGCAAGAGCCTGAACAGCATTTATGCACAGAAGGCACGTGGTCTATGTCCACAGACCCCTGAAAGGAGCAACACAAGTGGAAGGTGGCATAGTTGGTACAGTTGCTGCCTCACAGCATCAGGGACCCGGTTTCAATCCTGACTTCGGGTGTTCTCTGTCTGGTGTTTGCATATTCTCCCTGTGATCACATTGATCTCCTCTGGTTGCTCTAGTTTCCTCTCACATTCCAAATACGTGCAGGTTTGTAGGTTAATTGGCCTTTGTAAGTTGCCCTAAATGTGTAGGGAGTGGATAAGAAAGTGGAATAACATAGAACTAGTGTGAATGGGATCAGTGGTCGGTGTGGACTCGTGGGCCAAAGGGCCTATTTCCATGTTGTGTCTATAAATAAACACAACTAAGGTGTAACATATGTTTCCTTAATAGTAAAGGCATTGTATATTGGTCAGGAGAGGATTTACGGGTATATTGAAACCTGGACCCCCTGCAGTTCCCTTACCAAACAAAGATGGAGGTTGAGGGCGCCACCATCCACCTGTTCCATTGTTCCTATTCTCACCTGGATAAGCTGGGAAGCACTGTGAGAGTCATGTTTTTTTTTACTTCTCCAGTGCTAGGGAGCAAACTGACGAAGATGCGGGTGGATGCTCCATTGGTGTCCTGGATCGCCAACTACCTGACTGGATGACCACAGTATTTCAGGCTACAGAACTTTGTATCAGACATGGTAGAAACATAGAAAATAGGTGCAGGAGTAGGCCGTTCGGGCCGTCGAGCCAGCACCACCATTCAATACGATCATGGCAGATCATCCAAAATCGGAACTTCGTTCCTGCTTTTTCCCCCATATACCTTGATTCTGTTAGCCCAAAGAGCTGTTTCTAACTCTCTCTTGAAAACTTCCAGTGAATTAGCCTCCACTGCCTTCCACGACAGGGTATTCTACAGATTCACAACTCTCAGGGCGAAAAAGTTTTACCTCATCTCAGACCTAAATGGCCTACCCCTTATTCTTAAAATGTTATCCCTAGTTCTGGTCTCCCCCCAACATCGGGAACAATTTTCCTGTATCGCCCTGTCCAATCCCATAAGAATTTTATCTTTCTATAAGATATCCTCTGATCCTTCTAAATTCCAGTCGATATAACCCCAGGCGACCCCTTCTCTCATATGCCAGTCCTGCCATCCCATGAATTAACCTCGTGAACCTACACTGCACTCCCTCAATAGACAACAGGTGCAGGAGTAGGCCATTCTGCCCTTTGAGCCAGCACCACCTTTTAATGTGATCATGGATGATCATCCACAATCAGTACTCCGTTCCTGCCTTCTCCCCATATCCCCTGACTCGGCTATCTTTAAGAGGTCTATCTAGCTCTCTCTTTAAAGTATCCAGAGAACCTGCCTCCACTGCCCTCTGAGGCAGAGAATTCCAAAGACTCACAATTCTCTGTGTGAAAAAGTGTTTCCTCATCTCCGTTCTAAATGGCTTACCCCTTATTCTTAAACTGTGGCCCCTGATTCGGGACTCCCCCCAACATTGGGAACATGTTTCCTGCCTCTAGCGTGTCCAAACCCTTAATAATATGTTTCAATAAGATCCCCTCTCATCCTAAATTCCAGAGTATACATGCCCAGCCGCTCCATTCTCTCAGCATATGACAGTCCCGCCATCCCGGGAATTAACCTGGTGAACCTACGCTGCACTCCCTCAATAGCAAGAATGTCCTTCCTCAAATAAGAGGACCAGAACTGCACACAATATTCCAGCTGCGGTCTCACCAGGGCCCTGTACACAGTAGTGAGCAACAAAGGGGCCCAACAGGGTGATGGTCCTCTCTCCCTTCCTATTCACCATCTACACCTTGGACTTCAGGTACAACTTGAATTCCTACCACCTGCAGATGTTTTTGTATGACTCTGCAATTATGGGCTGCATCAGTGAGGGAAGCTGAATACAGAGGTGTAGTCAACGACTGAAGGAATGAATACTTTATTGTCACGTGACAAGTCACAGTGGAATTGTTTGCTTGCATATCCAAGGTATGCAAAAGTCATCCCATAAGGACGCTGACAAAGTTACAATGTATACACATTATCTGCACCAGATCTCCCTTTGTTCTCCTCCTTGCCCGACTTTGTTGAATGGTGTGGGCTGAATCACCTGCAGCTGAACACCGACAACTCTAAGGAGTTAGTGGTGGACTTTAGGAAGAGAGGAACATCCCGGTCCCGTCTCCATCAAGGGTGTGGATGTGCAGTTTACCAAGGAGTAGAAGTACCTTGGAGTTTACTTGGATTGTAAACTGGACTGGTCCAGGAATGCTGAGGCACTGTATAAGAAGGGACAGAGCTGTCTGTACTTTCTGAGGAGGCTCCGCTCTATCAACGTCTGCGGTAAGTTGCTGCAGATGTTCTATCGATCTGTAGTGGCCAGTGCCATCTTCTTCGCTGTCGTGTGCTGGGGCAGCAGGGCGAAGGCAGTGGACCCCAACAGAATTAACAAGCTAAACAGGAAGGCTGGCTCCATCCTGGGGGTGGAGTTGGAGTCACTGGAGGTGGTCTTGGCGGGGAGGATGCTCCTCAAACTGCGGAGCATCTTCTGTTGTGGGGTAGACTGCGGAGCATCTTCTGTTGTGGGGTAGACTGAGACTGACTCCCCCACCCCCCCCCCCCATCTACACATCCCCAATCATGGACTTTCCACTCGATTCACGTGTCTTGTATCTTATGACTGTTGGCAGACCAATTTCCCTCCTGGGATAAATTTATATTACACCTCCCATGCTTTACCCACAAGGACACACTGCAATAGCAAGGTCCCCACGACCCTAGCCCACTTCAAGGACAAAGCCACCCGTTCAAACACTGTGAAAAACTTGTCCACATCCTGCTCACTAAAGTGGGGAACCAGGCGGATGTTCTTGCTCATATCAAACTCCCGTTCCCTAGAAGGAATCCAGGAGGCATTCAATTCCTTCTCCCGCAGCCTAATCTCTGCCTCACGCAGCTGAATCTCTGCTCTTTTGAGCTCTAACTCCTTCAACCTAATGACTGCCTCCATGTCCTGACCAGGCTGAACAGAAGGTGTGGGACTGTCTGCACAGCCAGGCAAAACCCCACCCTCTACCAACAGCCCACAACACCGATTTAATGGACTGTTTCTTTGAATGTGGGTTAATAGGCACTTCATAGTTCTCTGCCAGAAAAATCAAATGCTCCTTCGTACATCTATCAAACAACCGACGAGGAGCCTCAATAAAGTCCTTCCCTTTAGACTCCATATCAAATGTAGCACCAAACCACCAGCTAAACCCTGGGCACCAATGCTACCACAAACAGGGAAGAAACATTTCCTTCACAACACAGACTTCCTTAGTCACCAGAAGCCTACCAAAAAAACACCAAAAACGTCTAGGGTCCTCAAAACTTAGGACGAGCCCCCATTTTGTTACGACTCCCGAATGCAGGTACTTCAGAGCCGCGTAACATAATTCAAAAACCAGGTTCAAGTTAAAAAATAGTTTTAATTATTCAATGGAACACAAAACCCAAACCTGATTCAAACAACCCAGTCAGGGATATGGGTGGACTGACAAACAATTTAACAGTGCTCCAGCCAGCCACGTGATGGACCATCGAACCGGAGTCTCTAAAACCTGCCTAAAGAGATATTACCCTGAAACAAAATACACGAAAACACTGAGGTCAGCCCTTATCCGTCCCAATTCAATATTTGTTAATAAGTAATCGTGAAAGTACACGAAGTTCAATGCCATGTGGTCGGGCCTTCCGCAGCTCACTCCAGCAGTCAGCTCACAAGTCAGGGTCGACGAAGAAGAGAGAGAATCCTGGGAGCTCTGGTATTTAAGCTTCAGATGAATCACCCGTCACCTGACGCAGCTTGGCCAATCGGGTACAGGAGCCTTTTAACCCCTTGATTCCAGACTCACAACCACAAGGCCTGCACTCGGGAAAGAAACAGAGAAAGGTAAGTACATAGCATTCACCAGGGGGGGAAGCGCCTAACATATGGTATTTTACAGCTTTATTCACCACATTACAGAAAGGATGTGGAGGCTTTGGGAAGGGGTGCTGAGAAGGTTAACCAGAATAATGCCTGTCTTCGAGGCTACTAGCTGTATAGAAATGTTGGACAAACTTGGATTATTTACTCTGGAACTTTGGAGGTTGAGGGGAGACCTGATAGATGTATTTAAACATTTGAAAGTCATAGATCGTGTGGACAATAGCAACATTTTTTTCAGTTTGGAAATATCAAAGACTAGAGGTCACAAGTATGGCAGACAAAGCCTGGCAGGTAATATGTGAAGAGGGTTTTTTGATGGTTGGACAACGGTCATAGAAGGGAGATCAAGTTCAAAAAGTTGTACAAGACATTGGTGAGGCCACATTTAGAGTATTGTGTTCAGGTTTGGTCACCCCATGATAGGAAGCATTTTGTTAAGCTGGAAAGGGTGCAGAGAAGATTTACAATGAAAGTCTTCTACCCAGAGTAGAGGAATCAAGAACCAGAGGACATAGATTTAAGATTAAATGCGAAAGATTTAATAGAAACCTGAGACGTAGCTTTTTCAAAGGTTCAAAGGTTCTTTATTTGTCACATACACCAATTGGTGTAGTGAAATGCGGATTGCCATTGCAACACATTAAAAAGAATACAACAGAACAATAATAAAGAAATTTAAACATAAAAACATCCCCCCACAATGGTTCCCATTATGAGGGAAGGTGCAAAGTCCAGTCCCCATCCCCTTGTCCACCCATAGTTGGGCCTATTGAGGCCTCTGCAGTCACCTTTACGGAGGCCCGATGTTCCAGGCCCTTCTCGCCGGATGATGGTGCTCCGGCGTCGGGAGAATCCTCTCAGCGGCTTGGGATACCTGGAACGGCCACTTCCTGACCCAAGACCGCGGCTTCCAAAGCTAACAGGCCGCGCTGGATGGAGCTCCACCACTGGCGATCTCGGCGAGAGGATGAAGGTATATGGAACGAGGTGCCAGAGGAGGTAGTTGAGGCAGGGACAATAACAATATTTAAAAGATCTTTGAACAGGTACATGGATAGGAAAGGTATAGAAAGATATGGGCCATATGTGGTCAAATGGGACTAACTTAGTTGAGACATCTTGTTCAGCTTTGATGAGCAGGACTGAAGGGCCTATGTCTCTGTTGTATGACTCCATAAACATGAGACCAATTTGCTTCATGTATATAGTGTATAAGCTGCGGTACTGGCAACTATCCCTGTAAATGTTTCCGAAATCTTAATAGTTTAACCTGCTTGTACATAAAGCACAACTCTGAAAATTAACACAATAACTCTTTTAATTGTCACTTCGGTTCATAAGACAGTTTGAATTTCACAAGCTGACGAGGTCTTTAGAAAATGACGGATGGATGGCAACAACTTTAAATGCAATCGACTATCTTTTCTGAAGCTGTTGAAGGATTGAAAATCATAAAATAAAACTGAGTCAAATTTGGAGATTTACTGCATGCAACCCCTGAAAGAGAGAAGAAGAATTACAGGAAGGTGTAAGTGGGATTAACATAGTGCATCAGCTTAATTATTCTGAAAATTATTCAGCGTTTTGATTGTTACATATTTCTTAAGGAATTATTCTCAGTTTTATGCCATACCAAAAGTAAAGCATGAAGTGTTGGTAAACTTAGATCAACCAGCATCAGTGCGAGGGAGAAAAACAGTTTCAGGTGGTTGACCTTTTAACAAAGTCGACTAACTGTCAGGTATGCATGCGCATGCATTTTCAGATGTTCATTTTCCATTTTATTATGATAAAAAAAAAAAAAAGATTCGAAGGGCCGAATGGCCTCCTCCTGCACCTATTTTCTATGTTTCTATATTTATCCCACTCTGTTCATTCCTCTTCTCCCTCCCTTCTCCAGGCTCCTGTCCGTGGTATAGAAGCTTGAAAGTGCGCACCACCAGACTCAAGCTTCTTCCCCTCTTATCAAGCTTGTGAACGGTCCTTCCATAAGCTGGGGCACTGTTCAATTCACATTGGACTATCGATGGAACTGATGCGCTACAATGCTGAGCTAGTACTTCCTAATCCAGGCATCATTCTGGTAAACTTCCTCTGCACCCTTTCTAAAGACTCCACATCATTCCTGTAATGGGGTGACCAGAACTGCACACAAAACTCCACAACCAAAGTCCCATAGAACGGCATCATGACTTCCTGACCCTCATACTCAATGCCCTGACCTATGAAGGCAATAATACCATATTCCCTCTTCATCTATTGTCTCTCTAAATCTTAATGCATGGAAATATTTCAAGTTTCTTTGCTGTATAATTTAGTTTTCTAGACAAGTTTTATTTTTCAGAACATAAACTGTCTCAATGCAAAAGCTTCAAAACTGAGCATTTAATATTGCTCCCATAAAATGTACATGAAATAAAACACCAATCGAAAGATGAAAGTTTTTATGTCAGTCACAGTTTTTAACATAATGTTTTCCTTACCTGGACAATTTTAGATTGACCCTATGTGTATGCTTTGTTTGAAAGACTTACCATAATGCCCAGTCTTGTTCGCACAGATTAGAGCCCCAAAAAAGTTTGGGTGATAATTTTGGATCCTTCCAATAGCTTTCTGGCACGCCAAAGTTGGGTCTATTCCCATTCTCATATATTCAACTGCCTGGTAGCTAATTTGTGGAGCAAAGTTGAACATGCATTTAAAATTAAAACTATATGATGCAATAAAAACATATACAGTATGCCACAGATTGTTTTTGTTTTCCCAAATCCAATTGCACAGTCTTTCAAACTCTACTTTCCAGTGAAGTCAACCCTTTCTTATTCTATTGTGACATCAAAATAAAATTGTTTGAGTTCCCAGTTATTACCACATACCCATCCTCTCCCGAACAACATCACCAACCAACGACCCAACTCGATGAACTAGTCACAATCATACAACACAGAAACAGGCCCTTCGGCCCAACTAGTCCATGCCAACCAAATTACCACATTGTCTGCTTTGATCTGTCCTCTTTGCACCTTCCACATCTCTGGACTCCCTCTCCCCTGACTCTCAAGTCAGATCCGCTGAGTTACTCCAGCATTTTGTGTCCATCTTCATACCACATCTAAGCTAGTTCCATTTGCCCGTGAATGCCCATATCCTTCTAAACCTTGTGTAGGAAAGAACTGCAGATGCTGGTTTAAATCGAAGGTAGACACAAAATGCTGGAGTAACCCAGCGGGTCAGCCAGCATCTCTGGAGAGAAGGAATGGGTGATGTTGCGGGTCGAGACCCATCTTCAAACTGGAGTAGGGTCTCGACCCAAAACGTCACCCAATCCTTCTCTCCAGAGATGCTGGCTGACCCGCTGAGTTACTCCAGCATTTTGTGTCTTCCTTCTAAACCTTTCCTATCTATTACTTATAGATGGCTAGTTATCTCTGCTTCTCTTACGACTTCCTGCTCTTGACTACAGTTAATTAACTAATCTGCTTCCCCATGTGGGGGTAGATATCAAATAGGAGGCTTGGCTGTGACACACTCAGCATCTGCACTCAGTCAAAAAGAGGGGAGTGAACGATCACTGCCAAATGGAAGTGAACCCCAACACCAGTCTGTATTACAGAGATTATGACAATTGAGTCGGCGCGGACATGATGGGCCTGTTTCCACGCTGCCTCTATAAACTAAACTAAGACTGCTGCTGTGTTGAATACAGGGCATCTTTTCAAGGGAAGTTTCACTTGGCTCAAAGTTTTAAGTATTTCAGCTCAATTAACGGCTCACAACTTATAAACCGAACGTATTTCACCACCTGCAAACGTGGTGGGAGTTGCCGTACCTTGGGAGGAATCGCATCATGATGTCTCCATTCCCGGTCGCAGCTGCTGCTCCAGCTGTGCTGTCACCTCCTCCAGCGATCGGGGAATCCCCTACACGGCTGTAAGCCACACCCATACATCACACACCCATCACTGCCCACATACACAGGTCATTGTTCTCGGGGAATACACAGCATTGCCAACAGTAGATTTAAACAGAAAATACTTGAGTAACTCAGCGTGACAGAGAAATGTGAGGTGTTGCATTTTGGGAAGTCTAACATGGGCAGGACCTACACGGCGAATGGTAGGGCTCTGGGGAGCGTTGTAGAGCAGAGGGATCTTGGACTACAGGTGCATGGTTCCTTGAAGGTGTAGTCGCAGGTAGATAAGGTGGTCAAAAAGGCTTTTGGCATATTGGCCTTCATTAATCAGAGTATTAAGTATAGAAGTTGGGAGGGCATGTTGCAGTTTCATAAGATGTTGAGACTGCATTTAGAGTATTGTGTTCCGTTTTGGGCACCATGCTATGGGAAAGAATGTTGTCAAGCTGGAAATATACAATGTTGTGAAGCTGGATATACAAGGATGTTGCCAGGACTAGAGGGTGAGAGCTATAGGGAGAGGCTGAGTAGGCTGGGACTCTATTCCTTGGAGTGCTGGAGGATGAGGCATGATCGTATGTATAAAATCATCAGAGGAATAGATTGGATAGATGCACAGTCTCTTGCCCAGAGTAGGTGAAGGGGAAAAGATTTAATAGGAATTTGAGGGGTAACCTTTTCACACAAAGTGTGGTGGGTCTCTGGAACAAGCTGCCAGAGGAGGTAGTTGAGGCAGGGACTATCCCAACATTTAAGAAACAGACAGGTTTGGAGGGACATGGTTCAAACGCAGGCAAGTGGAACTATTGTAGCTGGGACATTTCCACCGGGTGGCGCTGTCAGCGATGGCAGCCTCGCTAACGGTCTGTCTCCCTTTCATCATTTTTGTTATATTTAGTGTGTTTTTAAAGTATGTGTTAATGTTTTCTGGTTTGTTTTTTGTGTGGGGTGGGGGAGGGGGTCGGAGGAAACATTTTTTCAATCTCTTACCTTGCCAGAGATGCGATTGTTTTCCGGATCGTATCTCCGGTCGCTCTGCGGTCTAACATCATGGAGCTGGCGGCCTTGCTCGAGACTGACTTTGAGCCGCACCATGGGGCCGTGGACTTAGCATCAGAGCCTGCGATCCCTTCCTGGGATCAGCGCTCCAACCGCGGCCTGCGGATTTCACCATCGAGGTGCTCGCAGTCTCGGGTAGAGGCTGATGTCGGGAAGCTCCAGTCACAGAAGGTTTCGACCAGCCCCGACCGGGGGTAGATCGCCCGGCACGGAGGAGCCAAGATGTATGTTGTTACCTTTGTTAAAATGTATTTTGTGTGTTTTATTGCTTTTTATTGGTATGACTATGGCAAATCAAATTCCTCGTGTGTTGCAAATCATACTTGGCTAATAAAGTAATTATGATTATGTTGGCCGTTGTGGCCAAGTTGGCCTGAAGGGCTTGTTTCCACACTGTATTACTCTATGACTATGACAGGCATCTCTGGAGAGAAGGATTGGTGATGTTTTGGGTCAAGACCCTTCTTCAGACTGAGAGCCAGGGGAGAGGGTCTGGAGATATGGAAGGGGAAGGTGTGAAAACACAGATCAAAGCAGACAATAATGAGAAATTTGGAATGATACATTGTTCGCTGAGGGGAAGGTGACAAGGAGGCAGACAATCAGTAAAATTAATCAGGAGGATAGTGAAACTAGTCGGAGAACTCGAGTAGGGTACTGACGGAGAGAGGGAAAGTATGTGTTTCTTAAAGTTGGAGAAATTAATATTCATACCGCTGGGTTATAAGCTGCCCAAGGGAAATATGAGATGCTGTTTCTCCAATTTGCATTGGGCCTCAGTAGAGGAGGCCCAGGACAGAAAGGTCAATATGGGAATGGGAGAGTGAGTTGAAGAGTTTGGAAACTGGGGGATTGCGGAGACCTAGGCGAACTGCGCGGAAGTGTTCGTGGCAGAGCTATTAATCATGGTCAGTAATGCTTTCAATATTGAGTAAGATTTTCCCTCCACCACCTCCCCTCAACATCAGGTAATGTCTCCCATATTCATACATCTTATAGATACATAGAAAATAGGTGCAGGAGTAGGCCATTCAATATGATCATGGCTGATCATCCAACTCAGTATCCCGTACCTGCCTTCTCTCCATACCCCCTGATCCCCTTAGCCACAAGGGCCACATCTAACTCCCTCTTAAATATAGCCAATGAACTGGACTCAACTACCCTCTGTGGCAGAGAGTTCCAGAGATTCACCACTCTCTGTGTGAAAAAGTTTTTCCTCATCTTGGTCTTAAAGGATTTCCCCCGTATCCTTAAGCTGTGACCCCTTGTCCTGGACTTCCCCCAACATCGGGAACAATCTTCCTGCATCTAGCCTGTCCAACCCCATAAGAATTTTGCACGTTTCTATAAGATCCCCTCTCAATCTCCTAAATTCTAGCGAGTTTAAGCCAGGTCTATCCAGTCTTTCTTCATATGAAAGTCCTGACATCCCAGGAATCAGTCTGGTGAACCTTCTCTGCACTCCCTCTATGGCTATAATGTCCTTCCTCAGATTTGGAGACCAAAACTGTACGCAATACTGCAGGTGTGGTCTCACCAAGACCCTGTACAACTGCAGTAGAACCTCCCTGCTCCTATACTCAAATCCTTGTGCTATGAAAGCTAACATACCAATCGCTTTCTTCACTGCCTGCTGCACCTGCATGCCTACTTTCAATGACTGGTGTACCATGACACCCAGGTCTCGCTGCATCTCCCCATTTCCTAATCGGCCACCATTTAGATAATAGTCTGCTTTCCTGTTTTTGCCACCAAAGTGGATAACCTCACATTTATCCACATTATACTGCATCTGCCAAACATTTGCCCACTCACCCAGCCTATCCAAGTCACCTTGCAGTCTCCTAGCATCCTCCTCACAGCTAACACTGCCCCCCCCAGCTTAGTGTCATCCGCAAACTTGGAGATGTTGCCTTCAATTCCCTCATCTAGTTCATTAATATAAATTGTAAATAGCTGGGGTCCCAGCACTGAGCCTTGCGGTACCCCACTAGTCACTGCCTGCCATTGTGAAAAGGACCCGTTTACTCCTACTCTGGAGAACATGGACAGGTGACATTTTGGGTCGGCACGCATTTTCAGACTGATCACCTACACATGTTCTCGAGAGATGCTGTCTGACCTGCTGAGTTACTCCAGCACTTTGTGTCCTTTTTTGTAAATCATCATCTGTAGTTCCTTGTTTGTACAAATTGGATATCTTTTGGCTATCAAAGAACAGTACAGGAACAAACTCTTAAGCCACCATGTCTGTGCTGCTCCATGTTAAGATCAAGCAGCATCTATTAAACAATGTAAAAAGCCTTTAGTATTTCTAGCTTGCAGTAAGCAAATTACATTTTCATGAGTTCATAAGTCATAGGAGCAGAATTTGCCTTCCTTACTACCTATTCAAATTGCGAATTAACCCTTTGGCAAACCTGCACCAGTATTCCCAAGTCCCTTTGCAACTGATTTCTGATTTCTCTCCCATTTAGAAAATAGTCTACGCCTTTATCCCTACTACCAAAATGCATGCGTGCAGTTTGCTACTCTGTATTCCATCTGCCGCCACTTTACCTATTCTCCCAAGTCCTTCTGCGGAGTCCCTGCTTCCTCTACACTACCTGCCCCTCCCCCACATATCTTCATATCATACGCAAACTTGGCCACAAAGCCATCAATTCCATCATCCAAATCATTGATATACAACATGAAGAATAGCCGTCTTTATTTTCCCCTTGGTTGCTTCACACCCTTCTTCAACAGCGGAGTAACAGTTACAATTTTCCAGCTCTTTGTGACCACTCCTGACTAGTGATTCTTGAAAGATCACCACCAATGCCTCCACAGTCTCCAAAGCCACCTCTTTCAGAACCCTGTGGTGTAATACATCTAGTCCAGGTGACGTATCCACCTTTAGACCTCTCAGCTTCCCAAGCACCAACTTCCCACTGCACTAACTTCTACCCCCTGGCTTTTGCATGTCTGGCACATTGCTGGCGTCTTCCACTGTGAAGACAGATGCAGAAAACATAGTTTTAGCTGTTAAAGATAACTTTGTATTTGAAAACTTGTTGTTTCACTTAGTGATCACTAGTTGGTTGAAGCAAATCCCTTACTCGGTTATAGCAGATTGGCAATAGCAGACCCCATTTCCCAACCCCCACCCCCTATAATCTATTACAACAGGGTTAACTGTATATTAAATTATGAGAGGCGTAGACAGGGTGACCAGTCAGAACCTTTCCCAAGGGTGAAAATGCCAAAGGCCAGCTTTAAGGTGAGAGGGGCAAAGTTTAAAGGATATGTGCAGGGCAAGTTTTGTTTTTACACAAAGGGCGTTGAGTGCCTGAAACTCCGCACCTCTCGCCTCTGACATTTTCACCTAGGGAGCAAGATTGAATGTTGAATCAATCTATGCCAGGGGTGGTCAAAGATAGAACAAGAAAGACTAAAATTAGCATTTGGATCATCAGCTAAATCTATTTCTCGTATGTTCTTTATGCAGAGAGAGGAAGTTCATTTGAAGCACAGACGTACCCTGGGATTTTGTGGAGTTGTCCATTAGTAGAGGTCCCTGCAGCAATCGATCCATTGCGATGAATCGTAATCATACCTAGATTCAAAATCTGGATTGATGTAAAATCATATATAACTCCCCCATTCATTTTTTAGAATTATACAAAGTACCTCCTCGCTAAAAATGTCTGTGCCGAATATGAGGCACGTATACGGGTGGTGTTTGCAGTGGTTGCGGGCAGTCGCGGAAGCCCCTACAACACCCGAGCGATCGAGCGCAGCCTGTGGCAGCTACATGGAGCGGCAGAGGAAGGGGCCGACAGCATTGCGCTGGGCCAGGCCCACCCCAACCTCAGTCTGCAGAAGACCCCCCCAACCTGAAACGTCACCTATTCATGTTCTCCACAGATGCTGCCTGACCCGCTGAGTTACTCCAGCACTCTGTGAAACGTCACCTATCCATGTTCTCCACAGATGCTGCCTGACCCGCTGAGTTACTCCAGCACTCTGTGAAACGTCACCTATCCATGTTCTCCACAGATGCTGCCTGACCCGCTGAGTTACTCCAGCACTCTGTGAAACGTCACCTATCCATGTTCACCAGAGATGCTGCCTGACCCGCTGAGTTACTCCAGCATTCTGTGAAATGTCACCTATCCATGTTCTCCACAGATGCTGCCTGACCCGCTGAGTTACTCCAGCACTCTGTGAAACGTCATCTATCCATGTTCACCAGAGATGCTATCTGTTCTGCTCAGCTACTCCACCACTTTGTGTTTTTATTTTGAATTGAATGATATTGAGTCAAGAAGGCTTCAGACTAGTCACATCTTCCACATGTAAAAGTGCCTGCAGTAATTGGAGGCCAAGATAGAGTGGTAAAGAAAGTATATGGTGTGCTTGCTTTCATAGGTCGTGGCATCGAGTAGAAGAGTCGGTAAATCATGATGCAGCTTTATAGGACTTTGGTTAGGCCGCATTTGGAGTATTGCTTGCAGTTCTGATCGCCCTATTACAGGGAGGCTTAGGAAGAGTACAGAGTCGCTGAATGATGCCTAGATTATGGGGGATTAGCTACAGGGAGAGGTTGGACAGATTTGGATTGTTTTTTATGGAATGCCGGAGGTTGTGAAGAGACATGATAGACGTACATAAAATCATGAGCGGCATAGATAGGGTGCAGTCTGAATATTTTTTCCAGGATTGATGTATCAAATAATAGAGATCATAGCTTTCAAGTGAGAGGGACCAAGTTTAAACTTGAAATGCAGGGCACATTTTTTTCCACAGTAGGTGGTGAGTGCCTGGTATGTGGTGATGGAGGCAGATATGATAGTGACATTGAAGAGAGTTCTGGATAGGCACATGTATATGCAGGAGATGGGGGGGGGAATCTTGGTGGAACCAGTCTGTTGCTGAAGGTGCTCCTCAGGGGACATGGATTATGTGTAGGCAGATACGAGTTTCAATTTCAGTTTAGTTTATTGTCACGTGTACCTAGATACAGTGAAAAGATGGCCCTGGCATCGTGTTGGGCACAGACATTGTGGGCCGAAGGGCCTGTTCCTGTGCTGTACTGTTCTATCTTTTGTCATGTAAGATATTATCTGATTTGACTGGACAGCATGCCAACACGTTTTTCACTGTATCTTGTTACTCATACGAATAATAAACCTATTATCTGCCTATTGTCGGGATTTTGATGATGGTGAGTCGTGAATGTAGCCTAGTCCATCACACAGATCTGACCCATCAATATCAACTCTGTCTACACCACACTGCCGCAGAAAAGCAGTGATCATAATCATAGACTCATCCCACCAGGTCATTCCTTCTTCTCCCCCCTCCCATCTGGCAGAAGGTACAGAAGCTTGAAAGTGTGCACCATGATGACTCAGGAACAGCTTCTTCCCCTCTGTATTCAGACATCTGAACAGTCCTTCTATAAGCTATGGTACTGCTTGATTCACCTCTACCCCATTGCGGGCATGGCCTATGTTCATAGAATAATATTCTGCACTTTGTATCTACCCCTTTGCTCTTCCTATTGTACTTGAGTCTTACTTGATTGTATATGTATATATTTTACTTCAGAGTCACGTGAGTGACTACGTGAAGAAGAACCCGGCAGCCCGCATGCGCGTCATTACGTCTAACGCATGCCGCACGACTGGCTGGCAGGCACGCTGCTCCTCCAGCGGTAAGTTCAGAACCTGAAGGTAAGTTTCGAACTTATATTTCAGGTTGTGCTTTTTCCCTGCAGGAAGCTCTTTTATAGAGTTCCTGCTAACTGACGTTCGGCTGCGGAGACCGCGGGAAATCCCAGCTCCGCGTGGGGGACCACTGCTCGGGAAAACCCGGCTGCGGAAACAGTGGGGTATCCCGGCTCTACGTGGGGAACCCCTGCTCTGGAAAACCCGGCTGCGGAGACCGCGGGGAAGCCGGCTTCGCGTGGGGAATCCCTGCTCAGGAAAACCCGGCTGCGGAGACCAAGGGAAACCCGGCTCCGCCGGAGAAAATCCGGCTCCGGGATACCAGGCTGCGGAGACTGTGGGAAATCCCAGCTCCGTGGGGAGACCCGGCTCGGCAGGCCGGATGACCCAGACAAGTTCGGCCGTGAGGGTTCGCCCCTGCAGTGGGGAGCATCCTGAGATGATACACTCCAAGGAACGGAGTCACATCAGCGTGGGTCTCGGGGCCTGCGGCAGCACCTGGTGCAGGGCTGCATTATATCTCCCTCTCTGAGGAAGGGAGCGTAGGGAAGAGGAAAGGAGGTTTCCCCTCCATGGGCATCCCACGGAGGAGATGTTCCATCCTGATATGGGCCGTGGATGGGGCCATATCAGCGCAGGTCTTATCGGGGACCTACAGCAGCGCCTGGTGCAGGGCTGCATTATATCTCCCCCTCTGAGGAGGGGAGCGTAGGCAGTCAGTGTGTGACTGACTCCAAACTCAGAAGTATGTCCGTGAAACATACCGGAGTGCATGCGTGTGGTTCAAGAATTCTGTCATGGCATCAAGGGTTGCGATATCCATGCAAACGGAGGAGCCGCTGCAAGGAAGAGTTGGCTTCCAGCCTATGGCAGAGAACCAGGGGCCAGAGTTCCCCTCACATTACAAGCTTGGTAAGCATCAATGATCTCACGTCACACCATTACAGGAACAAAGTGCCGGCAGTGAACAGCGCTATCTGGGGAGACTATGGATGGCAAGGCCACCAATGTCCAGCCGCCGAATCTTCTCACTGGAGAAGACATAGCCAAACAGGTAAAAACCTGGATGAGGAAGTAAAGCTGTCGGACAAGTCAAGGTACCTACGACGAGCAAAAGCCTCACCATTTCGGTGACAACACATCTACAACTCCATCGGCAGTAAGTGGTTCACTGAAGCTGGTGGCAGCTTGAAAGCTGATTCTCTGGGCAGAGATCTTTCAGGCCAAGGCCCAAGCCAGCCCTGAGAGAGAAAATGTGCAATCTACGCACCCCAGCAGTTCCAATTCGGGGACCGAAACGAACTTGCATCAGGGGCATTTGGGCTTACCACATGACCACCGGTAACCATGGAGGTAGGTGGGTCTGTTCTTTCCGAAACACGGGGTGTGTGGACTAGTTACGAGTTGGTAATAGATTACACTTGTTTTTGCACGAATGTCGACGGATAAATTCAGATCCGTTTATAAGTGAAAAAATAACATCAGCCAGTTTATACTGCACAGTATACAAGGATTTCCGAATTAAATTTCCTTTAACTGATTGCCATCCATACAATATACAACAGATTGGACATCTATTCAGTCCAAACAAAAAGGTTTGGGTATATAAGCAGAAATCCAAACAAGCGAAAGATGGATGATGTCGGATCACACTTGATTAACTCACATTCACATGTGCAGTATAGACTTTTTAGAATGGGAAACGTTACTGTTACAACTGATTTCCACAGGATACTTTATGGCATGCATCGATCTCAAAGATGCATACTATTCAGTTCCCATTCACAGGGTTCACCAGAGATATTTGGAATTTAGCTGGATGGTCAACGATAGCAGTTAAAACATTGCAAAATGGGCTAACTTCAGTTCCCAGGTTAATTACCAGATTACCATGCCAGTGTTTGGGCTGCTCAAAGCTGAAAATACATATTTATGGCCTAACTGGATATTCTAAAAACGCTGAATCTTGATAAATTAGCTGTTTCAGCCGCAAAACTAACATTTGAGTAATTGCGGTTTCTTATCCATCCAATTAAATTTAAGTTGATACCAACTAGTTACAGATTGCGATTTACCTTTAACGCTATTAATTGTCTGTGACTCCGCCCTGGGGCAAGAGATTAGAATTAATGGAAGCTTGTAACAATCTTGTTGCTTATTCATCATGTGGCCAGTGTAATTGGCAATTTAGTGGCTGTTTTCAGCTGCGTAATTGGGGCCTTTGCATTATCAGAACTTACATCGTGCAAAGGAGCAAGCTTTCAAGTGCCATGAAGGTCATTGTTAACAGACCTATGCTATTACCAGCTGAAGCTATTAAGTCACAATGATGGACAAACAGTATTCAGCATTGCTCCAGTACTTTTGGTCATAAACCTTCAGTTATATTTCAAACTGATGCTGGTGCTCAAAGATGGGAAATTACTATCCCATCTCTAGTCCCAGAGGCGGATGGGATGTGCATGAGTTACCAATCCCTCAGTTATATGGTATCAACTACCTAAAGTCACTAGGTGCGTTTTATGGGTTAAAGGCTTATTGTGCGAATATGCATATCCGCATGCTCAACTACAAGTTGACACACTATGGTGGTGGAATATATTAATCACATGGGTGCAATCAAGTCAATACCCTGTGATAGTTTACCTAACCTCATTTGGCGTTGGTGTATCATCACGTAAATCAACACATGAATGTTGGATCACAAAGTATTTAAAGACATTGTGGCTTGATGGAACACCAAATATCGATTTGTTTGCATCTAGTCTCAATCACCAGTTGCAAAAATATCTGGCATGGTGGCCATTCTCAGGGGCAGTGGCGATGGATGCATTCTCGCTACACTGGGGAGGAATGTTCTTTATGTCCTTCCTCCATTTTGCCTCATCAGCTTGCCTAAAAATCAGCACGACTCCGCCTCAGGCTTTTGATAGTGCCTGACTGACCTACACAGCCATGGGTCTACTCATACTGTGAATGATAACAGAGCCTTTATGGCGGTTCCCAAACGCAGAAATCTGCTGGTTTACCACGTGACTGCGGAGAACCATCCACTGCATGAGCGAATCAAATTGTTGGTTTGCAGACTATGAGAAGACCTTTCCTGGGGTACGGACTGTCAGGTTGTACGGTGGATGTAATCACTGCGGCCTGAAGAGATAGTACCAAGAAACAGTACATCTCCTATATCAAGGAATGGGAAGTGTTATGTTTACAGTCCAATATATCGTATGACACGGTACGTATAACAGATGTCTTGAATTCCTCTCAAAGCTATATTTCACGAGAGATGGAGTTACAGTGCATTAATTGTGCCAGAAGCGCCTTGTCGTCATACTTCCTGCTCGGGTCGGGACACCACGCAGTCGGGTCTCGACCTCTGATATCCAGATTTATGAAGGGTATCTTCAACTCAAATTCCCCCAGGCCCAGGTACTCGGAGATATGGGATGTTAATGTCCTGCTGACACTGCGTCGCCGGTGGGCTCCAGCTACATCCCTGTCCTCGGTCACTTTACAAAGTGGTCATCCTCATGGCACTGGGTTCAGCGCAACAGGTCCAGTCGTTGCATAGCTACGACTGGACAGGATGGTTACATCTACAAATAATATCATACTTTAGGTTCATGACTTAGTCATGCAGAGTAGTCCGGGGGCATCAGGTCTCAAACTAGTTTCATGACATACCCCATGGACCTTTGGTTGTGTGTGTGGTCACACATCTACAACAGCCATTATGTCACCTAGAGCCTTAGAGGCTCTGAACTAGCAATGTTTGTTAGTTACAATAAACCTCATACGTAGGTATCAGTATAGACCATCCCCAGGTGATTAAAACGGGTTCTGGCTTGTGCAGGAGTAAACACTGATGTTTTCAAATCTCACTCCACCAGGGCTGCAACAACATCAGCAGCGATGGATGTTTCGCTGGACCATATCCTAGCAGCTGCAGGATGGTCAAACAAGCGAATTCCCTAATGTGTTATAACAAACCCATTGCCAGACCGGGGGTATTTGCCACTCTATTTTTAGGTTCTGTTTATAATTCCTCCTGATGAGTGAGATTACTATGATTATCATTTCGTCATTAAAAAGCATCAGCATGTTTACATTTATGTCATGCTTTATTAAATTTCACTCATCCCTGGTCAATTGATGCAGTGTGTGACGCATGGACTCGTTTCCACGGCATGAAATCACAGAACTTTGAAATCTTCACGTAGTCACTCACGTGACTCCGAAGTAAAATAGTAAGATTAAACGAAAACTTACCAGTTTGAAGTTTGATCTTTATTTTATGAGGAGTTATGATGAGGGATTACGTGCCCTCCGCTCCCAACCCTCTCTCATAAAGGTCAGCTGGTAGTTCTAGTTTCTCGAATCTTACTATATTCAGTTCAACAACTGTGTTCTGTGATTTCACACCGCTGCTTTGAGGTTGACGCGCATGCGGGCTGGCGGGTTCTTCTTCACGTAATCCCTCATCGTAACTCCTCATAAAATAAAGATCAAACTTCAAACTGGTAAGTTCTCGTTTAATCTTACTATTATCTGATCTATTTCGATTGCTTGCAAAACAAAGCAAAACAAAACAAATACTTCAGTATATGTGACAATAATAAACCTAAACTACACCAATGAATACAGAAATATGGGTTTTAGAACATAGAAGAGTACAGCACAAGAACATGCCCTTCAGCCCACAATGTCCATGACGGCTATGATGCCAAAACCATTACTTATCTGCCTGCTCACAAATCACATCTTTCCATTCCCTGCGTATCCATGTGCCTTTCCAAAGTCTTTTAAATGCCACTAACTTATCTGTCTCCAGCTCCAACCCGGCTGCACATTCCAAGCCCCAACCACTCTCAGTATAAAAAACTTGCTCCAAACAACTCCTTTAAACTTTCCCCTCTCATCTTAGAGCTATGCCCTCTAGTATTTGATATTTGCATCCTGGGAAAAAGATTCTGACCGTCACCCCTATCTATGCCTCTCGTAATTTTATTTACATTTTAAGAAGTATATAAATTAATTTTAAGCGTAATAATTTATGTTGAAACATTTACCGATGGTGTCATGGCTGAGAAATTGGCTGCGCGCTGAAGTGTTTCTTGGTTTTTGTGTTCCGAGCTCCTTCACTGGTTTGTAGGGTCCACATGAGGTTTCAGCAGGCGGGGAGACATGCTGTGAAAGACCAGGGATTTCACCTGTTCCCTTCACATCGGATTTCATGCACTGAAAGTGCCTAAAACATTCAGCAGAACTTCTCTTACAAGGGGAAAGGACACTCACCTTCCTACTTCTCTATTGACTTCTCTAACTTTCCCTCTATCTCCATCCCTCCCCTACCCTAGTCCTCCAACTAGTTTACTGTCCTCCTGATTAAATTGTGCTGATTGTATGCCTCGTTGTCACCTTCCCCTCAGCCACCAATGATCCATTTTACATTTACATGTCTTGTTTCACACCTTACCCTTCCATATCTCTATGTCTCCCTCTATCCTTGACTCTCAGTCTGAAGAAGGGTCTCAACCCGAAATTCCACCCATTCCATATCTCCAGAGATGCTGCCTGTCTCGCCCAGTACTCCAGCATTTTGTGTCGTATCTCACCTTCCTGAAGTTGGGCTGGCACTTCTGGTTCAGCCACTCTAAGTGCTCGGACAAAGACACATTCGTTGTCAAATCTTCGCTGGGGAACCCCATATTTTGAGCAAAAATTGAAGCTGTTGAAAAAAATGTTTTTATTTTAGAATGAGACCTTATGTTTAGGCTTAGATTAATTAAGGTCACGTGTAGTGAACGGTTTTATTTTGCATGCTAGCCTTTACTGCCTTCACCAGTCGAGGTATTGAGTACAGGAGTTGGGATGTTAAGTTACAATTGTGCAAGACGTTGGTGAGGCCGCATTTACCAGTATTGTGTTCAGTTTTGATCGCTCTGCTACGGGAAAGATTTACATAGAAACATAGAAAAGAGGTGCAGGAGGAGGACATTCGGCCCTTCGAGCCAGCACCGCCATTCATTGTGATTATGGCTGATCGTCCCCAATCAATAACCCGTGCCTGCCTTCTCCCCATATCCCTTGATTCCACTAGCCCCTAGAGTTCTATCGACCTCTCTCTTAAATCTATCCAGTGATTGGCCTCCACTGCCCTCTGTGGCAGGAATTCCACAAATTCCCAACTCTCTGGGTGAAAAAGTTTTTTCTCACCTCAGTCTTAATGGCCTCCCCTTTATTCTAAGACTGTGGCCCTGGTTCTGGACTCACACAACATTGGGAACATTTTTCCTGCATCTAGCTAATCCAGTCCTTTTTATAATTGTATATGTTTCTATAAGATGCCCCCTCATCCTCTAAACTCCAGTGAATACACGCTTAGTCTTTTCAATCTTTCCTCATATGACAGTCCCGCATCCCAGGGATCAATCTTGTGAACCTTCGCTGCACTGCCTCAATCACAAGGATGTCCTTCCTCAAATTAGGAGAACAAAACTATGCAATACTCCAGATGTGGTCTTACCAGAGCCCTATACAACTGCAGAAGAACCTCTCTACTCCTATACTGAAATCCTCTTGTTATGAAGGCCAACATTCCATTAGCTTTCTTCACTGCCTGCTGTACCTGCATGCCATCTTTCAGTGACCGGTGTACAAGGACACCCAGGTCTCGCTGTACCTCCCCCTTACCTAACCTAACCCCATAGAGATAATAATCTGCCCCCTTGTTTTTGCCACCAAAGTGGATAACCTCACATTTATCTATATTATATTGCTCTGCCACGCATCTGCCCACTCACTCGACCTGTCCAGATCACCTGCAACCTCCTAACATCCTCTTCACAGTTCACACTGCCACCCAGCGTGTGTCATCCACAAACTTGCTAGTGTTGCTCCTAATTCCCTCTTCCAAATCATTAATATATATGGTAATCAGTTGCGGCCCCAACACCGAGCCTTGCGGCACTCAACTCGCCACTGCCTGCCATTCCGAAAAGGACCCGTTCACTCCTCCTCTTGCTTCCTGTCTGCCAACCAATTTCTATCCACGTCAACACCCGACCCCCAATACCATGTGCTCTAATCTTAGTCACCAGTCTCCCGTAATCAAAGGCTTTCTGAAAGTCTCGATACACTACATCACTAGCTCCCCTTCATCTATTTTACTTGTCACAACCTCAAAAAATTCCAGAAGATTAGTCAAGCATGATTTTCCTTTCATAAATCCATGCTGACATGGACTAATCCTTTTCCTGCTATCCAAATGCCACATTATTACCTCTTTAATAATTGACTCCAGCATCTTTCCCACCACCGAAGTCAGGCTAACTGGTCTGTAATTCCCCGTTTCTCTCTCACTCCTTTCTTGAAAAGTGGGATAACATTAGCTATCCTCCAATCCACAGGATTTATTTTATTATTATCATGGTAGACAAAGTGCTGGAGAAACTCAGCGGGTGCGGCAGAAGGGTTTTCGGCCCAAAACGTTGCCTATTTCCTTCGCTCCATAGATGCTGCTGCACCCGCTGAGTTTCTCCAGCACTTTTGTCTAGCATCTATTATCATGTTCAGTGAACAGGTTTGTTTTGCATACTAGCGCCTTCATCAGTCAGAGTATTGCATACAGAGTTGGGAGGTCATGTTAGTTGAATAAGACATTGGTGAGGCCCGCAGTCTGAGTATTGTGTTCAGTTTTGTTCACCATGTTATAGGAAAAGATGTTGTCAAGCTTAAAGGGGTGCAGTGAACATTATTGAACCGCTAGCAGAAAAAATTAGAATACACCCTGATATCCATGGATATAATACTAAAGACTCATATAATAAAATATCTTTATACGCAGAGGATATATTACTGTACATTACAAAACCTCAAATCACTATACCAAATATATTAAATTTAATTGAAGACTTTGGATCTTTTTCTGGATATAGAATAAATTGGAATAAAAGTGAAATTATGTCAATAAAACCGAAAGATTCAACACATCTTTTAAAATTCCAGCAGTCAGAGCTTTTCTCCTCCCGGGACCCCACGACGGATCCCAGGCTGCGGACGGGGGGGGGGGCGAATGGGGGGGGGGTGGGAAGCCGCCTTTGCGTCACAAACACACTTGATATTATAATATTAATAATTTGCTCCTTTTACCCCATCCCCCGCCCTATCCACTCACACATAACCCCCAACTGCGCAGGCGTGGCTCGACAGGGGGTGGGGGCAGAGAGGGAGGGAGGAGGGGGAGGGGTGAAGAGGAGAGGGGGGAGTAAGAGGGGTGGAGAGGGAGGGAGGAGGGGGGATGGAGGGAGGGAGGAGGGGGGATGGAGGAGGGGGAGGAGGAAGAGGAGAGGCAAGAGAGAGGGAGAGGGGGTGGAGTGGAGGAGGAGAGGGAGGGTGGGTGAGGGTGGGGGAGGAGGAGGAGGGGAGAGAGAGTGTAGGAGAGAGAGGGGAGAAGAGAGACAGGGAGGAGAGAGAGAGGGGAGGGGAGAGAGGGGAGGAGAGAGAGGGGAGGACAGAGAGGGGGGCTGAGAGGGGTGGAAGGGTGGAGGCGAGAAGGGGGTTTAGGGGATGGGGAGAGAGAGAGAAGGGAGAGAGGGGGGAGAGAATCGTTCGTTGGGGGGCGCTGCAAGCCGGCAGCCCTGTCAGCAGCGTGTTAGTCTTTTCAACTTTTTTATTTTTTCAGTGTGTTTTAATGTATGTTTTAAATATTTCTTTGTGTGTCTTGTGTGTTGGGGGGGGGTAAGGGGGAAACCGTTTCGGTCGCCTCCTCTACGGAGAGGCGACTTTTTTCCATGTCGCCTCCCCCGTTGCCTAACAGCAAGGATCGGTGCGACCTTTCCCGGAGACGCGCCCGGGGCTTCAGCTGCGGGCGCAGCGCGGACTCTCGGCGTGGAGCGGGCGAGCCCCTGCCGGAGGGGAGCGCTCCGTTCGCTTTCCCACGACAGCCTGAAGCCGCGGTCTGCAGAGCTCCAGCCGGCGCGGCGTCCGCAGCTGGGATCCCTCGTTGGGGACCCGGGGGGAGGAGAAGCTCCGAATGCCGGCTCGTGGCCAACTTCTACCGCGAGCGCGGCGTGGACTTGCCATCAGGAGCGGGGTCCCTCGCTGGGGATCCCCTGGAGGGAGCTTCCACTGCCGGCCCTGTAGTCTGCGGTGCTTCTGGCTGCGGCGCGAACTTTAAATCTCGCACCGCCGGCCTGCGGCCTACACCAACTTGAAGCCGCGGTCTCCGGTGGGGAAGAGCCGATTCTGGACTTACCTGGACTTTTTTACCTTGTCTGC
>JAXLNO010003299.1:0-88745 GCA_038087875.1 Malacoraja senta
ATTGAAACATTTACTAGTTACATGAATCCCAGTAGATTACGACACCACGTATCTGATCTCCTTTGATTCATTGTTGACAGGTCACAACATCAAAATGAACGTGTAAAGCAAAGAACAGCAGATGCTGAAAATCTGAAATAAAAATGGAAGAAAATTCAAAAAACATTCAGCAGGTTCGACAGCATTTGTGGAGAAAGAAACGGTTCAGTTTCAGATCAGAGACCCTTCACCAGAATAGGAAACAGCAACAAAAACAAGTTTTTCAGTTGTAGAGAGAGGTCATGGTGGATTGGTGGAACAAAGGGGATAATATCTCTGATGGGGCAAGAACAGATGAGGAAACGTAGTATTTGGAGTCAGCAATTAGAATAAGATGATGGAACAAGGAACTGCAGACCAGACTCTACTAACAGAACAATAAAACGGACGTGGATGAGATTAAACTCACCCAGAGGGTGGTTGCAATCTGGGAGACGCTGCCTGAGGAGATGGTGGAGGCTTGAACTTTCCCTGCAGCTGCAGGAGATGCTCCACTGCAGGAGATGCTCCACTGCAGGAGGGGCTTCAATGCAGGAACCTACTCCGCTGCAGCAGCCGCTCTGCTGCTATATCTGCCCCCCCTGCAACAGCAGCATTGCAGGAGGCGCATCACTGCAGCAGCTGCGCCACTGCAAGATACAACTGCATTGCAGGAGATGCACCACTGCAGCAGCTGCTTCACTGCAAGGTTCAACTGCATTGCAGGAGGTGCATCACTGCAGCAGCTGCCACACAAGTCCCTGACGCACTGGTTATTAATTATTTCATTAGTCCCGTGGACAGCTCAAGCCCTGAGAGCTCGAGCTGTCCTCGCTGTTCCGCAGCTGGGGGGAGGGGCCGAGCGCGGAGAGCTGCGCAGGCGCACTGCCCGAGAGAGCCGGGGGGGTGGAGGAGCGCACGCGAGCTGACGTTGCCGTTGAGCCCAAGCCCCGCATCTCCCGCCCACGGCGGCCGCAGCCCCTCCCCCTCAGCGGCGGGAAAGCGAGGATGGGTGGAGATGGGAGACTCGCGACGGCTTTTGGCGCCTTTTCCAGCCGCCAACGGCCGGGGGGAGGGGCTATAAATAGCGGGAGCGGCAGAGAGGCGGCGAGTAGTGGAGGGGGATTAGGTGTGAGGTGGAGTTTAGTCGTGGGGTGGTTTAGTCGTGGGGTGGTTTAGTCGTGGGGTGGTTTAGTCGTGTGGTGGAGTTTAGTGGTGAGGTGGAGTTTAGTCATGAGGTGGAGTTTAGTCGTGGGGTGGAGTTTAGTGGTGAGGTGGAGTTTAGTCGTGGGGTGGAGTTTAGTGGTGAGGTGGAGTTTAGTCGTGGGGTGGAGTTTAGTCGTGGGGTGGAGTTTAGTGGTGAGGTGGAGTTTAGTCGTGAGGTGGAGTTTAGTCGTGGGGTGGAGTTTAGTGGTGAGGTGGAGTTTAGTCGTGGGGTGGTTTAGTGGTGAGGTGGAGTTTAGTCGTGGGGTGGAGTTTAGTCGTGGGGTGGAGTTTAGTCGTGAGGTGGAGTTTAGTCGTGGGGTGGAGTTTAGTCGTGGGGTGGAGTTTAGTCGTGAGGTGGAGTTTTGTCGTGAGGTGGAGTTTAGTCGTGAGGTGGAGTTTAGTCGTGAGGTGGAGTTTAGTCGTGAGGTGGAGTTTAGTCGTGAGGTGGAGTTTAGTCGTGAGGTGGAGTTTAGTCGTGGGGTGGAGTTTAGTGGTGAGGTGGAGTTTAGTCGTGGGGTGGAGTTTAGTGGTGAGGTGGAGTTTAGTCGTGGGGTGGAGTTTAGTCGTGGGGTGGAGTTTAGTCGTGAGGTGGAGTTTAGTCGTGGGGTGGAGTTTAGTCGTGGGGTGGAGTTTAGTCGTGAGGTGGAGTTTTGTCGTGAGGTGGAGTTTAGTCGTGAGGTGGAGTTTAGTCGTGAGGTGGAGTTTAGTCGTGAGGTGGAGTTTAGCCGTGAGGTGGAGTTTAGTCGTGAGGTGGAGTTTAGTCGTGAGGTGGAGTTTAGTCGTGAGGTGGAGTTTAGTCGTTAGGTGGAGTTTAGTCGTGAGTTTGACGCTGTGTTTCCGACCCCTCGCTCTCTGCCCAATGCCTTGTGCTTTGAATTGCCCGTTGGGTTAAAGTTAATGATCAGTTCATCGATTACATGTGATGCTGAAAAGAAAGTGTCCGTGCAATAAATACCGACTCTGCAGATTGAACGTGAAGCCGAGGGCAGTTTGTTCAGTCTGTGCGTGCAGAGCTGGGCAGCATCTGTTTCATTTCGCTGTCCATTGAACAACCCAACCACAGCTGCCCCGTCTGTGGGCTGTGCACATCTGGAAAAGCCCAGAAGGTCAGGCAGTAACTGTGGAGAGAGTAAAGCTGCCTGCAAACCGCCCCACCCCACTGAAATGTACAGGGCTTGGCGATCGCACATACTTTCTGTACTGAGGTCGGGGAAGTTTCACTTCTGTCACAATCTCCAGGACCCTGCAATCTACTGTGCAAGTCTTGCCCTAGTTTCACCTCCCAACCTCCACGCTTCCTACTTGTCGACCGCCTGCAGGCCCCGGGCCCCAACACTGGCCCGCGCCGCCTGCCCCAACACCACCAGGCCCAATCCCGCGACGCAATCTTTGCCACGAGGAGCAGCACCAGCACTCACCGCCACCCTGACCGACCTCAGGCCCGGATCATCGAAGACGCCGCTGTCGCCGACCTTCACGTGGCCGCTGCCGCCGACCTTCACCCACTCACCGATGAGGACGATCCTCGTTAACTCACTGGGACCGCCAACTGTCACCGCCTCACCGATAACGCCGACTCTCACTGCCTCACCGGTACCTCCGACCCTCGCCGCCTCACCGGTACCTCCGACTATCGCCCCCTCACCGGGACCGCCGAGCCTACCCGGCCATCCGCTGACCGCTACTACCGACGCTTTGCCCGCTGACCCAGACTCCACTCCACGTGGGCCTGCACCATTGACTCTACTGACCCTCGCCACTCCACCGCCCTCCAGCAGCTCACAGCCGTCGCTTTACCCGAGTCTCCTCCATGACTTCCGTTTTGCAGCCCCCATTCACCATGGATGTCCAGTCACTCTACACCTCCATCCCACACCAGGAGAGTTTTAAAGCCCTCTGTTTCTTCCTCGACCACAGAACCAACCAATCCCCGTCTACTGATATTCTTCTCCGCCTAGCGGAGCTGGTCCTTACCCTCAACAACTTTTCCTTTAACTTCTCCCATTTCCTCCAAATCCAAGGCAAAGCTATGGGCACGCGCATGGGCCACAGCTATGCCTGCCTCTTTGTAGGGTACGTCGAACAATCCCTGTTCGAGACGTACCAGGGCCCTATCGCCGAACTCTACCTCCGCTACATCGACGACTGCATTGGTGCTACCTCCTGCACCCATGCACAACTCACTGACTTCATCCATTTCAGATATCTGGACTACACTTCTTCCCACCCTGCTTCCTGTAAGGACTCTATCCCCTACTCCCAAATTCCTCTATGCCGCATCTACACCCAGGATGAGGTGTTCCAAACCTCATTCTGTAGGAAACGGGGGTTCCCTTCTTCGATTATAGATGAGGCTCTCACCAGGGTCTCCCCTCTATCCCGTAGCTCAGCTCTCACTCCCCATCCCCCCACCCGTAACAAGGACAGAGTCCCCCTTGTCCTCACCTTCCATCCCACAAGCCATCAGATACAACAGATAACCCTCCGACATTTTCGCCACCTCCAACGGGATCCCACCACTTGCCACATCTTCCCATCTCCTCCCCTTTCGGCTTTCCGCAGAGACCGCTCCCTCCATAACTCCCTGGTTAATTTGTCCCTTCCCACCCAAACCACCCCCTCCCCTGGCACTTTCGCTTGCAGCCGCAGGAAATGCTACACTTGTCATTTTACCTCCCTCCATGACTCCATCCAAGGACCCAAGCAGTCTTTCCAGGTGAGGCAGAGGTTCACCTGCACCTCCTCCAACCTCACCTATTGCATCCGCTGTTCTAAGTGTCAACTGCTCTACATCGGTGAGACCAAGCGCAGGCTTGGCGATCGCTTTGCCCAACACCTCCGCTCTGTTCGCATTAACCAACCCGATCTCCTGGTGGCTCAGCACTTCAACTCCCCCTCCCATTCCGAATCCGACCTTTCTGTCCTGGGCCTCCTCCATGGCCAGAGTGAGTCTCACCGTAAATTGGAGGAGCAACACCTCATATTTCGCTTGGGCAGTTTACACCCCAGCGGTATGAACATTGACTTCTCCAATTTCAGGTAGTCCTTGCTTTCTCCCTTCTTCCTCTCCCCTTCCAATCTCTCCCACAGCCTACTGTCTCTGCCTCTTCCTTTCTTCCTCCCGCCTCCCACCCCCACATCAGTCTGAAGAATGGTCTCGACCCGTAACGTCATCTTGTATTAATCAAATGTAAATATCAAAAAATAAAATTTCACATTTGTGTCTTCAATCAACTGCAAATAAAACCTACACCATTTTTGTAGCTCTCTGGCGGCCATTTTTGTAGTCGCCGATGTGGCCATTTTTTGTAGTCGTAGTGCGGTCATACGGCGGCCATTTTTGTAGTCCTACGCCTGCCATGTGACAGGAGGCCGCGGCGGCCATTTTGTAGGCGGGCGGGCTGAGGCATAGACGGGCCTCGCCCCACAACCCCCACCCACCCACCGCTGCAGGTTGGGACCGGCTCCACCCACCCACCACCCACCAGCGCCGGGGCCGCGCCCTCCCTCCCTCCCTCCCTCCCTCCCCCGGCGGAGACTGGAAACTGCCGGGGAATCGACCTGTGGCGGCATCGACCGACCGAGCGCCGGCTGACGAGCGGCCGAGGCTCCTCCACCCCGATGCTGGGCCGAGCGGACGGACGGACAGACGGACAGCAGCGGCCGGGGATCGTCGACATCGGCGGCGGGAGGGAGGGAGGGAGGGAGGGAGGGAGGGAGGGAGGGAGGGAGGGAGGGAGGGAGGGAGGGAGGGAGGGAGGGAGGGAGGGAGGGAGGGAGGGAGGGAGGGAGGGAGGGAGGGAGGGAGGGAGGGAGGGAGGGAGGGAGGGAGGAGGGAGGGAGGGAGGGAGGGAGGGAGGGAGGGAGGGAGGGAGGGAGGGAGGGAGGGAGGGAGGGAGGGAGGGAGGGAGGGAGGGAGGGAGGAGGGAGGGAGGGAGGGAGGGAGGGAGGGAGGGAGGGAGGGAGGGAGGGAGGGAGGGAGGGAGGGAGGGAGGGAGGGAGGGAGGGAGGGAGGGAGGGAGGGAGGGAGGGAGGAGGGAGGGAGGGGAGGGAGGGAGGGAGGGAGGGAGGGAGGGAGGGAGGGAGGGAGGGGCAGCAGAAGGACGTGTTGGGCCGGGGGCGGGCGGGGCAACAACAACAACAACAGCAACAGCCGCCGCCCCAGGGAGGCCCCGCCCGCTCTACCGGGTGGCGACGCCTTGAGCAGCGGCCGGGCGGGGGCGGGGCCGGAGTGTCGGGAGATGACGGTCTGGGCGATGGGCGGCGGTGCCGGTGCCGGTGACGCTGGGGCCGGGCCGGGGCGGGCGGGGCTGACGCTGGGGGGAGGGGCAGCTCCGGGCGGGCGGGGCTGACGCTGGGGGAGGGGGGGGGCAGCTCCGGGCGGCAGCAGCAGCCGCGGTCTCTCAGCCCCGGTGGGCGGCTCCGGCTCCGGCTCCGGGCGGCTCCGGCTCGGCTCTGTCATGCGGGAGGAGGGAAAGCGAGGGCAGAGGCTGCTGCGCCGCCGCTGGCAGATGGTGGAATCAGTGACAAAGATGAAGGTGAAAGTGATGAAACTTGTTGGATCAGGACGAGCTGGGAAATGTAAAGCCAGAGGGAGGTGGGTGGGAAGGTCAAAGGGAAATATGGGGCAAGAAGATGGAGATGAACGTCCTTCCCTTCACCCCCCCTCCCTCCCTCACCCTGGTGAGCACATTCCCCACCTCACTCACTCACTCACTCACTCACTCACCAACCAACACCGACCGGGTCCTTTCCCTTCCTCTCTTCACTCATCTCTCAAACACCAGTCCCATAGGGAGGTTGCACCACCCGTCACCTGTACTGTTGCCACGCAGCGCCAACTGGAGGACATGCGGTGAAGCCAACTGGAGGACATGCGGTGAAGCCAACTGGAGGACATGCGGTGAAGCCAACTGGAGGACATGCTGTGAAGCCAACTGGAGGACACGCGGTGAACTGCAGGTAAACATTTATTATGTAGGAATGTTTACAACATTTTGAGATTTTAAACCAAGCCTGTAATTTATCCCTTCAAATAGAACATAAAATGAAGTTTAATTTGACACCTAATTCACTTTCATATCTTCAGTATTAACAAAGTTATGGCCATTTTTATACTAGGAAATTATCATCTTGTTCTCTACTGCTTTTCCATTTAGGCTGTGGGTCGAGCGTTAAAAATATGTCTAGAAATCCATTTTCGTGACCCACATCTCGGAACTACATGACATTTTCCATAGATTTAGATGAAATATAATTGAGAAGAAAGTCATAACTCGTCAGTGCCAAAAGTTGCACATTAAATAATTAAACATTAGAAATTGAGATCGGGAAAGTAAGCGCCATCTAGTGGCCAATATTACACCATGGGCAGCCTATTTCCGTGTTGCAGTCCATTTAAACTATATTATTATACCTATATATATATATATGACGTAAATATGACTGTAATCATATATTATAATGTGGCTTTGAAAAAAAAGGTACAGGATACTGAGTTGGATGATCAGCCATGATCACATTGAATCAGGCTCGAAGGGCGGAATGGCCTACTCCTGCACCTATTTTCTATGTTTCTATATAAAAATAATATAATGAATATAATTGTGAGTGTTTTTTGAATGAGACTGCTCCAGAGGTCTGGCTCCTGAACCAGCCTAATTAATGGGTGAGGGCAGTTCTTGTGGATTCCTCCCTTTACTGAACCCCACTGACTGCCAGTGTGCAGAGTGGGGGGTCATGGCCATAGTGGGTCTGGGGCAGTGCCAGGCTGGGGGACAGACCTGCAAGGCATCTTCCAGTCGCGTTAATAGGAAAATGAATGAGACTGCCGCAGAGGTCCCAGGTTTTATGGGCTTATGAACCTGCCTAATTAAAGGGTCAGGACAGATCCTCTGGGTTCCCCCATTTACTGAACCCCACTGACTGCCATAGTGGGGAGAGTGGGGGTCACGGCCATAGTGGGACTGGGGCAGTGTCAGGTTGGGGGACAGACCTGTAAGAGTAAAGTCTTATTTCTGATGTAATGAAATGTCACATCCTGACCAAGAACCGAATGCTCTGATGTTTACTCGACGAGTATTCATTTTAAGCTACAATGAGCCTATATTTATGTTACAGACCCCCTCGTGGTGCCTTTGCAAATTAGGGCTATTAGCTTTAACCTAAAAGAACCCTAAAAGTGTTGCATTGTTTGAGTATCTGTAGTTTGTGTGTGTCTGTGTATACCTGTCAAACGTGTATCTGTAGATGAGTGGATGTAAATGTGTGGATGTATGTGTGGGTGAATGGGTGGATGTGTGTGTGGATGTATATGTCTGGATGGATGTGTGCATGTATGTCTGCATGCGGATGGATGTGCGGATGTGTGTGTGGATGCGTGGATGTATTTGCATGTATGTGCATGCATGGAAGTGTGCGTACGGATGTATGTATGTGTGTCTGTGTGGATGGGTGGGTGGACTGTTACACTGTCATTCACCAGCACGCCATTATCATAAGTAATTCACTCATTGTTTAAATAATTTGACCAAATAAACAGTGAAACGATGGACATTAAAATAAAACTTTATATAATCATTTATTTCCCCGATTTATTTGTTTACATTAGTTCTTGGTTTCTTGGTGCTCCAAAATATTCCAAATTGGAATTTAAACTGGATCTGATCTTCAATCTGAATATTCTTCATCAGATTCCAAGTCTTTTGCAGTAATAGTGTTTCTGCAGTCAACACACTGACATAAATCTGTACATGGCTCACCATGCTGTTGACATGAGCATCTTCCTTCCCTGTACTTGATTTCTCAGTTTGTTTTCTTGCATGAACAGTATGTTAATTCTAGCAAGGTGCTTGGGGCTGGAGGCAGATCACCCTAGTCAATGTCCAATTCACCACCTACAATTTTCCACCCATGTCCATGTTTGTTGACCATCACTTGTCATGGATCGAAGCAGTCTCTTTGGGGCCGTCTCATCTGCTTCACCATCAGGAACTGCCTCTTGAGGTGATTCACCTGCTTCAGGCTTTTCAGCGTCTTGAACTCAATTGAAAGAGGAAAAAGAAATCAGAAAAGGAATGAAAAGTAAAATAAATCAACATCTTCAAATATATCTTTTCATGTTGTTTGAGTCCCATCATTACCTTTCTTCCATCTAGACCTTGCTATAGCTCGATTTATTGTTATGTTGCAGAAGTGACGATAGCACTCTGCATGATAACCCGGGATACACTCACTGCTGCCTCCTCATAATAGAAGATAAAATGTGTCGGGGAGTATTTTACATCTTTTCATGTTTTATATTAGGTAAGACAATATCAACATATCAATGGGGAAATTATACATGTACGAATGTCCAGGTAGATGGGATGGCAAATCTGCAAATGATCAAATTAGTGTTCATTATGGCACTTTTGTGTGGACAGGCTCTGAAGAGTGGAGGGGTAGTAGCTGCAGGAAAAAAAATCTCATAGTATTTAGGTCTGCATGGACTTCAATTCATGGACTTCAATTCATAAAATGTCAATCTCTTCTTAATGTCAATGAGACTTACACGGTAATTTACTGCCATAGATAAGTAAGTTCAAGTTCAAGTGGAGGGGCAGAGGCTGCAGAATAGCTAGAGAAAGAAACATATCATAGTACCCGCTCCCCCTGGATAAGGTGAGGGGGTGATTGTGGAGTAAGTGACAAAGACTAGAGATGTAAAGGTGAGAATGTTTCAGAAGGAGAGGAGGTGTGAAATGTAAAGTTTGAAGGAGGTATACGAGTGTAATGGGACAGGGTGGGGGTGAAGGGGGTAAAAGGGAAATATGGGACTCTGAGAGGGAGATGAGCATACTGATGGAAACTCCCGTCTTACCCTGCACCCCCACCCTGGTGTCCACACTTCCCCAAAACCTCAGTCACTGCTCCTACCCCTCTGTATGCTTATCACTCATCCCTGAGTCTTATATTTTCCTCCTACCCCTTGCACCCATATCCATCCCTCTGGCTTTCCATTTCAATGCTCTCATCTCCTTATCTGACAACCTTTGTCTCCTTTTCACCTCCAGCCTTTTGTCACTTACTCCATCCATCTGCCAACCTCCCCCTCACCTGTATCCACCTATCACTCGCCAGGCTTTGGCCTGCTCCCTTCTCTCTCCCCACTTTCTCTGCCCTACTCCATCAGTCTGAAGAAGGTTCCTGACCCAAAATGTCTGTCCATCCACTTTGTGTTCAGACAGATGGTGCCTGACCCACTGAGTACCTGCAGTACTGTTTAGACCTAGTTATATTCACTGGTTAAATTAGTGCTAAAGTTAGAGTTTAATATTCATGGCCTTTATTTTAAGCCAATTACAATTTATTAATCCAGCCCATTCCAGTAGTCCCTAGTTTGGAAAGATAGCATGGAAATGGGCCCTTTGGCCCACTGAGTCCATGCTGACCAGCAATCACCCATTCCCTAACTACACTAGGGACAATTTACAGATGCCGACTAACTTACAAACCTGCACAGCTTTGGTATGTGGGAGGAAATCTCTGTGGTCGCAGAGAGAGCATACAAACTCTGCAGACAGCACCAGAGATCAGGATCAAAGACGGGTTTCTGCTACTGTAAGACAGTAACTCTACTACTGTGCCACCCATATTTTAGTTGGTCTTAATGTATTTCTTTTAGTACAATGTGAAGAAGGGTCCTGACCCGAAACGTCACCTGTCCATGTTCTGCAAAGATGCTGCCTGACCCGCTGAGTTACTCCAGCACTCTGTGAAACGTCACCTATCCATCGATGGTATGTTAGCATTCATAGCAAAAGGATTTGAGTATAGGAACAGGGAGGTTCTACTGCAGTTGTACAGGGTCTTGGTGAGACCACACCTGGAGTATTGCGTACAGTTTTGGTCTCCAAATCTGAGGAAAGACATTCTTGCCATAGAGGGAGTACAGAGAAGGTTCACCAGACTGATTCCTGGTATGTCAGGACTTACATATGAAGAAACCGTCGGGCTCATCGTCCTCCTGTTTCCTTTCTTCTCCCCGCCTCCTCCCACCCCCTATCAGTCTGAAGAAGGGTTTTGGCCCGAAACGTTGCCTATCTCCTTCGCTCCATAGATGCTGCCGCACCCACTGAGTTTCTCCAGCATTGATAAAGAAAACAAACGTGAAGCTTACACAGTTCCCAGTATTATGCCTTCAACTAACGACCACGTAACCTATTTTACTTTATTACACTTTTATATCAGAGAACTCCAACATTCCTGCGAATGAAATCACACGGCAAAGAAACTCTAAGAATATAATAAACATTTTGCACAATTTCAAGCTTTGTCGGGTTGTAATAGGTTCTTTAATTTTGGTAATGTCACTGTTCTAATGATTTCTTACTGGTTAGAAATGTTCAATGCATTCTCAAACAAGGAGGTCAGACCTCAGGGTGAAAGAGGGGCAGGAGAGCAGGAAGGAGATGGAGCACTGATTTAGCTAAGAGATTGGGTGAGGGAGAGGGATGCCAGTCTGAGCAGTGAACTGGGAGTCACTGCTTTTCAGTTAGCTTTGAACTGTTTCTTTATCAGTTAGAAACTTTATGTTTCTGTACAATGTTTACATATTCTGTTGTGCTGCAGCCAGTAAGAATTTCAATGTTCTATCTGGGACATCTATCTTCTTCTACACTATTACTAAAACTCTCACCTTGACCACTGCGTTGTAGACTAAGGTATCCTGTATCGCTAGGGTTTTTAAGCCACCTTACTCACCGTTTTCTTCTGCTCCAAGCGCACCAAGTTTTGTTCCGATCGGTGAAATATGAGTAAAGTTATTGGTCTGTTATTCGCCAGGACGGCAACGCCCCTTCCGGCTCCTGCTGTCAATCACCGGCCACGAGAATAAAGCTGAAGGAGCGGGGTCTGTGTTCTGTGAGCGGGGGCCCACACTGCCCCCTCCCACATACACCCCCTCCCCGCACAAGCCCCACCAAACCCCCATCCCCTCACCCCCACCCTGCCCTCACCCACTCCCCTCCCACACATTACTCCACACTCCCCTCCCTCACACTGCCCCCACCACACACACCACCCGCTCCCAAATACACCCCTTTCCACATGCACCCCCTCCCCTACCCCCACAACTCCGCCCCCCCGGCCCCCTCCCCCGGCTACAGAACGCTCCCGTCGTTGAGTTGGGGGAACAGGTGAGTGGTGGAATATTGCGTTGGGGGACCAGCCCTCCCGTGTGAACATGGGACCCAACGGGTCCCACTTAGTCTAGTATGACAATAAAACTCTTGGCTTGATGACTCTGATTAGACTGCAAAATAATTCAACTACAAACAATTTGTAATAAAAACAGAGCATTCAGGAGATACCCAGCAAGTCAGGCAGCATCTGTGCAGGATAAAACACAGCTCACATTTCAGGATGATCTTTCAGCAACAAATATTATCAAACCTGCTGAGTATTTTCCATGATTAACTATTGGAGTCACTTACCATCCATGAATACCCACTGACAGCAGCTTCTTCTTCACTTGAAACCTCTCCTTCATAGGGTCCAAAATGAACGCCCCTGGGAATAACCTTCCCTTCATTCCAGACGCCAAGACCAGCTTTACAAATTTTAGACGTGGCAATGCTGAGACCCTCTGGAAGAGTTAAACGTGCTCTAACTGGGTGATTGGAATCAACGACAGTGTCCTTCATAAAGACTGGTGGGCCGTGCACAGGGCATTCTTCAATAAAAACATTCTCGCAGGCTTCACAAACTGAAACAGAAAATGCAAAATTAAGAACTAATCAGGGTGTTGGCATTATTGAAAGTGGCTGGACTTTGTACTGAAAATGCTCAATGATCCACAAACGATGTTATCTTTTTAGAAGTATCTCAGAATATAATACTACCATGATGCAGATGCTGTGCAGAAGATTACTCTTCTGAGGAAACATTCAAAATGTGAGAGGTTAATAGTGGCCAATCTGTAAAGAATCCCTTCATGATGTTTGTCTGTCACCATGAATATCTTGGGGGGAAGATGCCGCTATTTAATTCCAAATGACAGCTCTGTTGAACTATATGGATATTGATAAACATCAAGAGAAAAATCATGACCACAGAGTATAATTTTAAATATAGTAATAACAAGCATGATGTAATGCAGAGAGTATGTTTCACGGTAACATGGGTACATGGTGTCAACTCCAAGAAATGTGTGTTGAAGGATAAAAGTCTATTATGTGAACTAATGAAGCATTTGTAACCAGGCAGATGAATTAAGACCATAGACATAGACAATAGGTGCAGGAGTAGGCCACTTGGCCCTTCGAGACATTCAATGTGATCAAGTGTGATCATCCACAATCACTACCCCGTTCCTGCCTTCTCCCCGTATCCCTTGTCGCCGCTAGCCCTCAGAGCTCTATTTAACTCTCTCTTGAATGCATCCAGTGAATCGCCCGCCACTGCCTTCTGAGGAAGAGAATTCCATAAATTCACAACTCTGGGTGAAAATGTTTTTCCTCATCTCAGTTCTAAATAGCCTACCCCTTGTTCTTAAACTGTGGCCCCTGGTTCAGGACTCCCTGAACATTCTCAAATTAGGAGAGCAAAATGGCACACAATACTCCTGGTGTGGTCTCAACATGGACCTGTATAACTACAGAAGGACCTCTTTGCCACTATACTCAAATCCTCTCGGCAGGAAACATGTTCCCGATATTCGGGAGTCCAGATCCAGTTTAAGAATAAGGTGTAGAACATTTAGAATGGAGATGAGGAAAAACTTTTTAGACAATACACAATAGGTGCAGGAGTAGGCCATTCGGCCCTTCGAGCCAGCACCGCCATTCAATGTGATCATGGCTGATCATCCCCAATCAGTACCCCATTCCTGCCTTCTCCCTATATCCCGAACGCTATTTTTAAGAGCACTATCTAGCTCTCTCTTGAAAGCATCCAGAGAACCTGCCTCCACCGCCCTCTGAGGCAGAGAATTCCACAGACTCACCACTCTGTGAGAAAAAATGTTTCCTCGTCTCCGTTCTAAATGGCTTACTCCATATGCTTAAACTGTGGCCCCTGGTTCAGGACTCCTCCAACATCGGGAACATGTTTCCTGCCTCTAGCGTGTCCAAGCCCTTAACAATCTTATATGTTTCAATGAGATACCCTCTCATCCTTCTAAACTCGAGAGTGTACAAGCCCAGTTGCTCCATTCTCACAGCATATGACAGTCCCGCCATCCCGGGAATTAACCTTGTAAACCTACGCTGCACTCACTCAATAGCAAGAATGTCCTTCCTCAAATTAGGGGACCAAAACTGCACACAATACACCAGGTGTGGTCTCACTAGGGCTCTGTACAACAGCAGAAGGACCTCTTTGCTCCCATATTCGATTCCTCTTGTTATAAAGGCCAACATGCCATTTGCTTTCTTCACTGCCTGCTGTACCTGCATGCTTACTTTCATAGACTAATGTCCAAGGACCCCCAGATCCCGTTGTACTTCCCCTTTTCCCAATTTGACGCCATTTAGATAGTAATATGCCTTCCTGTTTTTGCTACCATAGTGGATAACCTCACATTTATCCGCATTAAACTTATCACACAGTGAATTGTGAATCTGAAATTCTCTGCCTCAGAAGGCAGTGGCGGCCGAGTCTCTGGATGCTCTCAAGAGAGAGTTAGATAAAACTCTTAAAGATAGCGGACTCAAGGGATATGGGGAGAAGGCAGGAATGGGGTACTGATTGTGGATGATCAGCCATGATCACATTGAATGGCGGTGCTGGCTCGAAGGGCCGAATGGCCTACTCCTGCACCTATTGTCTATCCTCCGAGTTCGAAAGGGGAAAACTCGGGAGAACTCGTGAATTACCTCGTACAGTGGGACAGGGGCTTAATGTTACTTTTAATTCCTTCATATAAATCATTAGATTCAATTTCTTTCAGTTCCTCCATCACCCTAGATCCTCTGTCCCCTAGTACTTCTGGAAGATTGTTTGTGTCTTCCTTAGTGAAGACAGAACCAAAGTACCTGTTCAACTCGTCTGCCATTTCCTTGTTCCCCATAATAAATTCACCTGTTTCTGCCTTCAAGGGACCCACATTTGTCTTAACTAATCTTTTCCTCCTCACATACCTAAAGAAATTTTACTATCCTCCTTTATATTCTTGGCTAGCTTACATTCATACTTCATCTTGCCGGAGGATTGGCGTACTGCGCATGTTGTTCCGTTGTTTAAAAAGGGTTCGAAGAGTAAACCTAGCAATTATAGACCTGTTAGTTTGACGTCAATGGTGGGCAAATTAATGGAAAGGATACTTAAAGATAATATATATAAGCATCTGGATAAGCAGGGTCTGATTAGGAACAGTCAACATGGATTTGTGCCTGGAAGGTCATGCTTGACTAATCTTCTTGAATTTTTCGAAGAGGTTACTAGGGAAATTGATGAGGGTAAAGCAGTGGATGTTGTCTATATGGACTTCAGTAAGGCCTTTGACAAGGTTCCTCATGGAAGGTTGGTTAAGAAGATTCAATTGTTGGGTATTAATGGTGGAGTAGCAAGATGGATTCAACAGTGGCTGAATGGGAGATGCCAGAGAGTAATGGTGGATGGCTGTTTGTCAGGTTGGAGGCCGGTGACTAGTGGAGTGCCTCAGGGGGTCTGTGTTGGGTCCACTGATGTTTGTCATGTACATCAATGATCTGGATGAAGGTGTGGAAAATTAGATTAGTAAGTATGCAGATGATACTAAGATAGGTGGTGTTGTGGATAATGAAGTCGATTTTCAAAGTCTACAGAGAGATTTAGGCCATTTGGAAGAGTGGGCTGAAAGATGGCAGATGGAGTTTAATGCTGACAAATGTGAGGTGCTACATGTCGGCAGGACAAATCAAAATAGGACGTACACGGTAAATGGTAGCGAATTGAGGAATGCAGTTGAACAGAGGGATCTAGGAATAACTGTGCATAGTTCCCTGAAGGTGGAATCTCATGTAGATAGGGTGGTAAAGAAAGCTTTTGGTGTGCTGGCCTTTATAAATCAGAGCATTGAATATAGAAGTTGGGATGTAATGTTAAAATTGTACAAGGCATTGGTGAGGCCAATTCTGGAGTATGGAGTACAATTTTGGTCGCCTAATTATAGGAAGGATGTCAACAAAATAGAGAGTACAGAGGAGATTTACTAGAATGTTGCCTGGGTTTCAGCAACTAAGTTACAGAGAAAGGTTGAACAAGTTAGGTCTTTATTCTTTGGAGCGCAGAAGGTTAAGAGGGGACTTGATAGAGGTCTTTAAAATTATGAGCGGGTTAGACAGAGTGGACGTGGATAAGCTTTTCCCATTGAGAGTAGGGAAGATTCAAACAAGGGGACATGACTTGAGAATTAAGGGACAGAAGTTTAGGGGGAACATTAGGGGGAACTTCTTTACTCAGAGAGTGGTAGCTGTGTGGAATGAGCTTCCAGTGGAAGTGGTGGAGGCAGGTTCGATGTTATCCTTTAAAAATAGATTGGATGGGTATATGGACGGGAAAGGAATGGAGGGTTATGGTCTGAGTGCAGGTAGATGGGACTAGGGGGAAGTATTTATTTTTAATTTAAAAAAAAAAAAAAAAATTTAAATGTTCGGCACGGACTTGAAGGGCCGAGATGGCCTGTTTCCGTGCTGTTATGGTTATATGGTTATATCTTTTCTTCCTGCATTGCCTTTTAAATTACCTTCTGTTCTTTAAAAGTATCCCAATCCTGTTGCTTCCTGTTCATCTTTGCTATGTTATACGTCTTCTCTTTTAGACTTCCCTTGTCAGCCACGGTCGCCTCTTACTCCCCTTAGAATCTTTCTTCCTCTTTGGAATGAAATGATCCTGCATCTTCTGGATTATTCCCAGAAATTCCTGCCATTGCTGTTGCACCGTCATCCCTGCTAGCATCCCTTTCCAGTCAACTTTGGCCAGCTCCTCCCTCATGCCTCATAGTCCCCTTTGTTCAACTGCAATAGTGACAGTTCTGATTTTACCTTTCCCTCTCAAATTGCAGATTAAAACGTATCATATTATGGGTCACTACCTCCAAATGGTTCCTTTACCTTGAGTTCCATTATCAAATCCGGTTCATTCCATAACACTAAATCCAGAATTGCCTTCTCCTTGTCGGCTCCAGTACAAGCTGCTCTAAGAATCCATCACGGAGGCACTCTACAAACTCCCTTTCTTGGGGTCCAGTGCCAACCTGATTTTCCCAGTCCACCTGCATATTGAAATCTCCCATAACCACCGTAGCATTACTTTTGTTACATGCCAATTTTAACTCCTGATGCAACTTGCACCCTATAACCAGGCAAAGAGACAAGAGATTTAATAAAGTAGACCATACAGAAAAGTAAGTGCATGGTTTGTATCTAAACTGAACTTTATCAATTGCAAGACAAGGTTGACAATAGACAATAGGTGCAGGAGTAGTCCATTTGGCCATTCAAGCCAGCACTGCCATTCAATGTGATCATGGCTGATCATCCACAATCAGTACCCCGTTCCTGCCTTCTTCCCATATCCCCTGACTCCGCTATCTATAAGAGCTCTATCTAGCTCTCTCTATAAAGTTTCCAGAGAACCTGCCTCCAGCGCCCTCTGAGACAGAGAATTCCACTGACTCACAGCTCTCCGTAAAAAAAGTGTTTCCTCATCTCCGTTCGAAATGGCTTACCCCTTATTCTTAAACTGTGGCCCCAGGTTCTGGACTCCCCCAACATCGGGAACATGTTTCCTGCCTCCAGCGTGTCCAAACCCTCAATAATCTTATATGTTTTAATAAGATCTCATAGAAATATAGAAAAATAGAAAATAGGTGCAGGAGGAGGCCATTCGGCCCTTCAAGCCAGCACGGCCATTCATTGTGATCATGGCTGATCGTCCCTTATCAATAACCCGTGCCTGCCTTCTCCCATAGCCCCTAGAGCTCTATGTAGCTCTCTCTTAAATCCACCCAGTGACGACCTCCACTGCCCTCTGTGGCAGGGAATTCCATAAATTCACAACTCTCTGGGTGAAAAGGTTTTTTCTCACCTCAGTCTTAAATGACCTCCCCTTTATTCTAAGATTGTGGCCCCTGGTTCTTGACTCGCCCAACATTGGGAACATTTTTCCTGCATCTAGCTTGTCCAGTCCTTTTATAATTTTATCTGTTTCTATAAGATCGCCCCTCATCCTTCTAAACTCCAGTGAATACAAGCCTAGTCTTTTCAATCTTTCGTCATATGACAGTCCCGCCATCCCAGGGATCAATCGCGTGAACCTACGCTGCACCGCTTCAATCACAAGGATGTCCTTCCTCAAATTAGGAGACCAAAACTGTACACAATACTCCAGATGTGGTCACACCAGAGCCCCATACAACTTCAGAAGAACCTCTTTACTCCTTTACTGAAATCCTCTTGTTATGAAGGCCAACATTCCATTAGATTTCTTCACTGCCTGCTGTACCTGTAAGCCAACTTTTAGTGATCAGTGTACAAGGACGCCCAGGTCTCGCTGCACCCCCCCCCCCTTACCTAACCTAACCCCATTGAGATAATAATCTGCCCCCTTGTTTTTGCCGCCAAAGTAGATAACCTCACATTTATCTATATTATACTGCATCTGCCATGCATCTGCCCACTCACTCAACCTGTCCAGGTCACCCTGCAACCTCCCAACATCCTCTTCACAGTTCACACTGCCACCCAGCTTTGTGTCATCCGCAAACTTACTAGTGTTGCTCCTAATTCCCTCTTCCAAATCATTAATATATATGGTAAACAGTTGCGGCCCCAACATCGAGCCTTGCGGCACTCCACTCGCCACTGCCTGCCATTCTGAAAAGGACCCGTTCACTCCTACTCTTTGCTTCCGGTCTGCCAACCAATTTTCTATCCATGTCAAAACCCTACCCACAATACCATGTGCTCTAATTTTAGTCACCAGTCTCCCGTGCGGGACCTTATCAAAGGCTTTCTGAAAGTCTAGATACACTACATCCACTGACACCCCTTTATCCATTTTACTTGTCACATCCTCAAAAAATTCCAGAAGATTAGTCAAGCATGATTTCCCTTTCATAAATCCATGTTGACTTGGACTAATCCTTTTACTGCTATCCAAATGCCCCATTATTACCTCTTTAATAATTGACTCCAGCATCTTTCCCACCACCAAAGTCAGGCTAACTGGTCTGTAATTCCCCGTTTTCTCTCTCGCTCCTTTCTTGAAAAGTGGGATAACATTAGCTATCGTCCAATCCTGAATCTATTGAACATTGGAAAATGAGCACCAATGCGTCCACTATTTCTAGAGCCACCTCCCTGAGGACCCTGGGATGCAGACCATCAGGCCCAGGGGATTTATCATCCTTCAGTCCCATTAGCCTACCCAATACTATTTCTCGCCTAATGAAAATTTCTTTCAGTCCCTCTACCCCCTTAGATCCTCTGTCCTCCAGTACATCTGGGAGATTGTTTGTTTCTTCCTTAGTGAAGACAGATCCGAAGTACCTATTCAACTCTTCTGCCATTTCCTTGTTGCCCATAATAATTTCACCCGTGTTTGCCTTCAAGGGACCCACATTTGACTTTTCTACTCTTTTTCCCTTAACATATCTAAAGAAGCTTTTACTGTCCTTCTTTATATTCCTGGCCAGCTTCCCTTCGTACTTCATCTTTTCAGCCCGTATTGCCCGTTTTGTTTCCTTCTGTTGTCCTATGAAAGTTTCCCAATCCTCTGGCTTCCGACTACTCTTTGCTGTGTTATACATCTTTTCTTTTAGTTTTATTCTATCCCTAACTTCTCTTGTCAGCCACGGTTGCCTCCTACTCCCCTTAGAATCTTTCTTCCTTTTTGGAATGAAATGATCCTGCGTCTTCCGGATTATGCCCAGATTATGCCCAGTGGAAGGCAGGAGGCAGAGAAGGGAAGCACTCGGACCCAAAATGTATGGGAGAAACAAGAAAAAGATAATAAACAGAGAATAAGTGGTGGTGGGTTTCTTAAATGTGTATATTTTAATGCTAGGAGCATTGTAAGAAAGGTGGATGAGCTTGGAGCATGGATTGACACCTGGAAGTATGATGTTGTGGCGATCAGTGAAACATGGTTGCAGGAGGGCTGTGATTGGAAGCTAAATATTCCAGGATTCCGTTGCTTCAGGGGTGATAGAATTGGAGGGGCAAGAGGTGGGGGTGTTGCATTGCTTGTCAAGGAAGATATTACAGCAGTGCTTTGGCAGGATAGATTAGAGGGCTCGTCTAGGGAGGCTATTTGGGTGGGACTGAGAAATGGGAAAGGTGTAGCAACACTTATAGGGGTGTATTATAGACCGCCAAATGGGGAGCGAGAATTGGAAGAGCAAATATGTAAGGAGATAGCAGATAATAGTAGTAAGCACAAGGTAGTGATTGTGGGAGATTTCAATTTTCCACACATAGACTGGGAAACACATTCTGTAAAAGGGCTGGATGGTTTGGAGTTTGTAAAATGTGTGCAGGATAGTTTTTGCAGCAATACATAGAGGTACCTACTAGAGAAGGGGCAGTGCTGGACCTCCTGTTAGGAAATGAGACAGGGCAGGTGGCAGAGGTATGCGTTGGGGAGCACTTCAGGTCCAGTGATCACAATACCATTAGTTTCAATATAATTATGGAGAGGGTCAGAACTGGACCAAGGGTTGAGATTTTTGATTGGAGAAAGGCTTACTTTGAGGAGATGCGAAAGGATTTAAAAGGAGTGAATTGGGACATGTTGTTTTATGGGAAGAATGTAGTAGAGAATTGGAGGACATTTAAAGGTGAAATTTTAAGAGTACAGAATCTTTATGTCCCTGTTCGGTTGAAAGGAAATAGTAAAAATTGAAAAGAGCCATGGTTTTCAAGGGAAATTGTACACTTGGTTCGGAAAAAGAGAGAGATCTACAATAATTATAGGCATCATGGAGTAAATGAGGTGCTTGAGGAGTGTAAAGAATGTAAAAAGAATATTAAGAAAGAAATTAGAAAAGCTAAAAGAAGATATGAGGTTGCTTTGGCAAGTAAGGTGAAAGTAAATCCAAAGCGTTTCTACAGCTATATTAATAGCAAAAGGATAACAAGGAATAAAATTGGTCCATTAGAGAGTCAGAGTGGACAGCTATCTGCAGAGCCAAAAGAGATGGGGGAGATATTGAACAATGTCTTTTCTTCGGTATTCACCAAGGAGAAGGATATGGAATTATGTGAGGTAAGGGAAACAAGTAGAGTAGCTATGGAAACTATGAGATTCACAGAAGAGGAGGTGCGGACACTTTTGAAAAATATGAAAACGGATAAGTCTCCAGGTCCTGACAGGATATTCCCTAGGACATTGAGGGAAGTTAGTGTCGAAATAGCAGGTGCTTTGACAGAAATATTTCAAATGTCATTAGAAACGGCAATAATGCCGGAGGATTGGCGTACTGCGCATGTTGTTCCGTTGTTTAAAAAGGGTTCTAAGAGTAAACCAAATAATTATAGACCTGTTAGTTTGACATCAGTGATGGGCAAATTAATGGAAAGGATACTTAGAGATAATATATATAAGCATCTGGATAAGCAGGGTCTGATTAGGAACAGTCAACATGGATTTGTACCTGGAAGGTCATGTTTGACTAATCTTCTTGAATTTTTCGAAGAGGTTACTAGGGAAATTGATGAGGGTAAAGCAGTGGATGTTGTCTATATGGACTTCAGTAAGGCCTTTGACAAGGTTCCTCATGGAAGGTTGGTTAAGAAGATTCATTTGTTGGGTATTAATGGTGGAGTAGCAAGATGGATTCAACAGTGGCTGAATGGGAGATGCCAGAGAGTAATGGTGGATGGCTGTTTGTCAGGTTGGAGGCCGGTGACTAGTGGGGTGCCTCAGGGGTCTGTGTTGGGTCCACTGTTGTTTGTCATGTACATCAATGATCTGGATGATGTGTGGAAAATTGGATTAGTAAGTATGCAGATGATACTAAGATAGGTGGTGTTGTGAGTAATGAAGTAGATTTTCAAAGTCTACAGAGAGATTTAGGCCATTTGGAAGAGTGGGCTGAAAGATAGCAGATGGAATTTAATGCTGATAAATGTGAGGTGCTACATCTCGGCAGGACAAATCAAAATAGGACGTACATGGTAAATGGTAGCGAATTGAGGAATGCAGTTGAACAGAGGGATCTAGGAATAACTGTGCATAGTTCCCTGAAGGTGGAATCTCATGTAGATAGGGTGGTAAAGAAAGCTTTTGGTGTGCTGGCCTTTATAAATCAGAGCATTGAATATAGAAGTTGGGATTTAATGTTAAAATTGTACATGGCATTGGTGAGGCCAATTCTGGAGTATGGAGTACAATTTTGGTCGCCTAATTATAGGAAGGATGTCAACAAAATAGAGAGAGTACAGAGGAGATTTACCAGAATGTTGCCTGGGCTTCAGCAACTAAGTTACAGAGAAAGGATGAACAAGCTAGGTCTTTATTCTTTGGAGCGCAGAAGGTTAAGAGGGGACTTGATAGAGGTCTTTAAAATGATGAGTGGGTTAGACAGAGTTGACGTGGATAAGCTTTTCCCATTGAGAGTAGGGAAGATTCAAACAAGGGGACATGACTTGAGAATTAAGGGACAGAAGTTTAGGGGTAACATTAGGGGGAACTTCTTTACTCAGAGAGTGGTAGCTGTGTGGAATGAGCTTCCAGTGGAAGTGGTGGAGGCAGGTTGGATTTTATCCTTTAAAAATAGATTGGATGTGTATATGGACGGGAAAGGAATGGAGGGTTATGGTCTTAGTGCAGGTAGATGGGACTAGGGGGAAGTAAAAATTAAAAAAATTAAAAAAGTGTTCGACACGGACTTGAAGGGCCGAGATGGCCTGTTTCCGTGCTGTAATGGTTATATGGTTATATTCCTGCCATTGCTGTTCCACTGTCATTCCTGCTGGGATCCCTTTCCAGACTACCTTGGCCAGCTCCCCTCTCATGCCTTCATAGTCCCCTTTGTTCAACTGCATCACTGACACTTCCGATTTAACCCATTCCCTCTCATCCTTCTAAATTCCAGAGTGTAGAAGCACAGCCGCTCCATTCTCTCAGCATATGACTGTCCCGCCATTCCGGGAATTAACCTTGTGATCCTTCGCTGCACCCCCTCAATAGCAAGAATGTCCTTCCTCAAATTTGGAGACCAAAACTGCACACAACACTCCAGGTGTGGTCTCACTAGGGCCCAACTACAGAAGGACCTCTTTGCTCCAAAACTCAACTCTTGTTATGAAGGCCAACAAGCCATTCGCTTTCTTCACTGCCTGTGGTACCTGCATGCTTACTTTCATTAACTGACGAACAACGACCCCCAGATCCCGTTGTACTTCCCCTTTTCCCAACTTGACACCATAATCTGCCTTCCAGTTTTTGCTACCAAAGTGGATAACCTCACATTTATCCACATTAAACAGCATCTGCCATGTATCTGCCCACTCACCCAACCTGTCCACGTCACCCTGCATTGTCACAGCATCCTCCTCACAGTTCACACTGCCACCCAGCTTTGTGTCATCTGCAAATTTGCTAATGTTACTTGTAATCCCTTCATCTAAATTATTGATGTAAATAGCAGCGGTCCCAGCACCGAGCCTTGCGGTACCCCACTAGTCACTGCCTGCCATTCTGAAAGGGACGCGTTAATCCCTACTCTTTGTTGGCCCTACTAATATAATTTTACATGAGAGCAACTATGATGAACAGTTTTGGCACCGGAAATCATGTGGTGGAATAGACAAAAGATAATAGGTGCAGGAGTAGGCCATTCGGCCCTTCGAGCCAGCACCGCCATTCAATGAGATCATGGAGAAGAGAGAAGATAAATAAAAAATGTCAACGAAATAGAGCACTTCACAAAAGGGAAATCATATATTTGTGGACAACTTCAGTCTTCATATAGAAAGGAAACAAAATGCTGAATTCGTGGGAAGATGAATTTGAAACTAAAATGAGTCTGGAAACGATGCATCCGAGACGAATGCGGGAAATTCCCAGCAATTCAGAGAACAATTAAGGAAAGAAAAACTGTGTTAACATCTGACATTGAAGTTCTAACAAAGGGTCTTCCTCCTCATACATTAGTTGTGTTTCACTTTCCACAGATGACTCTGGATATCTTGTGGAACATGACAGAATTAGCTGGTAGCTTCACAACAAAGAATCCTCTGGGAAACCATGTTTAAATGACAGGAATGTACATTGATCTTATAAGTGATAAAGTGAAATTAGAAATGTATAATGTCATTTATTGATATATTAAAGTATTTGATGAGGAAATTAGATGAAAGGTTATGACAGTAGGTGAACAATAGTAACTATTTAAAGGCAAGGATCAGTCCTGGATAATATCTTAGTAGGTGCAAGGCACCTGCAATGTTTCCAAGATTACAGCTGATAAGAAGGTGGGTGGCAAAACAACTCACCAGATTCCCAGAAAATGACATAACAGGAAAAGTTAAAACAAGATAAAGAAAGAATAACATTTAATTGTTCTTCCCACAATGTACCACAACAGTTTGAGGTCCGTCCACTCACCTGCTTTCCTCCGGCCCCCATCCTTGCCGTGTGTTCACCATCCCCCCTGACCCCCCCTCATCCAACCTCATCTCTTGCATCCACTGCTCTAGGTGTCAGCTGCTCTACATCGGTCAGATCAAGCATAGGCTTGGCGATCGCTTCGCCCAACACCTCTGCTCAGTTCGCAATAACCAATCTGATCTCCCGGTGGCTCAGCACTTCAACTCCCCCTCCCATTCCGAATCCGACCTTTCTGTCCTGGGCCTCCTCCATGGCCAGAGTGAGTCCCACTGCAAATTGGAGGAGCAGCATCTCATATTTCGCTGGGGTAGTTTACACCCCAGCAGTACGGATATTGACTTCTCCAAGTTCAGGAAGTCCTTGCTTTCTCACTCTTTCCCCTCCGCTTCCTAGCTCTCCCACAGCCCACTGTCTTCGCCTCTTTCTTTCTTCTTCCCGCCCCCCCACCCCCACATCCATCTGAAGAAGGGTCTCGACCCGAAACGTCACCTATTCCTTCGTTCCATAGATGCTGCCTCATCTGCTGAGTTCCTCCAACATTTTTGTCTACAACAATTTGATTAATATTTTTGGTGATATAAGTTGGTCATTCTGATCATATTAATAATCCTCAAAGCAATACTCTCTTACTTTCACATCCTTTATAATGTCCCAAAGTATCCAGCAAAGTGCCTTAGCTAAATTGGGCATGAACCACACTTCCTTCAAACAGTCACTGTCAGTTTACTGGGGAATCAATGTCAGATTCCAATGTCTGACAAAATTCCAGAAGTTAACAACAATCATTACGGAACATAATTGTGATTAATATTAAAATAAAAATTAGTTGATGAGCGAACACAAATCTGTGCTCTTGAACCAAAGCCTGCATTGTTCCACCATTGCTCTGGCTACCAATGCACCGTGCCATCACTACAATGCTCCGAATGAAATATGGTTACCCTGAAGAAATAGATTGGTTACTTTGGACATACAAAGGTAATCATCATCACGGAGCTCCCGTTGTGCTGTGTACATTATTCTCTCTTTATTTCGTAAATTATAACTTATTTTTTCTGTCTCTTTGGTCATTTCCTCGCTTGTGGATCCCGAAGTCTTTCTGGTGGAGACAACTGAAAAAAGAAAGTAAAAATAAACCTAATTACATTGTTTCAAGTCAGATAAGTGGTTGACCTGTAAAATATGGAAGTTAGTTACATAATATGCAACATGTTCTATGAATTGAATTTAAATGACATGGTGGTAGTCAGATGGTCATTATCTCATATCAATTATTTACTATAATGCACAGGAGTCACTCATTTTGAGTTTCACTTTTACAAACAGAATTACCTGTTGCTCTTTTGATTCTTTTAACCAACACTGTGCCTTCCTTTGTTTCTTCAGTGGCTCCTCCCAAATCTCTTTTGTCCTCCCCTGTATATGACGTGACCTGTGATGAGACATTTTGTTGAAACTGTGATTCATAAGGACACAAATAAATTGTTACTACTTCTTCTCGATTATTTCTTCCATCGCATTATTAACTGAGATACTCAACTCAACTACTAATAAAAGCAGTAACTGCCTAGTGTGCAATATTTCATTGAGCTCTCACCTTTCATACTCTACTCTGAAATGAAGTTTAATATTGTCAGCAAATGTGGGAAAATGTGGGAACAATTGTCTCTCAACAATATATATTTGTGAATGTTAGCACCTGACTCCACAGCAGTGATGATGAATTTTCTAAAAAGCAGTAATTTCTGTCATGTAGAAAATAAAATGCCAATGTAGAACCACTGTTAATTCATAAAAGCGTATTCTCACTTCTCCTTTATGCTGGGAATAATTTCTGTTCTTACCTTTATGACAAGATTCCATTTGGTCTTCTTGCCATTTTCATTCTTAAAAGGAGGCCTAAAGGGGGAGGGGCTGAGGCCGCCGCGTCGCTGAGGGGGAGGGGCTGGGGCCACCGCGTCGCTGAGGGGGAGGGGCTGAGGCCTCCGCGTCGCTGAGGGGGAGGGGCTGAGGCCGCCGCGTCGCTGAGGGGGAGGGGCTGAGGCCGCCGCGTAGCTGAGGGGGAGGGGCTGAGGCCTCCGCGTCGCTGAGGGGGAGGGGCTGAGGCCGCCGCGTCGCTGAGGGGGAGGGGCTGAGGCCGCCGCGTCGCTGAGGGGGAGGGGCTGAGGCCGCCGCGTCGCTGAGGGGGAGGGGCGGGACTTGGGCTCGACGTCAACGTCAGCGCGCATGCAGATATTGCAATGGAGTTGCTGCTGTTACAGTGGAGCACCTGTTGCAGGGGAGCAGATGTTGCAGGGGAGCAGAGATTGCAGCGGAGCAGATGCTGCAGTGGAGCAGGTTCCTGCATTGAAGCAGCTTCTGTTGTGGAGCAGCCACTGCCACAGTGGGGCTCTTGCTGCTGCTGCAATGGAGCATCTCCTGCAGTGGAGCATCTCCTGCAGCTGCAGGGAAAGTTCAAGCCTCCACCTCCTCAGGCAGCGTGTCCCAGATTGCAACCACCCTCTGGGTGAGTTTAATCTCATCCACGTCCGTTTTATTGTTCTGTTAGTATAGTCTGGTCTGCAGTTCCTTGTTCCATCATCTTATTCTAATTGCTGACTCCAAATACTACGTTTCCTCATCTGTTCTTGCCCCATCAGAGATATTCTCCCCTTTGTTCCACCAATCCACCACAACCTCTCTCTACAACTGAAAAACAACTTGTTTTTGTTGCTGTTTCCTACTCTGGTGAAGGGTCTCTGATCTGAAACTGAACGGTTTCTTTCTCCACAAATGCTGTCGAACCTGCTGAATGTTTTTTGAATTTTCTTCCATTTTTATTTCAGATTTTCAGCATCTGCGGTTCTTTGCTTTACACGTTCATTTTGATGTTGTGACCTGTCAACGACGAACCAAAGGAGATCAGATACGTGGTGTCGTAATCTACTGGTAACCAAGTAACTAGTAAGTGTTTCAATGGGAAGGTTCTGCCTACTCGGGATGGGACTCCATTTTAGTTTAGTTTAGAGATACAGCATGGAAACAGGACCTTCAGCCCACCGAGTCCACGCCGACCAGCGATCCCCGCACACAAACACTATCCCACTCACACTAGGGACAATTTACACTGAAACCAAATAGACCGTGGGCCAAGGAGCTTTTTGGTTTCATTTTATGACCCAAATCACGTATCTACCTGTATTTATAATATATTCTGTAAAAATATTATAGAAATCATACCTGAAACTGGGCAAGAACAAAACCTGCACATATTTTTTAAATATGAGAAAAACCTTAAAAGGAGGCCTAAAGATTCTGAATCCGTGGAAAAAAAGTGACACGTCAGCTCTGCCTTGGAGAAGCACAGACAGAATCTCAATAGTTTGGAAATTTTGGATATATCTAATGTAATTGAGTTTAAAATAAGCAACATATCATAAAAGTAAAAATTAGGAAAAGTAAGTTTGCACTTAATGAATAACACATTTGGAAAAATATATTCAATTTAACAAATATTCCACCAAGTTAAGAATATAATCTCCCTTGCAACAGATTTCATAGGCTAACGGCCAAATTGATTAGAATCAATTATATTTGAAAAACTGCATTTAATATTTCAAACAGATTTAAATTATGTTGTGGATTTTTTGTCAGGTGTTTAGGTGTCCAATCCTCATCTGAGTCGCTGGATTCATAAACTTGGGTTTGACGCTTTCTGCTCCGATTTGTCCTGAATTCTGGCTTTGGTACATTTAATCCTGTGAAAAATAAAGCATGCTCATCATCTGTTATGGCCAACTTCAGGTATTTATCTTCATTGAACTTACCAGTGCTAAATATCTGTGGAAACATCACTTTGCAATGTTATCGTTATTACTATTTCCTCCAGAGTATTCATGCTATTATTCAATTGATCATGTCTACTTGACAAAGACAGCAAACAACCTAAAAATTATTTATCAGTGTTAAAGAATAATCAACCAGCATGAAGAATATGACGGATGAGTATGTGTCTATTTCCAGGTCAGAAATCGCAATAACCAATCTTTCAGTTTCACACATCTGTTTGGTAAGTGAAATAGATCAGAATCCTTCTTTCCATTCCTCCAGGTTTAAAGTAATGGCTCATTCTTGCTGCCTGCACTGACAGTGACACTTTGTGCCATGGTTGGGTAAATGGATTGAATAATGAACAACCAGGACCATCCACCTCTTCATCAATGGGAACATTGACCTTTGTCCAATCTCTGATTTCAGGACTGTGACTAGTTGCAACATTAAACAGCGTAACTGGTCCCAATGTCTGTGGGTTTGTGTTGTCCATGGTCACCATCTTCTGAATGACATCAAGCTTTGGTATTGATTGTAAAGTTAGTCCAATTTGAGATCACTGATGGGAATTTTTGAATATTGGTGAGGAACCTCACCAGGAGAAGTGTTTTACTGAACTAGACTAAGGGGGGTAAGCTGAAGGAGCATAATTACAGTCCCATCATCTTATTCTAATTGCTGACTCCAAATACTATGTTTCCACATCTGTTCTTGCCCCATCAGAGATATTCTCCCCTTTGTTCCACCAATGCACCACGACCTCTCTCTACATCTGAAAAACAACTTGTTTTTGTTGCTCTTTCCTACTCTGGTGAAGGGTCTCTGATCTGAAACTGAACGGTTTCTTTCTCCACAAATGCTGTCTAACCTGAATGTTTTTTGAATTTTCTTCCATTCTTATTTCAGATTTTCAGCATCTGCGGTTCTTTGCTTTACACGTTGATTTTGATGTTGTGACCTGCCAACAATGAATCAAAGGAGATCAGATACGTGGTGTCGTAATCTACTGGGATTCAAGTAACTAGTAAGTGTTTCATTGGGAAGGTTCTGCCTACTCGGGATGGGACTCCATTTTAATTTAGTTTAGAAATACAGCGTGGAAACAGGCCCTTCAGGCCACCGAGTCCACGCCGACCAGCGATCCCTGCACACTAACACTATCCCACACACACTAGGGACAATTTACACTCATACCTCACTAAACTTCACCTCACACCTAAGCCTCAACTCACTAAACTGCACCTCGACTAAACTACCTCAACAAAACATCACACCTCAACTAAATCCTCGCCTCGACTAAACTTTACCTCAACTAAACCCTCAATCACCTCGACCAAACTTCACCTCAGCTAAACCTCATCTCAGATAAATGTCACACCTCACTAAACCTTGCTTCGATTAAACCCCTCGCTTCAACTAAAACTCACCCAGGGAATCCGAATCTCATGGACATTAAACATCGTGTGAGGTTGGGGTGAGATAGGGTAGAGGTGAGGAGTGGGGGAGGAGGCAGGCAAGGAGAGGGGTTATGGAGGGAGGGAGTGACTGAGGGAGGGAGAGGTGATTGAGGGAGGAGGAGAGGGGAAAGAAGAGGGAAGGTGAAGATACCTGGTGTGGGCCGAGCCTCGGGGCTGTAGCCGGGCCCGGGCGCTGGGGAGGGGACACAGACACGGACTGGGTCCTGAACGCGGCTTCGGGCCCTGCGCTGGGGTTCGAGCCGGTGTGGGGTCTTGGTGCTGCTGCTCCGGGCCCACAGGGAGGGAGAGGAGCGGGACCTGGGGCAAGGACTAGACAGCAGCCTCGTCTTCTCCCTCCCCCAGACCGCAGCCTCTCCCTCCCATGGCTCCAGACCCGTCGACATGTGACGCCTGTATGGTCGTGAATAGTCGTCCAAAGAGTCCTACCTTTTCCTGGTCGCAGCTGGACTTTCAACGTGTTGACGTTGAACTATGACGGGTGCCGGCAGTCGCTGAAAAATATTGCGTACGTGGGACAGGCCCTTTAGACTGTTGAGGAAGCCTTGTTTATGGGCTCACAGTCAGGTGGGGGCTGTAAAGCTCCACTTGGTTCCAGTTGGATTGGCTGGTCCCTGTATTGTCTTAGATAGACGCAAAATGCTGGAGTAACTCAACAGGACAGGCAGCATCTCTGGAGAGAAGGAATGGGTGACGTTTCTGGTCTAGATGCTTCTTCCGACAGATATCGGGAGTGGGAGGTACATAGATAAGGAAGTGTGTAGACAAGGAAATCTATGTTTATAGATAAGGATATCTCCCACTCCCCTGACATCAGTCTGAAGAAGGATGTCGACAGGAAACGTCACCCATTCCTTCGCTCCAGCGATGATGCCTGTCCCGCTGAGTTTCTCTAGCATGTTGTGTCCATCTTTGGTGTTAAGCAGCATCTGCAGTTCCTTCCTACACAAGCCATTTGGGCAGGCCGGTGGGGGTGAGTAGGAGGGGTTGGGGGAGACGTGTAAAATCACAAAGGATAGTGAGTGTGGAGAAGTCGTGTCAGGATGACAAGGTCACTGTGTTGACGGTGCAGGTTTAAAAGGGTGGCATGGTGGCGCAGTGTAGAGTTGCTGCCTTACAGCACTTGCGGCATCAGATACCAGAGTTCGATCCCGACTACAGGTGCTGCATTTACAGAGTTTGTATGTTCTCCTCGAGGGTTTTCTCCGAGATCTTCCGTTTCCTCCCAAGCTCCAAAGACATACAGACTTGTTGGTTAATTGGCTTTGTATAAATGTAAAATTGTCCCTAGTGTGTTTAGGGTAGAGTTAATGTGCAGGGATTGCTGGTCGGTGGGTCGAAGGCTTGTTTCTGCGCTGTACCTAAACTCTACAGTGATTGGAAACAACCAGCGCTGCCTCTGGGTTTCTTGGTTTTTGGTCACATTTGCTCTGAAACAGAGAAGGAAGCAGATCCGGTGAACTTCTCAAAGAAACTGGAGAAATGATGGAAATGGAATGGGTTTGCAGGCCAGTGGGGGAAGAGCGAGGGGCAGGGGGATGGTGATTGTTCAAGCATTTGTAACTATCTTCCGTTGAGGCAGCGGGCGCAGGCAGCCATGTGTTAGACACTTGATACAGCTAGTTATAACTAGTCCCAAAGACGTGCGGATTTGTAGCTTTATTGGCCTCTGTAAATTGTCCCTAGTGTGGAAGGGAGTGGATGTGAAAATGAGGTAGCTTTGGGGTTATGGGGAGAAGGTGGGAGAATGGAGATGATGGGGATAGATAGATCAGCCATGATTGGATGGTGTAGTAAATGATAGGCCGAATGCCAATTCTGCTCCTTGAACATGAACTTATGTACATAGAACTAGTATGAAAGGGAGATTGATGGTCAGCATGGACTCGATGGGCCAAGGCGCCTGGATCCTTTCTGTATCTCAGGTTTAGCTTTATTATTATTACATGTGGGGCTGGTGTACAGTGAAAAGCTTTGTTTTGTAAGCTATCCAATCAAATCAGATAAAAAATATTCATCAATACAATCGCCAAATGAAGTTCAATAGGTAGAGCAAAGGGGAAGATACAGAGTGCAGAATATAGTTCTCAGCATTGTAGTGAAATAAACTGAGCTAAACTGAGGTGCAGTGTTCTGGGACGCTTTGCCAGTTGTCACGTGGCCTGTGGCTTGTGTTGTCTGAGAACTTAAGGGGTTGGACAGGCTAGATGCAGGAAGATTGTTCCCGATGTTGGGAAAGTCCAGAACAAGGGGGAAGTCTTTTAGGACCGAGATGAGAAAAACATTTTTCACACAGAGAGTGGTGAATCTCTGGAATTCTCTGCCACAGAAGGTAGTTGAGGCCAGTTCATTGGCTATATTTAAGAGGGAGTTAGATGTGGCCCTTGTGGCTAAAGGGATCAGGGGGTATGGAGAGAAGGCAGGTACGGGATACTGAGTTGGATGATCAGCCATGATCATATTGAATGGCGGTGCAGGCTCGAAGGGCCGAATGGCCTACTCCTGCGCCTATTTTCTATGTTATCTGCTGTTTGGGCACAGCCTCGCATGTTGAGTGGACGCAGTGTTGGCCCTGCAGGTGGTGCTGGATGGCGGCAGCCTGTTGAAAAATAAAAACACGCAGATGCTGGAAGTCCGAAATGAAAACGGGAGACGCGTTGTAGGCTTTGCAGGTCTGACGCCATTAATGTGTCAGGTCACCGACCCTCCATTGAAAGAGTCACAAAACAGAGAAACGGGCCCTTCAGCCCAACTCCTCGTCCATGCCGACAAAGGAGCCTTCCCGGGCTGCTCCCATTTGCCTGTGTTTGGCCCATATCCCTCTAAACCTTTCCAATCCGTATCCCTCACCAAACGTCTTTTAAACACTGAAAATCACTTCCTCTGGCAGTTCGTTCCATGTCCCCTCCACTCTCTGTTGGAAAGGTTGCCCCTCAGGTTGCCCGTAAAATCATTCTCCTGTCACCCACGCCTCTAGCCCCTAGTCGTAGATTCCCCGACAATAGGTGCAGGAGTAGGCCATTCGGCACTTAAAGCCAGCACCGCCATTCAATGTGATCATGGCTGATCATCCACAATCAGTACCCAGTTCCTGCCTTCTCCCCATATTCCCTAACTCCTCTATCTTTAAGGGCCCTATCAAGCTCTCTCTTGAATGTATCCAGAGAACTGGCTCCACGGCCCTCTGAGGCAGAGAATTCCACAGACTCACAACACTGTGTGAAAAAGTGTTTCCTCATCTCCATTCTAAATGGCTTACCCCTTATTCTTAAACTGTGGCCCCTGGTTCTGGACTCCCCCAACATCGGGAACATGTTTCCTGCCTCTAATGTATCCAAACCCTTAACAATCTTATATGTTTCAATAAGATCCCCTCTCAGACTTTTAAATTCCAGAGTATACAAGCCCAGCCGCTCCATTCTCTCAGCATATGCCAGTCCCGCCATCCTGGGAATTAACCTTCTGAACCTACGTTGCACTCCCTCAATAGCAAGAATGTCCTTCCTCAAATTAGGGGACCAAAACTGTACACAATACTCCAGGTGTGGTCTCACTAGGGCTCTGTACAACTGCAGAAGGACCTCTTTGCTCCTATATTCGATTCCTCTTGTTATAAAAGCCAACATGCCATTCGCTTTCTTCACTGCCTGCTGTACCTGCATGCTTACCTTCATAGACTGATGTACAAGGACCCCAGATCCCTTTTTCCGAAATTGACACCATTTAGATAGTAATCTGCCTTCCTGTTTTTGCTACCAAAGTGGATAACCTCACATTTATCCACATTAAACTGCATCTGCCATGCATCTGCCCACTCCCCCAACCTGTCCTAGTCACCCTGCATTCTCACAGCATCCTCCTCACAGTTCACACTGCCACCCAGCTTTGTGTCATCTGCAAATTTGTTCATGTTACTTTGAATCCCTTCATCCAAATCATTGATATATATTATAAATAGCTGACGTCCCAGCACCGAGCCTTGCGGTACCCCACTAGTCACTGCCTGCCATTTTGAAAGGGACCCGTTAATCCCTACTCTTTGTTTCCTGTCTACCAATCAATTCTCTATCCATGTCAGCACTCTACCCCCAATACCATGTGCCCTGCCATGTGCAGGGAGGGTGTGTAGGATGACAACAATGTGTTCCCCACCCCCTCCCTCTCTGGGCCAGCGGGCAGGGTGCCAGTGCCCCGTGCAGGGCTGCCACTCACGCTGTCTTTTTCTTTGCTCACAGTTAGTGCGGAAGACTGGCAGTGCCGTGCTGGGGCTGAGGCTCGGGGTGGTGGTGCTCCGGTGAGGATGTCCTGCCGCAGTCCCCGTCTGGCCACCAACGGCTACTACCAGCACAATGACGATGCCTCCAGCAGCAGCGGCGGCTCCACCAAATCCGGCGCTCCCTCTTACAAGGAGACTCCCGTCAGGTACGTCTCTCTAACTCTCTCGTCTCCTTCCCCCCCCCTCCCTCTCGTTCTTTCCTTTCTAAGCTATGCTCCTGTCTAACAGTAAAGATGCAGCCTCCACCCTTGTACCTCACTCAGGGAGCTGTGTATCACAACTCCAACTCCCTCCCCACCCTCTCCTCCCCCAGCCCCGCCTCCCAACTCCCAATCCCTTCCCTCCCTCCCTCCCATTCCCCCCTCCGCCCTACTCCAACTGAACCTTTCCCTACAGGAAAAAGTTCTAGACAAAAACTCAAGGAAAGTTCCAACAGCCTCTTTCCTGCTTGGAATCTCAGGTGGAGGATGATCGGATGTAGGGTATATCTTCCATAGGCCAAGGGCAGGGTTGCCGTGACAATAAGTTGTTGTTGAAGCCATTCGGTTGATGGGCTCATGAGGTATGTTGGAGGGAATGTGAACAGGGACTGCCTGACCCGCTGAGTTACTCCAGCACATTGTGACTATTTTTATAAACCAGCATCTGCAGTTCCTTGAGGAGGGAGAGAGAGAGAGAGAGAGTCATGATGTTCCTTCCCCGCGTGAAACAATCTTCTTCCCCCCCCCCTTTCCCAGCTCTGACAAGTGACTCTCTCCATCCCACCCCCACCCAAGTCGCACCAGCTTCTCATTCTCACTTAGCAAATAGCTAACAATGGCCAGTTCCCTTTATCATCGTTACTTTTTTGCTTCTCTTTCGCAGTCCTGGTCTGCCTCCATCCTAAATCGTTGCCCTTTATCGTTTCAGGTTGCACAAGAAAAGGTCAAACAGCAAGTGGCCGGGACCTGTGCCTGGTGTCAAACGTTCGCCGTCCAACAGTTCAGTCAACAGTCTGAGTAGCTACATCAGCAACCTCAGCAACGCCTCCAAGCGCTCTCTGCACCTCGGCAGCAGCAGCGGCTGGCTGGTGCCCGTCGGTACGTGTCCGGGGAGGGCAGCGCGGGGGGTGGAAGTAGGGCACCGGCACATTTCTTTAGTCAGAGGGTGGTGAATCAGTGGAATTCATTGCCACTGAAGGCTGTGGAGGCCAAGTCAGTGAATATTTTTATGGCAGAGATAGACAGATTCTTCATTAGTACAGAGGTTACGGGGAGACGCAGGAGAATGGGGTCAGGTGGAGAGACAGTTCTGCCATGATGGAATGTCAGTAGAATTGATGGGCCGAATGGCCTAATTATCCTCCTATCACCTATGACCTTTTGACGTCAGTGTTCTTAAAGCCTTAACCCTTCCCTCCAACAGACTGGTTCAGGGCTTCTCCTTGGTTTAGAGTATCGCAATCACTGGTGCACGTCGGAGACTCGTGCTACAGTATCTCAATTTTAGTTGGAAACGAGCCCTTTGGCCCAACGAGTCGGCGCTGACCAGCGATCATCACACAGCTGCTGTGAGACTTTGCCTATCCCTCTGGGAGGCGGGCGGGCAGACAGGAGAGGGGCGGACTGCCGCTCTGCTGTGGGGCCTGTGTGTGGTAACACACTCGGTTCAGTTACTGTGGGGAGCGCTGGGTCGGGGTCTGATGCCCCCTGGTGGTGGGAGGTGACCGACACCGAGCTGCAGTTACTGAGAGGCCAGGGATTATACCTTCCTTTATAGGAAGGAACTGCAGATGCTGGTTTACACTAAAGATAGACACAAAATGCTGGAGTAACTCAGCGGGACAGGCAGCATGAGGTCATAAGTGATAGGAGCAGAATTAGTCCATGTGTCCCATCGTCTATTCAGCCATTCAATCATGGCTGATCTATCTTTTCCTCCTAACCCCATTCTCCTGCCTTCTCCCCGTAACCCCTGACACCCGTACTAATCAAGAATCTATCTATCTTGCATTAAAAATATCCACTGATTAGCCTCCACAGCCTTCAGTGGCAAAGATTCACCACCCTCTGACTAAAGACATTCCTCCTTATCTCCTTCCAAAAGGAGCGTTGTTTAATTTTGATGCTATGAACTCTAGTCCTCAACTCTCCCACAAGTGGAAACATCCTCTCCACATCCACTCTATCCAAACCTTTCACTTTTCGGTAAGTTTCAATGAGGTTCCCCTTCATTCTTCTAAACTCCAGCGAGTACAGGCCCAGTGCCGTCAAACGCCTTTCTGGAGAGAAAGAATGGGTGACGTTTCGATCGAGACCCTTCTTCAGACTTAGTCAGGGGAGAGGGCGATCTGGAAGGGTAAGGTGCGAAAACGAGAGATCAAAGGGGACAAAGATGAAGGAAAATGTAGAATAGATCATTGTTAGCTAGGGGAAGGTGACAACAAGCATACAAAGATAACATGTAATCAGGACAGTTAAACTGGCCGGAGAACTAGGATGGTGGAGAGAGAGAGAGGGAAAACAAGGGTTACTTTAATTTAGAGAGGTCAACGTCATATCGTTGGGTTGTAAGGTGTCCAAGCGAAATATGAGGTGCTGTAATATTTTCCTGTGATGACTTGCCTCGGTAACGTGTATCTCACATCCAGCAGCCTCAGGGCTGTCCAGCTTTGAGGACAGCTACGAAGAGAAATTAAACAGAGCATACGGCAGGATGGGGATACTGACAGCGCCTTCCACTTCTTCCAACATCTACTTGTCGACCACATCTGGCTACTCCTCCCAGGATGAGCTGCAGGGTAAGTGGAATGTTCATCATCTCACCCCCCAGGTCCCTCATCCTGAATAGCTAACGTGCGGCACGTTGCACTATCGGCAGAGAGGACACACTGGCTGGGGGTGGAACAGAGGGTTTAGGGATTTCATATTGAAGTTGGGCAGTGGGGCGGCTGAGCGAGCACTTGATGAGAGGGTGAGAGGTGTTACTAGGGTGGGGACAGGGTGGGTGGGAGATGTTACTAGGGTGGGGACAGGGTGGGTGGGAGATGTTACTAGGGTGGGGCAGATAGATGGGGGCAGGTACTAGGGCATGGACAAGGTGGGTTGGTGAGTGGAGGATGTAACCAGGGTGGGGACAAGGTGGGTGGGTGGTAGATGTTGGGCGTGGGCACTGGGTGAATTGGGGATGTTGCTAAGGTGTGGACGGGGGGGGGGTGAGTGGAGGATGTGGGAGGGGGGTGAGTGGAGGGTGTTGGTGGGTGTGGGGGTGAGTGTAGGATGTTGGGGGTGGGGGTGAGTGTAGGATGTTGGACGTGGGGTGAGTGTAGGATGTTGGGTGTGGGGGTGGGGGTGAGTGGAGGATGTTGGGGGGTGGGGGTGAACACCCCGTAGCTGGGGCAGGGTGAGGTTGAGTGGGCTATTACAAGGCGCGGGTGTCGGGACATGGGGTGGGTACATGTGCTGTTACTGGGAAGGGGGTGAGGGACATGTAAGTGGGGTGACGGTGGGGAGGGTAAATGGAGCGGGTGGGGTGTGAGGGTCCGTTACTGGGGCAGGTGAGGGGCTGTTAGTGAGGTGGGCTGTGTGTGGGTGAGGGGGCTATTAGTGAGGTGGGCTGTGGGTGGGTGAGGGGCTGTGGGTGGGTGAGGGGGCTATTAGTGAGGTGGGCTGTGGGTGGGTGAGGGGCTGTTAGTGAGGTGGGCTGTGGGTGGGTGAGGGGCTGTTAGTGAGGTGGGCTGTGGGTGGGTGAGTGGGCCGTGGACTGACACTGGGCAGGAGCTGAACGCGTTGTACAGGATTGTAGATTTCCCAGATGCTGGGTTACATCAGGGGGACTGAGCTGTTATTTGGGGCAGCTAATCACCATTCATTCACACACACATATGTACACACAAAAAAACAAACACAAAAAATAGGCTGCTGCCAATTGACGCCACAAACTCCCCCCGCATAGCGCCTGTTCACCAAGGTGTGTAAAGTGATGCAGCTTCTGCTAAAGAGCATCGTTCCATTGTAATCTTCAGGTTGTATCAGCAGCAACACCGTATGTATCCATCCACTTAAAATCATTAATGAATCCACTTCCTGCAGCGTTTTGGAGAGAATATTCTGGATCCTGTCAGTATTGAATCTGTGACCTCTGTTTATTGATCCCTCAATAGCAAAACCTTTCTCGTGTAAAACCCTGCGACAAACTTCAACGTTTGATAGGTCATCTATTTTACCTTCTCTGTTCCGAGAGGACTCCTAACTTTTCCAAATTACTCTTTACTGTAATTCTAAGCACTGTCTACATCAATTCTTAGGCTTGAAGTCTGAAGAAGGGTCCCGACCCAAAACGTCACCCATCCTGTTTTCAGACAGAGATGCTGCCTGACCCGCTGAGTTACTCCAGAACTTTGTGTCTTTCTTAGGCTTTTGACATCCTTAGTTTAGTTTAGAGATACAGCATGGAAACAGGCCCTTCGGCCCACCAATTCGGCACCGATCAACGATCCCTGCACACTAACAGTTGAGCCGTGGGCGGATCAGTTGCATGGTGCTTTTGTGAACAGCAGCACAAACATTGGGCCACGTGGCCCTTTGAACGTTGTAAACCTTGAGAGAGAAGTTTGCGTTGTTGACAACTTGCTCTTCTTTCCCACCTCCCAAGTTTGGCGTACTCTGAATCGGTCTCTCCCCTTGCCAAGCTGTGGGGCTGGATCTCGCTGCTGTCTCCAGGTACCTGCATTACTAATCTTCCCTCTTCTGTGGTCCATGGCCCCAAAACTCTGCTCCAGTCAAACAGTGCCCTGCTGATACTGGACCCAGTGGTGAGGTATAGCCCGCTGCTCCCTCCTTAAACTCCCAGGGATTGCACAAGGCCTGGTCCCCAGTGCTCTGTTGTTCGTGCAGCCTAGGACCACAGTCAGTGCGGGAGGAAGCCACCTTCCAGTGTGTTCCCTCAGCCTGACTGGGTCACTCACTGAGATGAGTGGTGAGTTCCCCAGAGGACCATAGAGTCAAGAGACGACTGACTGTCAATGCTCGGTTACTCGATCCCGACTGAAGTCATGTTGTAACACCTAAGGGAGGCCTGGTTTGTGTTCCAGGGTCACTGGGGTGATGAAAGAATAGGATCTCCTTTAGATTTCCCCAGCTGTGTGGCACCGAGGACACTTTTTAAATGTAGTGGAAGGTGGTGGCCCGTGGCCAAGCTCACACACGGCATTGTGGTGATCAGCAGACGTGCCCACGTTCAATAAATCTAGATTTCTCTAACTTCAAGTAACCCTCTCTCTCTGTCCCTCCCCCTCCTTAGTCGTTGTACTAGTTTCACTGTCGTCCTGGTGAGTTTCATTGTCTGTATAATTCGTTAACACCGAGCCCACAGCCAACCAACAATGGACCCTTTCCTTCATCATCGTTACATTTTTGCATATCGTTCATTCATTTGTTCCATATCTTTCTACATCACCGTCTATATCACTTGTTTCCCTTTCCCCTGACTCTCAGTCTGAAGAAGGGTCTCGACCCGAAACGTCACCTATTCCTTTTCTCCAGAGATGCTGCCTGACCCGCTGAGTTACTCCAGCTTTTTGTGTCTATCTTTGCCCATGTTGGTTGTGGGATAAGATTGACTGGGACAGAGGGGGCTGCTATCCATCCACAACCAGGCAATCTGTCTGTGTTGAAAGGTGATACTCCCTGCTCGGTGGAAGTGTCATTGACAATCTCCCGTTTATTTAGTCTGGATACAAAAGGACGCCATTCGGCCCGTCGTGGCCTCTGCAGTACTGCCATCAGTGCTGTTGTCCCGTTGATATCCCTGCGACCTATTTTTTCTCGGGTTCCATACAGCTCCCCTGGGTTCTCCTGCCACCAACTTGCGGTGGACTTTCTGTGGTGGTCCCTGCAGGGGAGAAGATCTCTCAGCCTGACGTGGTTCCACAGTATCAGTGGGTTCTGTGTTGGAGAGTCTGAGCTCTCTCCGCTTCCACTGATGGGAAGCATCGGGCTCAACGTTGTCTAATGTTGTGTTGCTGTCTCTTTCAGAAAAAGTTCTGCCCCTGGTGTACTGGTGGTTGGGCACAGCATGGTACCAGTTAACAACGGCCATCTCCTTGATCGACGTCTTAACTCTGTCCAGGTACGTGCTCCGGGGATCCACAGACTCCCTTCCTCCACCTGGTCAACTGAAGCAAAGTCACCCATCCCCTCTGCCTCCTCCATCTCCTCCCCACCTCTGTACTGAACACACCCTCCCACTGGACACCCAGTCACACTGAACCCCCAACAATAGACAATAGGTGCAGGAGTAGGTCATTCGGCCCTTCCTTCCATTCAATGTGATCATGGCTGATTATCACCAATCAGTACCCCGTTCCTGCCTTCTCCCCATATCCCCTGACTCCGCTATCTTTAAGAGCCCTATCTTGCTCTCTCTTGAAAGTATCCAGAGAACCTGCCTCCACCGCCCTCTGAGGCAGAGAATTCCACAGACTCACCACTCTCTATGAGAAAAGGTGTTTCCACTTCTTCGTTCTAAATGGCTTACCCCTTATTCTTAAACTGTGGCCCCTGGTTCTGGACTCCGCCAACATCGGGAACATGTTTCCTGTCTCTAGCGAGTCCAAACCCTTAACAATCTTATATGTTTCAATAAGATATCCTCTCATCCTAATCTCCAGAGTGTACAAGCCCAGCTGCTCCATTCTCTCAGCATCCAACAGTCCCGCCATCCCGGGAATTAACCTGGTGAACCTACATTGCACTCCCTCAATAGCAAGAATGTCCTTCCTCAAATTAGGGGACCAAAACTGCACACAATACTCCAGGTGTGGTCTCACGGGGGCACTGTACAACTGCAGAATGACTTCTTTGCTGCTATATTCGATTCCTCTTGTTATAAAGGCCAACATGCCATTCGGTCCATTCACTGCCTGCTGTACCTGCATGCTTACTTTCATTGACCGATGAACAAGGACCCCCAGATCCCGTTGTACTTCCCCTTTTCCCAACTTGACGCCATTTAGATAGTAACATGCCTTCCTGTTTTTGCTACTAAAGCGGATAACCTCACATTTATCCACATTAAACTTCATCTGCCATGCATCTGCCCACTCCCCCAACCTGTCACCCTGCATTCTCACAGCATCCTCCTCACAGTTTACACTGCCACCCAGCTTTGTGTCATCTGCAAATTTGCTAATGTTACTTTGAATCCCTGCATCCAAATCATTGATGTATATTGTAAATAGCTGCGTTCCCAGCACCGAGCCTTGCGGTACCCCACTACTCACTGCCTGTCATTCTGAAAGGGACCCGTTAATCCCTACTCTTTGTTTCCTGTCTGCCAACCAATTTTCTATCCATGTCAGCACTCTACCCCCAATACTATGTGCCCTACTTTTGCCCACCATTCTCCTATGTGGGACCTTATCAAATGCTTTCTGAAAGTCTAGGTACATTACATAAACCCAACATGGAACAGCCCACACTCACTGTACCCGACAATGCCTTACAACGCTTACAGCGGCAGAGACCCAGATTCCATCCTGACTTCGGGTGCTGTCTGTTCACAGTTTGTGCGTTCTGCCAATGAACTGAGTGGGTTTTTCCTGGTACCTCCGGTGTCCTCCCACACTCCAAAGACGTACAGGTTTGTAGGTTGATTGGCTTAGTTTAATTGTAAATTGTCCCTAGACGGGGGGGGGGGGGGAATCTTGTACAGGACAGAGACACGTGAGAGGCTAGAAGTTGGTATGGAGTGTGGTGTGTGGAAGGTTAGTGGACAGAATAGGCAGGTGAAAGGCAGAGAACGAGCAGTTGGTTTAAACTGCATGTAAAGGGGGCCTGACAGGTAAGGCAGATGAGCTGAGGTCGTGGATAGGTTCGAACGACTGGGACCTTGTAGCCATGACTGAAACCTGGTAAAGGGAGGGGCAGGACTGGCAGCTCAATGTTCCGTGGTACAGGAGCTTCAGGGCAGACAGGGGTGAGGGAAAAAGAGGAGGAGACATTACGGACGGTTCGTCTAGTGAGGCTATATGGGTGGAGCTGAGGAACAAGAAAGGGATGATTGCCTTGTGGGGGGTGTACTACAGACGCCCGAATAGTCAACGGGAATTAGAAGAATAAATGTGCCAGGAGATTGCAGACAGCTGGAGGTCAAATAAGGTTGTTGTAGTAGGGGATTTTAACTTTCCCAATATAGTCTGGGAAAATCATAGCGTGAAGGATTTAAATGGGGTGCAATTCCTCAAAAGTGTTCAGGAGAGTTTTCTTAAACAGTATGTAGAGGCCCCCACACGTGAGAGGGCAAAACTGGATCTAGTATTTGGAAATTGGGAAGGCAGGTTAATGAAGTGTGTGTGGAGGATCCTTTTGGGTCCACTGACCACAGTTGGATTAGGTTTAAGATAGTTATGGATAAGGATGGAGAGGGTCCACGTGTTCAAATGCACAACTGTGGTAAGGCCAACTTTGAGGGTATGAGAGAAGGTCTCACTCAAGTTGACTGGAGCAGGTTATTAGAGGGGAAAGAAACATGGGCCAAGTGGGATGTTTTTAAGTGTGCTGACGAAAGCTCAGGATATGTACGTCCCCGTTAGAGTGAAGGCCAAAGCAGGCAAACGTAAGGAAGCTTGGCTGACGAGGGAAATTGAGACGTTGGTCAAAAACAAGAAGGATGCATGGGACGGGTATAGGCAGCTGGGATCAAGTGCATCCCTGGAGGAGTTTCGGGAACTAAGGAGTAAACTGCAAAAGGTGATCAGAAGGGCAAAAAGGGGCCAGGAGATAGCTCTGGTGGGTAGCAACAATCCCAAAAGATTTTATAAATACATAAGGGGGAAAAGGGTAACCAGAGAGAGAGTGGGACCTTTCAGGAATCAAAGCAGTCACATCTGTGTGAAGCTACAGGAAATGGGCAAGGTCCTCAATGAATATTTCTCCTCTGTATTTACCGAGGAGAAAGACAGTAGGACGGAAGGTGGACAAAAATGCTGGTGAAACTCAGCGGGTGAGGCAGCATCTATGGAGCGAAGGAATAGGTGACGTTTCTGGTCGAGACCCTTCTTCAGACTGATGTGGAGGTGGGTGGTCGGGAAGAAGAAAGGAAGAGGCGGAGACAGTAGGCTGTGGGAGAGCTGGGAAGGGGAGGGGAAGGAGGGAGAAAGCAAGGACTACCTGAAATTGGAGAAGTCAATGTTCATACCGCATGAGTGTAAACTACCCAAGCGAAATATGATGTGCTGCTCCAATTTGCGGTGGGACTCCTCTGGCCATGGAGGAGGTCCAGGACAGAAAGGTCGGATTCGGAATGGGATGGGGAGTTGAAGTGCTGAGCCACCGGGAGATCAGGTTTGTTAATGAGAAGTGTGCGGAGGTGTTGGGTGAAGCGATCGCCAAGTCTATGCTTGATCTCACCGATGTAGAGCAGCGGATGCAATAGATGAGGTTGGAGGAGGTGCAGGTGAACCTCTGCCTCATCTGGAAAGACTGCTTAGGTCCTTGGATGGAGTCAAGGGGGGAGGTAAAGCGACAAGTGTGGCATTTTCTGCGGTTGCAAGGGAAAGTACCAGGGAAGGGGGTGGTTTGGGTGGGAAGGGACGAATTGACCAGGGAGTTACGGAGGGAGCGGTCTCTGCGGAAAGCTGAAAGGGGAGGAGATGGGACGATGTGGCCAGTGGTGGGATCCCGTTGAAGGTGGCGAAAATGTCGGAGGATTATCTGTTATATTTGACAGCTGGGGGGTAGGTGTGGACAATGGGGACTCTACCCTTGTTACAAGTAGGGGGATGGGGAGTAAGAGCAGAACTACGGGAAAAAGAAGAGACCCTGGTGAGAGCCTCATCTGTAGACAAAGAGGCAAACTCCCCGTTCCCTAAAGAATGAGGACATCTCCGATGCCCTGGGTTGGAACACCTCATCCTGGGTGCAGATGCAGTCGTCGATGTAGTGGAGGTAGAGGTCGGGGATAGGGCCACGGTTCGACGTACCCTACAAAGAGACAGGCATAGCTGGGGCCCATGCGCGTGCTCATATCTACGCCTTGGATTTGGAGGAAATGGGAGGAGTCAGAGGAAAATTTGGAGGAAATGGGAGGAGTCAAAGGAAAAGTTATTGAGGGTAAGGACCAGCTCCGCTAGGACAGTAGGACTGTCGAGTTTGAAGGTAGACAAATCTCCGGGACCTGATCAGATATATCCGAGGACATTGTGGGAAACTAGAGGGGAAATTTACGAGTCGTTCTTAAATACAAAAGAGGTGCTGGAAGACTGGAGGGTGGCAAATGTTGTGCCTCTTTTCAAGAAAGGCTGCAGGGAAAATGCTGGGAACTATAGGCCGGTGAGCTTAACATCTGCAGCTGGAAAGTTACTAGAGAGTATTCTGATGGATAGGTTATACAGGCATTTGGATGGGCAAGGGCTGATTGGGGATAGTCAGCATGGTTTTATACGTGGGAGGTCGTGTCTCACAGATCTGATTGATTTTTTTTGAAGATGGACCAGAAAGGTCGATGAGGGCAGAGCTGTAGATGTTATGTACATGGATTTCAGTACGACATTCTACAAGGTTCTGCATGGTAGGCTGCTCTGGATGGTTAGATCCCATGGGATCCAAGGAAAGATAGCTGAATGGATAGCAAATTGGCTACATGGAAGGAAGCAGAGTGTGATGGTGGAAGGTTGCTTCTCGGACTGGAGGTCTGTGACTAGTGGTGTGACTCAGGGTTGGGTGCTGAGCCGTTACTGTTTGTCATCTACATCAATGATTTGGATCAGAACATACAGGGCAAGATTAGCAAGTTTGCTGATGATACAAAAGTGAGTGGTTTTGCAGATAGTGAAGATGGTTGTGAAAGATTGCAGCAAGATCTGGATCGATTAATCAGCTAGGCTGAGGAATGATTGATGGAATTTAATACAGAGATGTGTGAGACGTTGCTTTTTGGGACATTGAACAAGGGCAGGACCTACACAGTAAATGGTAGGCCTCAGGGTAGTGTTGTAGAGCAGAGGGATCTAGGAGTGCAGGTGCATGGTTCCTTGAAGGTCGAGTTGCAGGTAGATAAGGTGGTCAAAAAGGATTTGGCACATTGGCCTTCATCAGTCAGAGTTTTGATTGTGGAAACTGGGAGGTCATGTTGCAATTGTATAAGATGTTGGTGAGCGCATTTAGAATATTGTGTTCAGTTCGGGGCACCATGTTATAGGAAAAATATTGTCAAGCTTGAAAGGATTCAGAGAAGATTTACGAGGATGTTGCCAGGACTAGAGGGTGTGAGCTATGGGGAGAGGTTGAGTAGGCTGGGTCTCTATTCCATGGGGCTCAGCAGGATGAGGGGAGATCTTATAGAGGTATACAAAATCATGAGAGGAATAGATCGGGTAGATACACAGTTTCTTGCCCAGAGTAGGGGAATCGAGGACCAGAGGACATATGTTCAAGGTGAAGGGGAAAAGATTTAATAAGAATCCGAAGGGTAACGTTTTCACACAAAAGGTGGTGGGTGTATGGAACAAGTTGCCAGAGGAGGTAGCTGAGGCTGAGACTATCCAATCGTTTTAAAAAACAGTTAGATAGGTACATGGATAGGACAGGTTTGGGGGAATATGGACCAAGCGCAGGCAAGTGGGACTAGTGTAGCTGAGACATTGTTGGTCGGTGTGGGCAAGTTGGGCCGAAGGGCCTGTTTCCAAACTGTGTCACTTTATGACTCTAGTCTGTAGGGTAGTGTTAGTGGGCGGGAATCGTTGGGCGGTACGGACTCGGTGGGCTGAAGGGCCTGTTTCTGTGCTGTGTCTTTAAACTAAACTTTAAAATGAGAACTCATTTATTGTGCCCCAGATAAACCCACCACAGGCCAACCAACTTGTACTACCCCAGATAAACCCACTGGAAAAACATAGAAAAATAGGTGCAGAAGTAGGCCATTCGGCCCTTCGAGCCACGGACTACAAGATAGCCTGCCCACACTCTACCCCAGATACATCCATAGAACAGCCCTGTGATACTGCACCCTAGGTTGACTAATCTTTGCACCAGTGTCACCGTGGCTCTGAGCTTTGGGTGTGTGGACTGACGGTCTGTCAGCAGCGTGGGTCCATGGCGTCTCTGGAGAGAAGGAATGGGTGACATTTCAGGACAACGCCCTTCTTCAGACTCCAGAGATGCTGCCCGACCCACTGAGTTACGACAGCTTTTTGTATCCATCTCGCTTGAGACGGGGTTGGGTTCAATAGCCGGCTGACTTGTGTGTGTTTCCTCTCCAGGTGTGTCCCTCACGTGAAGAAGTGGGTGCTGCTGGCATTACTGGGTAAGGACCTGCTCCATTTCACATCTCACTTCATCGATCATTGATGTCTGCAGGACAATATGAAGAGAAAATCTTCACTGAGGGTTGGAGCACTTGAGGCAAAGGATGAGGAGAAACAGTCATGTTGAGAGTAAAGGATTAAAGGTGGAGGGAAGGATTGGGGTGGGCCCAGGGCTGTATTTAACAGTCTGTTTGAAAGAACAACACTGGTGAATTTATAGTGTCAACTGAGTATCCCGAGCCCAAGGTTCTTATTGGAATTAGAATGAGGTCCAAGCAGCTGAATTGAGGTTGTGTTATATTGTTCATAAATTATAGGAGCAGAATTAGGCCATTTGGCCCATCAAGCCTACTCCATTATTCAATCATGGCTGATCTATCTTTCCCTCTCAACCCCATTTTCCTGCCTGTTCCCCATAACCTCCGACACCCGTACTAATCAAGAATCTTATCAATCTCCACCTTAAAAATACTCATTCACTTGGCCTCCTCAGCCGTCTGTGGCAAAAATTTCCGCAGATTCATCACTCCCTAACTAAAGAAATTCCACCTCGTCTCCTTTCTAAAGGTGCGTGGTTTTGTTCTATGGCTATGGCCTCTGGTCCTAAACTCTCCCAATAGTGGAAACATCCTCCCCACATCCACTCTATCCAGGCCTTTCATTATTCGGCAAGTTTCAATGAAGTCCCTTCTCATCCTACAGCGAGTGCAGGTCCAGTGAGTACAGGCCCAGTGCCTACAAATGCTCATCACACGTCAACCCACTCATTCCTGGGATCATTCTCGTAAACCTCCTCTGGACTCTCTCCAATGCCAGCATTTCCTTCTTCAGATGTGGAGCCCAAAACCGCTCACAATACTCCAAATGTGGTCTGGCCAGTGCCTTATAAAGCCTCAGCGTTACATCCCTGTCTTTATATTCTATTATCAGGGTGCTTGTATTTGATAATATCGCTGTTCTAACGCGTGCAAAGATGCTAATCTCCAGATTGTTCCCAGTAGCTGGTACAGTGAGTGTGGGTGTGGGAATGGAGTGTGGGTGATGAGTAGGGGAGTGATGATGCAGGAGGGAGGGTTGTATATTCCTCGGGCACTGGCACTGAGGGCAGGTGGCTCCTCGAGGCTGGGACCAATCTCCTCGATGGGTTTGCTAACGCCGTTTGGATGGGTTGATATGGTTTGGTTTGGAAGGAAATTTGAGCCAAGATTTTGGGGGGAGATGGGCAGAACAGGGAACGAGGGCATGAAGTTAGTGAGTGTTTGGGGGGAAGAGGAAAGAAAGGCTGGAAAATCCAATGGAGGAGAGTGGCTCCACTTGATGCAAGGATTCCATCGAGGGGAAAATGTCAAAGGCTAGAGGGCGTAGCTTTCAGGTGAGAGTGGCGATGTTTAAAGGAGATATGGCCCCAAAGTTGTTTTTTAAAAGTGGTGGGTGTCTGGAACGTGCTTCCCGGGATAATGGTGGAAGCTGATACGTTAGTTGATGGCATCAAGGGTCGGTCATTTTAGTCAATGGGTAACTCACCGGGCTCGGATGAAATGTATCCCAGGATGTTGAAGGGAGCCAGGGAAGAAATTATAGATGCTCCGACCGTGATATTTTGATTCTTCCTCACTGCAGGAGTAATACTGGAGGATTAGATTACTAACATACGGTTGTTTAAAAAGGGGAGCATGGGAGAGCCCAAGTAATTACAGGCCAGTTGGCTTAACCTGTGGAGGACAAATTATTGGAATTGATTCAACATGGTATAAAATTCATTTAGAAGTGAATGATTTTTAGAACTGAGAGTAAGCATGCAGGTACAGCAGGCAGTGAAGAAAGCTAATGGCATGTTGGCCTTCATAACAAGAGGAGATGAGTATAGGAGCAAAGAGGTCCTTCTGAAGCTGTACGGGGCCCTAGTGAGACCACACCTGGAGTATTGTGAGCAGTTTTGGTCTCCAAATTTGAGGTAGGACATTCTTGCTAGTGGATGCCAATTCTCTGGATGCTTTCAAGAGAGTTAGATAGAGCTCTTAAAGATAGTGGAGTCAATGGATATGGTGAGAAGGCAGGAACAGGGTACTGATTGTGGAAGATCAGCCATGATCATATTGAATGGCGGTGTTGGCTCGAATGGCCTACTCCTGCACCTATTGTCTATTGTTTAAAAGTTGAGTTAAGGAGAGATTGTCAGGATGGAGTTCTTGTAGGAAGACCTTGTCTGACTGATGGTTCAATTGTTTGAGTTGGTGACAAAGAATTGATAAGGGCAGCATGTTCCATGGAGACCATGGTTTTCAGTGAGGTTTTTGGCAAGGTCCCATATGGCAGGCTGGTGAAAAGGTAAAAGGTGAGTGGTACATTGGAACCAAAATTAGATTTGTGGTAAAAAGCAAAGGTTAATGTGGGGGAAGGAACTGTAGATGCTGGTTTACACCAAAGATAAACACAAAATGCTGGAGTAACTCAGCGGGTCAGACAGAATCTCTGGAGAAAAGAAATAGGTGACGTTTAGTGTCGAGACCCTTCTTCAGACTGAGAGTTGGGGGAAAGGGAAATGAGAGATACAGATGGTGATGTAGGGAGATATAGAACAAATGAATGAAAGATATGCAAAAAAGTAACAATGATAAAAGAAACAAGCAAAATATGAGATGTTGTTCCTCCAATTTGTGTTTGGCCTCACTCTGACAATGGAGGAGGCCCAGGACAGAAAGGTTAAGTGTGGGAAGGGGAATTAAAGTGTTTGGCAACTTTGAGCGGACTGAGGCGACTGCATACTTTGAATGTTGCTTGCTTCAGTGCAACCTTTCTGCCTCTGCAGGTATTGGCCTCTTGATGTCATCCAGAGGTATCTGTTCTCGTGCCGAGAAGCTGGGCGCGCTGGAAAGCACTCAGGTGAGCCCCTGACTGTCCCATCCTTGTGCACTCTCGCTCTTCCTCCTGAAGCCCTTCATCTCCGCAGGTCACGGCTGCCCGTGAGCAGCCCGGGTGTCTGGGGTTATGGGGAGAAGGCAGGAGAATGCGGTTAGGAAGGAGAGATAGATCAGCCATGATTGAATGGTGGAGTAGATGGGCTGAATGGCCTAATTCTGCTCCTATCACTTATGACCTTATTACCCTGGAGCTGCCCTGGCTGCAGGATCCCTCGTAGTCCATTCACCCCTTTCCCACATTCTGGTACAGCCACCAGCGACCCAGTAACTTGCACAATCACAGGAGGTCCTCGGCACAATCATGTCCATCCCTGGGACTCCAGGATACTCATGGTATTGTAGTCATGCAACATGTTGTTAGTTGGCCTTGCGAAGCAAGTTGGCAAACTGGGCTCATTTGGCCCACAGTCCTCTAAACCCTTTTGTCAATATTTCTGTCCAAATGTCTTTTCAGAGTGTCAGAAACCAGTGAGTACCTGGTGGATCTTGGCATTCACTGAAACTTCCACAGCAGTAGAAGCTTAAAATGCATTTTAAAATTCCATATGTGGGTTTTAGTGGGTTGCAAGTTGTTCTTCGTACTTCCGCAGCCAAGTCTGACCTAATCGGCCATCCTGTCGATGAGAATAGGCTGCCCTCCCTGCCAATACACTTCAATAGACCGTCCCTCTTGCCAATCACAATACCGAATACATTTGGCTGATCCTCCCTCCTTGTCTATTGTGGATGGGCTTCAATCAGCCATCCCTCCCGGCTTCTCACTGTGCCTTTGTCTGGTTGCCCGTTCACTTACACTGGAGGCCTGTCCTTCTGATGCAGCTGATGCTTGCAGTGGGAATGGCATGTAAATAGGCCGCAACAGTAGTGCAGCTAGTGGCATGTGCTTTGCAGATCTGAAAGGGAAGGGTGGGAGAGAGCATGGGCGGAATTCCCGGGGGGGGGGGGGGGTGGGTCACGACCCCCATGTTTTGAGAGGTGGGGGCACCTGCACTCCTAGATCCCTCTGCTCTACAACACTACTCAGAGGCCTACCATTTATATGTTTTGTAATCCGGATTTTGAAATTTGATGAAAAAAAATCGATTAAAATCTCCGCTTTCCGCGAGACAGTGGGGGAGTCACTGTGAAGCGCTTGTTAATGGTCTCTAGTAACATCGTATTAACATGATGTGTTACCAATTGTGTTTTGACCTTCAAGTATTACTGAAGGTATTCACGGAGAATTTCTTAAAGCCGTCTGATGCGGGTACAGTTACCATTTGAACTAATTGGATGTATTGGTGAATGGGCAAGATTTAAACAGTTCGAACGGGTTTCCTGGCTGGCTTGCAGGTAAGTCCTTCATTCAGGTCACTCACATTATTTAGTATTTTTTTCCCCTCCAAGGTTGTTGCTTCTGTTTGCCTTTATTTGCTTCAGTTTTATTTGTTTAAGTGTTATTTATCACATTGTAGCTTTTGAAAGATTCAAGATGGTATCAGAAGTTATGTAAGGGCTGAATCGGCTGATTCATGGGGTCTTTCATCGCCCGGTGCGGCTTAAGTTCAATCTGCAGCATCGAGGCGATCGAGGCACCCGATGTTGAAGCCCCCGCCGGGCGATGAAAGGCCCCGCGAACGGGCCGATTCAAGCCCCACGATTCGGGACAGACAAAGCTGCTGTTGCTGGAGTTCGGAGTCGGTCACCAACCAGGTCAGCTCCCGATGTTACCGTCCACAAGGCCCACGGCCAAAGTCACGCGTGTTTGTGTGCGCGAATGTGTGTGTGTGCGCATGCGCCTGGCCACCAAGGAATTGTGCCCCCCCCCCTCCCACCCATGTTTTGATAGCGATTTCCACCCTGGGATAGAGAGAGTACCCAAGGATGGCAGCAGGGGCAGTGCACCTCCTTGAATTCACCCTCTGAATCCCACTCCAGCCTGCCCTAACTGATTTCCGCAGGTTCAGTTTAGTTTAGAGATAGAGCAGTCGTCCAAGCTCACAACACCACTGAACCGACCACTGTGCATAATTGCACAGACTTGCTAGACATTTAGTGCTGGAGTAACTTAGCAGGTCAGGCAGATTCACTGGAGAATGGAATAGGTGACATTTCTGGAAGTTGTCGAGCCGAAACGTCACCTATTCTTTCTCTCTGGAGATGCTACTTGACCCGCTGAGTTACTCGAGTTTTTGTGTCTATCCGGTTTAAACCAGCATCTGTAGTTCCCTCCTGTGCATTTTGACAGCTTGCTAGCTGGTTTCTCGACACTAGCCGTGCTGTGCAGCTTTGAGCTCCCCGCCCATGTGTGTGGTTTGCACACCCTTCGTTAGCTGCCCGCTTCTGTGTGGCCAGCTCACCTCCCTCGTGAGAAAAATCCATGGGCCAACTCATACTTATTTAGATCCAAAGCATTCTCGGGATAATCTTTGTCATTTGACAGTTACCGCACATGGTATGGATGTCTGCTCCGGTCAGTAAATGTGGAATCAAGGGCAGCACGGTGGCATAGTGGTAGAGTTACTGCCTTACAGCACTTGCAGCACCGGAGACCCGGGATCAATCCTGATTACGGTTGCTGTCTGAATGAAGTTTGTACGTTCTCTCTGCGTGGGTTTTCTCCGAGATCTTTGGTTTCCTCCCACACTCCAAAAACGTACAGGTTTGTTGGTGAATTGGCTGGGTATAAATTGTCCCTAGTGTGTGTGGGACAGTGTTAGTGCAGGGGGATCGCTGGTCGGTGCAGACCCGGTGGGCCAAAGGGCCTGTTTCCTTGTTGTATCGCTAAACTAAACTGCACACAATCCCCAGGCAGAAAGAACACGCACACGCACATGAACACGAACACGCACACACACACGTTTTGGCTCACCGGGTCCACACCGACCAGCGATCCCCGCACACTAACACTATCATCCCTCACACACTAGGGCGTAGGGGGGTGAGCAGAGCCGTGATTGACTCAGGAAGAAATCCAGCTGTTGCTTAACCTGCCTGGTAGTCATTGAGAGAGATGGCGTGAAAACTGGCCCTTTGACCCACTGAGTCCACGCTGACCATCGATCACCCATTTGCACTAATCTAATCCATTTGTTATCTGGCGACTGAATAATTTTACCACAACTAGAGAGCAGTCCTGAACTACGATCTACCTCATTGGTGACCTTGGAGTATATTTAATCGGACTTTACTATCTTTACCTTGCACTAAACGTTATTCTCTTATCATGTATCTATACACTGTAAATGCCCCGATTGTAATCATGTAATCTCGGGCAGATGGGGCTCGTCAGCCTGGGAAGGCAGTCCATCTAGGAGAGGGAAAACTCTGATTTAAAACCTCCACTGCCTTGTGGCCATATCCAGTCATGCAAAAGGCTCCTGGAGTTGGAGCCCCGAAGACACATCACGTGCAAACTAGGATGCATCACCCATAGTCAGTCATGGCCGAAGGGGGCCTACTAATCATGGATTGTCTTTCTGCTGACTAGATAGCATGCCACAGAAGCTTTTCACTGTACACGTGACAATAAACTAAACTGAACTGAACTTTATTCTTTCCATATTGTCTTCAATCCGCCCTCCCCCCCAGATTCTCCACTTGCTGACATGGAAGAGGCAATTTACCGCGGCCAATTAACCTACGGATCTGTACACATTTGGTATTCTCTCTACAAAGGCTCTGGCTCTGTGTTGGACAGAGGTGGAGGGGTGGGTGGGTGCGTGCGTGCCGCTGGTGAGTGTAACGCTGTGTGTGTTTGCTTCCAGGCTGACATCCCCGCCATCCAGCAGATGCATGAGGAGCGGACGGAGCCGGCGTTACGGGAAGTTGGTTGCAATACTAAGGTGGGTGCGGGGAGAGAGAGCTGCTGCTGGTGTGGGAGAAAGGGTAGAGAGGGCACAGAGAGTCATGGTTCATAAGTGATAGGAGCTGAATGAGGCCATTCGGCTCATCAAGTCTACTGCGCCATTCAATCATGGCTGACCTATCTTACCCGCAACCCCATTCCCCTGCCTTCTCCCCATAACCCCTGACACCCATACTAATCAATAATCTATCTCTTCCTTAAAAGGATGCACAGCCTACTGTGGCAGTTAATTCCACAGATTCACCACCCTCTGATTAAAGAAATTCCTCCTCATCTCCTTCCCAAAGGAACGTCCTTTTATTCTGAGGCTGCCTCTGGTCCTAGCATGGCAAGCTTTCCTTCACATTCTGCCTGAAATGGCTGCTTTTAGTCTTTTGTTGTTTTGTTTTAGAGATACAGCGTGGAAAGTCTACGCTGACCAGCGATCCACACACACTACCACTATCCTGCACACACTAGGGACAATGTACAATTTTACTAAGCTATTTAGCCTGCAAACCTGTATGTCTTTGGAGTGTGGGTGGAAGCCGGAGCACCTGCAGAAAAGCCATGCAGGTCACGGGGAGAACGTACAAACTCCGTACAGATAGTACCCGTAGTCGGGATCAAACCTGGGCCTCTGGTGCTGTGAGGCAGCAACTCTACCGCTGCACCACCGTGCTGCCCCTCAGCTGCTCTACCTCTCAGTCAGACCATTTATCTCGGCACCATTTAACACCATACTCTCAATTCTGTAATATCAAGGCCAGTCACCTCGGTGTTGAACTGTTCTCAAGGACTGGTCTCCGTAGCCACTTGGGCAGAGAATTCCCTGCATTTCCCATCCTCTGGGTGTTAAGCTGCTACAGTTCAGTGAAGTTTGCTTTCAATTGAATGGTGGATTCTGCGGACAATTGATGGGAATTTGTGAGGAACTAGTTTCAAGGAGAATTCGTGAAGGACTGGGATTCTCTGAGAGCTGGCATTGATTTGATGGGCTGAAATGGCCTATGTCATAAGGAAATATGAAGTGTGGAAAAGTGACTTTTCTGCATTACATATTTGTAAATTTGACGTGTATGTTGTGAAATAAGTAGTTGCGAGTAGGATTAAAAAGCCTCCAAACTTGAAAATAAACTTTGTTTAAATTTCTATTCCTAGATGTTGTTGCAGAAGGTGAAGGAAATGGAATCTGCTGTGGAAAGGTACAGAGTGTTTCCAGCCCGGAGTGGAGTAGCAGCTGACCCTTGGTGGGGGGGGGGCTTTGTCAGTTGCTGCGTGAACGTCAACGTCGCTTTTAGGTCAACGTGGCTTTTAGTTTCGATGTACAGCGTGGAAACAGGCCCTTCGGCCCACCGAGTCCGTCCAGACCAATGATCACTCTTACACCGGTAGTCAGGATTGAACCCGGGTCTCTGGCGCTGTAAGGCCGGAGCTCTACTCTGCATCACCGTGCTGCCTCTGCTCCTGCACTCTGATGACTTGCTTTGTCCTGTATAGGACAGGTTTTATCTGGGCCACAGCCAGACATAAAAACAGTATTTTTCCACAAGCAGTAGCTCGACTCAACAGCCAAAAGTCTGTAGCCTCCTTTAATCTGGTACTTTATTTCCACATGTTTAAATTATAATGTCTTATTTTTAATTGTCTACTGTATATCATGTTTTTATCCTTGCAAGCAAAGCATCAAGGCAAGTTCTTGTATGTATACATACTTGGCTAATAAATGTATATTGATTATTATTAATATAGGTTGACAGATGAACAGAAGCAGCTCCTGACTGCACTGGTGCTGCTGGAGGAGCAGCTCAGCCTGACACGGCTGGAGCTGCAGGCTGCACGTGCAGCACAGAAGGACGTGGACTCCAACATGCAAGCTCTGGAAAACAGAATTAAAATATGACTGATGTAAGTTTTCCCAAATAGTTTTTTATTTAACTGTAAAAGGCCAAAACTTAGCAAAACTTGCCTTAGAGATAATGAAACAGATTGAGGTGAAGAGGAAAGTGTGGAAACTATCTTGCCCTCTTCCCTCTCCTTCTTTAACACTCAACTCCCACTCTCCCCCTCCCTCTCTACCGTGTTCTTCCCTTTCTTTCACTGTCTCTCCTTTTCCCCCTCTGCTCCTTTCCCTGTGTTCACGACGTGGTCTCCTCTACATTGGAGAAAGCAAACAGGCGTTGGGTTTCCACTTTGTGGAGCACCTGTGTTGGATCCATGGGGCACTCCTGAGCTTCCTGTTATCTCATTCTGACTCTTGGATGTGGGAGTGACCGACCAGTCTGTGACTTCCTGCACTGTTGCAATGAGGCTCAAAGCAATCTTGAGGAATGGCATCTCACCTTCCATTTGGGCTCATGGCAGTCCTCTGGGCTTGAATGGAATTTGATAATCTTGGGTAACTTGATTCCTCTATTAGTATCAGTTGTCCATTTGTGATAATTGGGTTGGCTTGTTTTTTAAAATCTCTATCCAAAAGTGGAGGGCATGTCCATGCTGACCTGCCAGACATGTCTTGTCTGAAAAGCGTCTCCACCAGAAACGTCACCCATTCCTTCTCTCCAGAGATGCAGCCTGTCCCTTTGTCTATCTTCGGTTTAAACAGCATCTGCCATTCCTTCCTAGACATGTCTTCTTGCTCTGCATTTTGCAACTGCTACGATCTTTGTCTATTTTCCTTATATAGAACCTAACCGCTCCTATTCACTCCTTGACCAGATAACTTTGTGTGCAGCTTATCCCCATGGTCACCTGGTTTGACACTATCAGAGTCATCCACCCACCTGTGCAGCTTTACAAGTTTATGTTGTCACCTCCCCAGTTCTGACGAAGGGTCTTTGACTTGAAACATGAATTCTGTTTCTCTGGCTACAGATGCAGCCTGACCCGAGTGCTCCCAGCATTTTGTTTTTCAGATTTATTCCATCTGCAGTTTTCACACATTTATTCTAACTTGTTTTTCTATATGACTGCCACCTTTCAGTCCATGTTAGCACATTTGCCCTCATATGTGGCAAATGCCTTTTGGAGATCTAAATACACACTACATTTGCAGGAGATCGACACAAAAAGCTGGAGAAACTCAGCAGGTCAGACAGCATCTCTGGAGAAAACAAATAGAAAAGTCCTTTTCTCCAGAGATGCTATCTGAGCCGCTAAGTTACTCCAGCTTATTGTGTCTATGTTTGGTTTAAACCAGCATTTGCAGTTCCTTCCTCCTACATTTACAGGTTTCCCTTATCAACTCCCTATCACATCCTGTCAAGTTTTGTCACACATGATTTTCATTAAACCATGTCGGCTACGTTTGATTAGATGCAGTTTACCAAATGATTAGTTATTTCCTCTTGTGAACTCTGAGTGCTGGATGAATTAGAATCATAGAGTGATACAGTGTGGAAACAGATGCTTCGGCCCAACTCCCCCACACCCACCAACATGTCCCAGCTACATTGGTCCCACCTGCCTGCGTTTGGTCCACATCCCTCCAAACCTGTCCTATCCATGTACCTGTCAATTGACCTATAGTTCCCACCTTCTGTTTTACGTGCTGGGAGGCCAGGTGAATCTCACTCACAGCCTCTTCTACTGCTGGTCCAGGTGCCCAGTAAATGTGAGTTCTGCTTCCAACAACCATTCAGGCAGTGAACCCTTGGCCCACTGTACTAATTGCATCAAACCCTTGTGCTAATTGAATGACATTTCCAACTTTGTGCAGGAAAGATGGTTACCTTGTTTACTCTGAATGGACCAGTCAGAATATCATCACCTTATGTGTAGGAAGGAACTGCAGATGCTGGTTTACACCGCAGATAGACATCAGTGAGACAGGCAGCATCTCTGGGGGAGGGGGGGGGATGGATGACATTTCGGGTCGAGATGTCTGAAGAAGGGTCTCAATCCGAAACATGATCCATTCTTTCTCTCCAGAGATGCTGCCTGTCCTGCTGAGTTACTCCAGCATTTTGTCTTTTTTTCTATAATATTATAACCACTCAAACAATCTACCTGCTGCAGTTCCTCACGACTCTCTCCTTGCAACCTTTCTTCTGCAGTCCTGCCAATGTCGTAATCCTTTCTTGTGCCTCTCTAGTGAACTCCCATCAATCCTGTAGGGAGGCAACCAGAATCCACACAACGTTACAGGTACGGCTGAGCTAACATTTTCCACAGTTCCAAGATGACTGTCCCACTACCTTCAAAGATCCCACAACAAGCTCTCCAAAGATAGACACAAAATGCTGGAGTAACTCAGCGGGATGGACAGGATCTCTGGAGCATTAGATGCTGCCTGGTCCGCTGAGTAACTCCAGCATTTTGTGTCTATCTTCAGTGTAAACCAGCATCTGCATTTCCTTCCTACACAACAAGCTCTCCAAGATATTTCTGTTCCCCACCACGGTTCAGTATCCTTTCAGCTATAATGTATTCCCTTGCCTTGTCTCCCTCGCCAAAGGATCAACAATTGTAAAATAATATTTTTTAAGATGACAAAGATACTGCTTTGCATTGATTTCAATGTCTACAAGGAGGAGCACTGACTATCATGCTCTTGTGTGTTTAGAAGGAGACAGCGTTGCTCCCACTTGTCCACACGCTGCTCTTCAGTTCATCACAAGACAGCACGGGGGAACCACTGACAGCACAGCTGGTGCATCACAAGGAACTCGAGGCCCTCCTCGCTGGCTTGGAGAAGAAGATCCTCTCAGATGCTTCACTTTATCTGGCAATGGAGGCACACTTGGCAGCTGTCAGAGCAGGGATTATTAAGGTACAAGCATGCAAGCAGCCAGTGGCTCTAACTCTGGAACACATCATTGTATTTCAGAAATGTAATTTATTGATAATACTAGACTAAGTGGGACCCGTTGGGTCCCATGTTCACACGGGAGGGCTGATCCCCCAACGCAATATTCCACCTCTCCACCAATTCCAATATTGGTGGCTGGTGGGGGGGGGGGGGGCTTTCTGGGTGTTGTGGGCTGAAGGGACTGGTTTCCAGAGGGCTAGTATGGACATTGTGGGCCGAATGGATTATTGGGCTGGCAGCTCAGTCACTCAAGCCTGGTGTGCTGGCAGCTCACTCACTCACGGCTGGTGGACTGGCAGTTGACTCGAGGCTATTCCTTTAAATTCCATTTCAAGCAGAGTGCAGGCTACCAAATTCAAATGAAGTTTCCTACCATTTCAAGCAGAGAGCAAGGCCACCAAATTCAAATGCAGTTTCCTACCATTTCAAGCAGGGTGCAAGGCCACCAAATTCAAAAGCAGTTTCATACCATTTCAAGCAGGGTGCAAGGCCACCAAATTGAAAAGCAGTTTCCTAGGGCCGAGATGGCCTGTTTCCGTGCTGTTATGGTTATATGGATACCATTTCAAGCAGGGTGCATGGCCACCAAGGTGACTGCTCCCTCCCCCATCTTGCAGAGACTGAGCCACTCCCACAGTTCCGGGTTTTATAGTCCCTCCCCCTCCCACCAGAAGGGGCGTGGCCTTCATGGCAGTGATTGACAGAAGAGAGAATCTCAACATTTTTTAAACACAAATAACTCTTTTATTTTTCATCGATGGGAAAAATCCACTTGCCCTGTGCAGCGGAGGGGGAATCTGAGTAAGATGACTAAAAATCACAACCGTAAGTGGTAGCGTTTTTTCTAAAATCAATATGCAGTGCAAACAGGAAGTGGTCAAGATGAGACTTTTAATTATATAGATATATAGTAATGAAATTGGGGCATGTCTTGCTCTACGTTCCATCAATTCAGCACTTTCGCTTGCAATGTGTCAATGAACACCACATCCTTAAACAGTGCTCCCATGAAGTGTCTGAGAGTCCCTCAGTGTCTAGTGGTGGCCGGACCTTAGACCAAGGCCACTCCCCCACAGCCTCTGCGGTGACTAGACTGAGTTTCAGTGTGTCCCTCACACCACATACTCTCACACCCTGGAATGTGCCAGTCGGCAGCAATTCATTTACCCACATCTTATGCAGGAAGATCAATGTTTGGGCAAACCAACGTGAGTCTTCCGCTGAGATAATGATCTTCCAGCAGCAGTTGACATTTATCTTGTGCGTCCCTGTGAACAGCTCATAGATCACTAATGTACAACTGCTCAGGATGAACCATGACAAGAGCCCTTGCATTCTTCTTCTGACCTTCCTGTCAAACACCCAGTGCATAAGGAGGTGAATGTTGTCCACACCACAACCATCTCAATGGCAGCGTGCAGTGGGGTGCTTTTCTGACAGAGCAGGCAGGGTCTGACTGGGAGGGCTCCTCACACTACTGTTGGCGAGTTCCTTTGTCTGCTTGGGGAGTCATCTGATGGGATCCATCGAGTCCTTCTCCCACATTGCCTGTAGCTCGTTCTACCTTGATCACTTGTGGTCACAGGTAGTTGTCTTCAGGAACCTTTCTGTGAAGGACAGGTAGTAAGGCAATGTCAAACTGAATGGAACATTGCATAAGTCTACACCGGCCAACATGTCCCAGCTACACTAGTCCCACTTGACTGCGTTTGCCCCAGATTCCTCCAAACCTGTCATATCCATGTCAATGTACTGTAATAATTATTGACCTGATCACATAATCCTGCTGCCTTCTATGCAGCAAACTTGGGCTCTCCATCGCTCACTTTTATTAGACCTTGCTAATTCCAGATTCTGGGAATGGATAAGATGGATCATTTTGTGGGACCTGTTGAAGGGAGCATTGCCCGTCTGGTTTCTGTATGTGTGTGGGCTCTGCACTCTATCGCCCTCTACTGCCCCTTTCTTATCCCAGATTAGGAAGTGAAAAGCATTGTGGAGCAAGCCCTGAAACTGTACAGCGCTGACAGGGTTGGATTGGTGGATTATGCACTGGAATCTGCTGGTAAGTATCAGACAAAAGCCCGGGCCAAGTAAAACTCTGAATGTAACAGACTGAAAGGGTGTTGTGTGGGCTGGCACTTTAGTCATGTTTGACTTGCTCCTGTGGAATGGGGTCTCTTTCACACTGGGCAATATGTCCTGAATAGGCAAGTACAGATCTATGTTGACAGTACAGGTTTCCCCAGAGCTGCTGAGGTTCACACTGCTGAATGTTAATTTAACTTGTAACTGCTTGATGTTGCGCCAGCCACAACTCATTTAAAGGCCGAGCCATCAATGGGATGGCCTTGCCCTGGTGCACCATCGGCCATCTTCATTCTGTCCACTGCTCCACCATCCCTGCAAACACATTGGTTACTCTCTTGTGTACTCTCTCCAAAGCTTCATGCCTTTCTGAGGGCAAGGCAGCCAGGACTGGATGCACTACTCCAGCTGTGGCCAAGCCTGTGTTTTACAAAGTTCCCCATCACTTCTTTGTTCTTGTATCCTGGGCCGTTATTTATAAAGTACAGGAGTTTTTAAACAACATCCTAAACTTCCTTCTTTCAGTAAACTAGGTACATATATCACCCACGTGTGTAAGAAGGATGTGAAGGTCTGATGAAGGGTCTCGACCCGAAACGTCACCCATTCCAGAGACACTGTTGTTTCTTCACTCCTTTTAGAATTGTGCCCTCTAGTGTACATTGCCTTATTCCTCCTCCCAAAATGAAATATTTCACATTTGAATTACAGCTGTTCAAACCCAATTCTGTATTTGCCTCCAATTCCATTAATTAATTAATTATTAATTCCATTAATTCCAGTTCACAGTATCATCTGCAAATCTGGAACTCCAAGTCATTTAATGCGTGTGAAGAAAAGATGGGTCTTATTCTGCCCTCTGGCCAATTTTACAACTTACATTTAACCTACAAACCTGTACATCTCTGGAGTGTGGGAGGATACCAGAGCACCAGGAGAAAACCCATGCGGTCACAGGGAGAATGTACAAACTCCGTACAGACAGCACCCATAGTCAGGATCAAACCCAAGTCTCTGGTGCTGTCAGGCAGGAGGTTTACCGATCCGTCACTGTGCTGCCCTGATTTAGTTGCTCCCATCTTCTGTTGGTTGGCCAGTTTTATTCCGTGAAGCAAAGTTTACGTTGCAGAGAAAGTGAGAACAAAATAGATAGACTGGAGACCAGGAGATATTTGAGATGAATGTCGATACCAGCTGGATCGGTGGAAATGCAACTAGTGGCAGACGAATGAAATCTTAAACACCTGTAGAAGTGCAAGAAAAGAAGACAAGCTCATGGTTTGAAATGTGGATAGAAGCTGGGTTCTTAAGCTAACATTGGTCAATTGGAATTGTGTAGAAAGCTGAAGATCTACTTTAGGTTTCAGCCATCTGCAGAATGACCAGGATGTTGCCTGGATTAGACAGAATGTTAGAATAGAATATTAGCTATAAGGGGAAGGTGGACAAACGGAATGTTTTTGCTGGAGAGTCAGAGGCTGAGGCGAGACCTGATACAAGTTATAAAATTATGAGAGATATAAAGATGGAGGAGGCAGTCTTTTCCCCAGGGTGGAAATGTCAAATACGCCAGGGCGTAGAGTTAAGGTGAGAGGGGGGATGTTTAAAGGAGATGTGTGAGGCAAGTTTTTCTTGCACAGCTGTAGGTGTGTTGTCAGGGGAGGTGGTGGAAGCAGATACAATAGTAATCTTTAAAAGGCATTTGGACAGATACATGTACAGACAGGGAGTAGAGGGATGCAGACCATGTCCAGTCAGATGGGATGAGTTAGGCTGACATCATGGTTGGTGCAGACACAGTGGGACAAAAGGGCCTGTTCCTGCAATGTAAATATATGTTCTACAATATTTAAAAAATATATGTTCTACAAGATAAATTGTCCTTTCTGGTTAGTCTCTAAACTAGGTCAGATGTAATGCAAAATGGCTTTACATAATTGAGAAAAAGAACCTATGCAGACAGCAGTCATTGGTTGCACATGTTCCCAGCTAACTGCCCACAAATAACAATGTTTTTATATCTGGGTCAGTGGGTAGAAGTTTTACTTCCATTTTATGTTACAGAAATCTTTCTCATTGTGCTTAATTTTTGCAAAAACAGCTCCTTGTTTATTTTTATTTTTTTTGAATGATATTTTTATTGGATCAAATACACATCATATTGAAATCATTACATGTATTTCATTTCTACATTACTAATATTATCAAACATTATTCGTGTTGTCTCCAATAGTTTTTTTATTTTTTTATATAGATAGAAAATAAGAGAGTAGCAGAAAGAAAGAAAAGCATAAAAAGACAAAGAGAAAAAAAAAGAAAGAGATAATAAAGAAGAATGGAATAACTTACTAAAAATACTTCATTAGAGATATATTCGTACATTTCAAAGTATAACTTTTCATCTAATCCTTGGCTCGAGTTCCAGTCAGGTTCTCGTGTCGAACCAGTCTGACCCTTCAAATAATCAATAAATGGAGACCATGTTCTGATAAATAATTCTTGTTTGTCCAATAGGACAAGTCTAATTCTTTCCAAATGTAAGGTCTCCGACATTTCTATAATCCACATTTTAATTGTGGGTGTATAGGACAATTCCAAAATGTTAGTATAATTTTTTTTCCAGTTATTATACTATAATCAATAAAGTTTCTTTGAGTTGTTGTAAATGTTTGATTTTGTTCTAATATTCCTAATATTATTAATTTTGAATCAGGATCCAATTGAGTGTTGACAACTATAGATATTGTTCTAAAAATGTCTGCCCAGAATTTTTAAATTTTTATACAATTCGCAAATGTATGAGTTAAGTTAGCATCTAAATGTTGACATTTATCACAAACAGGGGAGATATGTGGGAAGATTGTATTTAGTTTTGTTTTAGAATAATGTAATCTATGCAATACTTTGGATTGTATTAGAGAGTGTCTGGCATTTAATGAACATTGATGTATGTGTTCTAAACTTTCTTCCCAAGTATCTTTCGTTATTGTTTGATTTAGTTTCTTTTCCCATGTTTGCCTATATAAGTCCGTCGATGGTATCTCACTATCTAATAAGGTATTATAAATGTGAGATATTGATTTTTCTGTATTAGGATGTTTATTCAAACAGTCATCAAGGATTTCTGAATCTCTAGTTCTAAAGTTTTGAGTATTTGCTTTAACAATCTCTAAGTTGTAGATATCTGAAAAATTCATTTAAATGGAATCCATAAGTCTATTGTAGCTCCTGAAATGACAGAAAAGTGCCTTTCTTATAAAGTTGTCCCATCATTTTAATTCCATAATTTTTCCATTGTATGAAACCTTTATCCAACCAAGAAGGTTTAAATAAAGGGTTATTCACAATGGGAAAAAGTGATAAATTATCCCATTTTAATGTCTTTTTTAATTGTTTCCAAATTCGCACACCACTGTATATTATAGGATTTTCACTATACATTTTTTGTTCAATTTCGAAGTAGCAAATAGTATCGAGCCAATTTCAAAGGGTAAACAATCTTCCTTTTCCATTTTTAACCAATCCGGTTGTTGATCTATTTCTTCCAACTAAAAATTCATATTTTTAATGTTAACTGCCCAAAAATAAAACAACAAAATTTGGTAAAACTAAACCTCCATTTATTTTTGATTTGCACAAATGTTTTTTGCTTATCCTATGATTCTTATAATCCCATATAAAATCAGTAATAATGGAATCCAACTTTTTGAAAAAGATTTTTGGCAAGTATATCGGAATTGTTTGAAAAAGGTATAATATTTGCGGTAGAAAAATCATTTTTATGGCATTAATTTTACCAACCATTGAAATAGGAAGTGTTTTCCAGTACTGAATATTCTTATGAAGTTTATTCAGTAAAGGGGGAAAATTTAATTTAAATAATGATGCATATGTCTTAGTGACATAAATTCCTAGATATTTAAATTTTTCATTTACTATTTTAAACGGGAATTGTTGTAGTATATGAGTTTATTATAAATAATACAATAAACACCTTGTTTATTATAGTTGTATTGAATGGAAAAATGATGAGAGCAAGTAAATGGTTGAGATTTGGGAGGGTACTTATCCAACCACTGCCACCTGGTGGCCATTCAGCTGTGTATTTAAAGTTTCAGCTGGATTCTGTGCTCCAACCTGTTGGACATTGTATGAAAATTTGCTATCAAGTTTACTTAAACAATCGTGATTGTAACATTAAATTATTTCTGCAGTTGTGCTGGATGTGTTGAGTTATTGGACAAATTGGAAAGTTCTTCTTAGTGGTCAGCACTCAAGCAAAAACTTTCCAATCCCTCTGCCAGAGTTTTGCAGTTCTCTGCAAACCTGCATATTTCTTGAAGGATTCATGATCAACTTTGTCCATTCAGTGATATGATAATGATTCTGTTTTCTCTTGTTAGGTGGCAGTGTGATCCACACACGCTGCACAGAGACGTTAGAGACCTAGACTGCTCTTCTTACTCTGTTTGGCTATCCACTGTGGTACCAATCTCACTCACCCAGAGCTGTCATTCAGGTAAATACTCCTTGTACTGCTGCTCCCTTCTGTCTTGAAAGCAGTCACCTTCGAATACTCTCCTAGAGGCAGCGAGGTACAGGGACACTATCGGTCCACAACTTCAAGATTTACTGTTGGGGCCACCACAACTAGTGTGTGTCTTCTGCTTTCCCCATGTTTATGTGAAACATAATCTGTCTGCATAACAGTTCTTCCCAGTCAGAAGAATGCAAGGTATATTGATATATATGTCAAAAAAAGTCATGTATTGGCCCATCATGCGTGCTTGTTCAGTACCACAGTTGTGGGATATGGAATAGAAACATGGAAATTATGAACAGGAGTAACAATGTGGCCCTTCAAGCCCACTCAACCCCTCAGTGTGATCATGGCTGATCATCCAAATTGAGTCCCCAGTTGGGAGACTCCCCATACCTTTCTCCCCTTACCTCTTGGTCCCTCTAGCTACAAGAACAATATTTAACTCATGAGTATATTCAACGATCTGATTTCAATTGCATTCCATGATAGAGAATTCCTCTGGTTCACCACTCTGGATGAAGAGATTTCTCCCCCTCTGAGTTCTACATGACCTCAACTTATCCTCGCACTGTGATCCTGATCCTGAAACTCCCAGCATCAGGAACATCTTACCTCGAATCTTTCCAGTCCTGTTACAACTTCTACATTTTGTAGGTTTCTATAAAATGATCATTCCTTCCAAACTCCAGTGAATATTGACCAGATTGTTCTTCATACGTCAGCCCTGCCATCCCTACAGTTAATCTGCTGCACTTCTGATGTGTTCCCTCCATAGCAAAAATATCCTTCCTCAAGGAAAAGTGGGCTCCTTCCATCTGCTTTAACCAAACTCTGACACTTTCTGCTCCCCATTCCTCTCACCTGGATGTAGATTGCCAGTGTGTTTGTCAAATCTTCAATTGAGTTCAGATTTTTAAATCCACTTATGGAGTCATATAGCACAGAAACAGGCCCTTTGTTCCCAAAACGTCCACGTCAACCATCAAGTACCCGTACAACGAATCCCATTTGCCTGTAGCTTACAGAGGTGCGTAAGTCCAGAGGGTTGAGGTTAAAAAGCAAAGAAAGATTTAGAGGAATTCAGAGAAAGCATATTTTGGGTTGCATTTGATCACACTGCCCAAGACAGAGGTCCTGCTGGTTCAGGTACTTGTCCTGATACTTTGTAAATGGTGTGAGAGTATCTGTCTTGGGGACAGTGTGTTAAAAATGTCTCAGTAACTCCTGTTCTCTGCATTAACTTAATAATTGTCACAGCATGAACCAAAAGCAGCAATGGGCTCTGCTGGAAAATTGTAGCGCGTTTTCTGATTGTGCAGGGTTGACGTAAATTGGCAGAAAGCATTGAGGGGTCGAGACTGCAGATTCCTGCCATAGCAACCCCCACCCCAACAAACCATCCCTGTTCCCAAAATAACCCTTGACACCCGTTCTAATCAAGAATTGGTCTATCTCTGCCTTAAAAATATCCACTGACTTGGCCTCCACAGCCCTCTGTGGCAATGAAGTTCCTCCTCACCTCATTTCTAAAGGCGCACCCTTTAATTCTGAGGCTATGACCTCTGGTCCTAGACTCTCCCACCAGTGGAAACATCCTTTCCACATCCACTCTATGCCTTTCATTATTCTGTAAATATCAGGTGGATCGTGTCCAAAAATCCAAATCTTTGCTGTCCCTTTAGGAAGAATCAGTGTTCTGTTGAAAGGAAGGGGGATAATTGTGGGTAGAGAATTGTGGGCAGCACAGTGGTAGAGTTGTTGCCTTACAGTGCTTGTAGCACCAGAGACCCCGGTTCGATCCCAACTATGCGTGCTATCTGTACGGAGTTTGTACATTCTCCCCGTGACCTGCGTGGGTTTTCTCCTAGATCTTCGGTTTCCTCCCACTCTCCAAAGACGTACAGGTTTGTAGGTTAATTTGCTTGGTAAATGTAAAACAAAATTGTCCCGAGTGTGGGTAGGATAGTGTTAATATTTCCTGTTTCCGCGCTAAATATCTAAACTTGTGCATGTCCAAGTGCATGTCCCTGCTCATTCATTTAACCTGTCATTATCCAAAGAAGCCTCTCCTAATCCTGTTCAGCTCACACAGCCACCCTGCTTTGGTTAGCAAACTTCTATACATTTTGATCCCTTCGTCCAAATTATTAATGGGACTTAGTTGGACACTTTCTGAAAGTCTAAATACACACCCTTACACCTGCTAGTTAAACCTTAAAAAAACCTTGAATGGATTTGTCAAACATTTGTCATTGAAATTCAATCTTGACCCTACCCAGCCTATTTATTTTAAGCATCATGTTGCTACTTCTGTATTAATAGATTGCATTATTTTCCATAACTCTAAAAGGCAGATGGATCTGAAACTTTCCATTTTTTAATCTCCCTCCTTTCTGGAATTTTCTACCTTCTGTTTTGTGGGGAAAGTTCCACAATTTATGGAATTTTGAAAGATGACAACCACTGTTGCTATAGCCATCTTTCAAAATATTAAGATGCAGTTTGTCCAGCCATGGGGATTTATCATCTTTAGTTGCTTTATTTCCCCCAATGCTTTTTTGTTTTACTAATGCTAATTTCCCCGAGCTCCTTCATTATGGATGTATTGTTCTCCACAATTTCTTTCTACATTCACAATGCAACACTGGTTGGAACCTAAGGTGGGCCCTGTACTGGCCTCTTGATCCCCAAGATCTAACCCAAATCATTCTTGTTCCTGTGCCACTGATCAACTAAGACTTACAATGGAGGCCCGATTGTAGATTCCTGTCCAACCCCCTTCCCCCAATCTTGCTGGCAGCTGATCCCTTCTCAACTGAACAGATTTACAGCCCCCTTCAGTAATACTCATGGGTCTTGGCTGTAAGATCTGACCCACGGGATCAGATGGACTGTCAGTAAGTTCTCTCACATGTGTCTTTTGCTGAAGATTAAATATATTGGACAAGTATGTCAGGAGTTTGTGATTTGCAAATAGCGCATTGTGTAGGAAGGAAATGTTGATGCTGCAGATGCTTTATGCTGAAGATGAACACAAAATGCAGGAGTAACTCAGTGGGACAGGCAGCATCTTTGGAGAGAAGGAATGGGAAGCATTTCAGGTCGAGGCCCTTCTTCAGACTCGTATTATCGGAAATATCGTATTGACTGGAACAAATAACAAGTTACAAATAGAAAATTGCAAATCTGCAGGTGATGGAGGACTGAAACGCAATGCTAGAAATACTCGGGTCAGGCAGCAGGTGCGCAGAGATACTTTTTAAATTGACCATTCATGGCATCTGGTCAAGGATAAACATGTTTTCAGATGCAGAGATAGGGAAACTGAGGAGAGCTGGATCCGTGGCTGGTCTACTAGAAGCATCTACAAGTTTCAAACTTGCTGAACCAATCCAGATTACAGATTGTAGAAACAAGAACCTGCAGATGCTGGTTTACCGAGGAAAGACACAAAATGCTGGAGTAAATCAGCAGGTCAGGCAGGTCCAGGAATGCTGCCGACCCACTGAGTTACTCCATAGAAACATAGAAAATAGGTGTAGGAGGAGGCCATTCAGCCCTTCGAGCCAGCACCGCCATTCATTGTGATCATGGCTGATCGTCCCCTATTGATCATGGCTGATTGTCCCCTATCCAAAGGGTTTCTACAGCTATACTAATAGCAAAAGGATAAAAAGGAATAAAATTGGTCCATTAGAGAGTCAGAGTGGACAGCTATCTGCAGAGCCAAAAGAGATGGGGGAGATATTGAACCATTTCTTTTCTTCGGTATTCACCAAGGAAAAGGATATGGAATTATGTGAGATAAGGGAAACAAGCAGAGTAGCAATGGAAACTATGAGATTGAAAGAAGAGGAGGTGCGGACACTTTTGAAAAATATGAAAACGGATAAGTCTCCAGGTCCTGACAGGATATTCCCGAGGACATTGAGGGAAGTTAGTTTAGAAATAGGAGGGGCTATGACAGAAATATGTCAAATGTCATTAGAAACGGGAATAGTGCCAGAGGATTGCCGTACTGCGCATGTTGTTCCGTTGTTTAAAAAGGGTTCTAAGAGTAAACCTAGCAATTATAGACCTGTTAGTTTGACGTCAGTTGTGGGCAAATTAATGGAAAGGATACCTAGAGATATTATATATAAGCATCTGGATATGCAGGGTCTGATTTGGAACAGTCAACATGGATTTGTGCCTGGAAGGTCATGTTCGACTAATCTTCTAGAATTTTTCGAAGAGGTTACTAGGGAAATTGATGAGGGTAAAGCAGTGGATGTTGTCTATATGGACTTCAGTAAGGCCTTTGACAAGGTTCCTCATGGAAGGTTGGTTAAGAAGATTAAATTGTTGGGTATTAATGGTGGTAGCAAGATGGATTCAACAGTGGCTGAATGGGAGATGCCAGAGAGTAATGGTGGATGGCTGTTTGTCAGGCTGGAGGCCGGTGACTAGTGGGGTGCCTCAGGGGTCTGTGTTGGGTCCACTGTTGTTTGTCATGTACATCAATGATCTGGATGATGGTGTGGAAAATTGGATTAGTAAGTATGAAGATAGGTGGTGTGGTGGATAATACTGTAGATTTTCAAAGTCTACAGAGAGATTTAGGCCATTTGGAAGAGTGGGCTGAAAGATGGCAGATGGAGGTTAATGCTGATAAATGTGAGGTACTACATCTCGGCAGGACAAATCAAAATAGGACGTACATGGTAAATGGTAGATAATTGAGGAATGCAGTTGACAAGAGGGATCTAGGAATAACTGTGCATAGTTACCTGAAGGTGGAATCTCATGTAGATAGGGTGGTAAAGAAAGCTTTTGGTGTGCTGGCCTTTATAAATCAGAACATTGAATATAGAAGTTGGGATGTAATGTTAAAATTGCGCAAGGCATTGGTGAGGCCAATTCTGGAGTAGGGAGTACAATTTTGGTCGCCTAATTATAGGAAGGATGTCAACAAAATAGAGAGAGTACAGAGGAGATTTACTAGAATGTTGCCTGGCTTTCAGCAACTAAGTTACAGAGAAAGGTTGAACAAGTTAGGGCTTTATTCTTTGGAGCGTAGAAGGTTAAGAGGGAACGTGATAGAGGGCTTTAAAATTATGAGCGGGTTAGACAGAGTTGACGTGGATAAGCTTTTTCCATTGAGAGTAGGGAAGATTCAAACAAGGGGACATGACTTGAGAATTAAGGGACAGAAGTTTAGGGGGAACATTAGGGGGAACTTCTTTACTCAGAGAGTGGTAGCTGTGCGGAATGAGCTTCCAGTGGAAGTGGTGAAGGCAGGTTCGATTTTATCCTTTAAAAATAGATTGGATGGGTATATGGACGGGAAAGGAATGGAGGGTTATGGTCTGAGTGCAGGTAGATGGGACTAGGGGGAAGTATATATATATTTTTTTTCATTAAAAAAAATGATGTTCAGCACGGACTTGAAGGGCTGAGATGGCCTGTTTCCGTGCTGTAATGTTTATATGGTTAATAACCCGTGCCTGCCTTCTTCCCATATCCCCTGACTCCACTAGCCCCTAGAGCTCTATCTAACTCTCTCTTAAATCCATCGAGTGATTTGTCCTCCACTGCCCTCTGTGGCAGGGAATTCCATAAATTCAACTCTCTGGGTGAAAAAGTTTTTTCCGACCTCAGTCTTAAATGACCCGCCCCCTAGTGAATACAAGCCTAGTCTTTTCAATCTTTCCCCATATGACAGTCCCGCCATCCCAGGGATCAATCTTGTGAACTCCAGCATTTTATCTTTCCAGAATAGAAGTTTATTTTTCATGGCCACTTTATTCACAATTTGTCAGTTTCCACAAAGCAAGCCTGTGGAAGTAAGCATGTTCCCTCCTCATCCACGATGCTACATGGAGTAAAGCTGTTGCTCCCAGTATTTCCTGCTGTCATTTAAGATCCATGTTCCCCTTATACCTCTGTAAAACATCTACCTTTTCCATGATAAATGCTTGTATCAATGATGTATGTAATTGAATAGAATGTCCTGAAATCCATGATCAGCAGGATGTTTGAAGTCTGGTTTGTAGCAAATCCATCTTCTCTCCTGCGTACAGTACTTTCATACTGAAGCACAGGTTCCCTGATCTGTCGTCATGTTTTTTTGCTTTGTAGAATAAAGATGCTGCCGTTTACAAATTCACTGAACTGCGGGTCAATAACAACTGGGGCCATCCAGAATACACTTGCCTCTACCGTTCCGTGTCCACGGAGAACCAGTGATGTGATTCTGGAGCTCGGCTGCCCCGCACTCTGCAACACTAACAACCTCTACGTAATCTGGATTCAAAGTTGATTTCCCGCAACAGTCAATTTCTGTCATAAATGTTAATAGTGTTTTAAATTATTTATAATTATTTTATATTAAATATATTTAGAATGAAACATCCTTAATGTGATTACTTAATGTACTTTAATAACCTTTTCATATTTATTTAAACTACTTTTTATTTTATTTTAACGGGGGAGGGGTTGTGTGGAAGAGGTGGGGGGAGGGGCGGGTTGGGGTTGTGGGGGAGGAGGAGGATGTGGGGGGAGGGAGGTGGGGGGGTTGTGGGGGGAGGAAGGTGTGGAGGAGGGGGGATTGTGGGGGGAGGGTTGGGGTTGTGGAGGAGGGGGGGTTGTGGGGGGAGGGTTGGGGTTATGGGGGGAGGGGGTTCTGGGGTTGTGGAAGGAGGAGGGTGTGGGGGGAGGGGGGTTGTGGGGGGAGGGGCAGGGTTGGAGTTGTGGGGGAGGAGGGTGTGGGGAGAGGCGGGGTTGTGGTTGTGGGAGGAGGGCTGTGTAGGGGAGGGGGTTGTGGGGGAGGGTCAGGGTTGGGGTTGTGGGGGGAGGAGGGTGTGAGGGATGGTCAGGGTTGGGGTTGTGGGGGGAGGGGGATGTGGGGGGGAGGGGTGTATGGAGTTGAGTCGGAGATGTCGCCAAACGGAAAGCGGAGACTCTGATCCCAGCGTAGGAGAACGACCAGCGCCCACTGTGAGTCCCCATCGCACTGCCAATTCCAGCCACTACCCCTCTGGTCCCCCTCGCTGGCTCCCGTGATACCCCCTCCTCCCCCATGGCTCTTCCCCTGTATTTTCTCCGAGCTCTCTACCCCTCCTCCCCCCCGCCCACACACCCAACTACCCCCACAACACCCCCCCCCATAACCCCTCCGCACTGCCTGCGAGCCTGGACCGACCGACACTCCCGTCCGCGGACCTCTGGATAGAAGAGCCTTCTTCACACCTCCTACACATTAGACGTGTGTGTGAGCGTGGTTGGGATGGATGGGAGCGGGGATTTCCACGGGCGCAACTAAGGATCAAAGGACCTCAAGTTTGCGTTGAGTGAACTGTGTTGTTAACATTCTCGCCGCCGGACACCGGCGTTTTGTGAGAGTGGTTGGATCCCAGCTTCAGCTCAACCAACGTCGGCCACATTATCCGGACAGACAGACAGGCGGGCGGTCGGGCGGGCGGGGGATCAGGAGCTGATGTGAGGCATCGGTGATGCTGTGGGATCCTAGTCAGCTGCCGCTGAGCAGCGGGATGGAGGAGGCAGCGCTCGACCCGGGGTGTAGAGGTATCACTTCTTCCAGCGGCGAGTGAGAGGAGGGAGAGGCACCAGCTACCGTGGCCCCGCTCACCTGTCTGTCGGCCGCTGACTCCTCCATCCCTGGATCCCGGGATACAACCACTCTCACAAAACGCCGGTGTACGACGAGGACGGTAAGAACACTCAGTTCACTCAACGCAAACTATAGCCCATTTGTTCCTTGCACCAGCGGAAATCTCCAGCGCGGTGGAGACGAGGGGTTTCTGAAATTGCATTCTGTCGATTGAGGTCATTTTCTCCACTCTCCTAGAAGCAACGAGCCATGGCTTTACCACTGAAACCTCTTTCCCCCACCTCTCACCGTCTCTCCCTGTCTCCCACTTGCATCTGCCCCCTCTCTCTCTCTCTCTTGCTGTTACACCCCGCTCTCCCCACTACCAGGCACCCTGATCGGTTTTTAAATTCTCGAATGACCTTTGCCAAATCCCCTGATTCCTTGCGTTTTTCGGAATACCGAACTGGCTTATTCCGTGATGCTCAGTTCCACTTTTGGGCCTAATTTTTTGTAACATTTGTGCTGCGGAGGCTGAGGACAGAAAGCTTATGATGGGAATGTGAAGGGCAGTTAAAATGGTGAGCAACTGGAAGATCCAGTATGTTGGTAGACCAAGCACTAGTGTTCGGCTAATCTGACAACATTCTGCAGCACATATTCCAACAACTGAAACTACGAGAGGATGCTTGCTGTGGCATCATTGCCTCAAAATTAAAGGGCGCTCTTTTAGAAAGGAGGTGAGCAGGAACTTCTTTAGTCAGAGGATATTTTTAAGGCAGAGATAGACAAATTCTTGAATAGAACGGGTGTCGAGGGTTATGGGGAGAAGATAGGAAAATGGGATTAGGAGGCAGAGATCAGCCATGATTGAATGGCGGAGTGGACTTTATGGGCCGAATGGTCTCATTCTAATCTTCCAACTTGTCAATGTGACAATGATTGACATAAAGGCCAGCCCAACCCATCCAACGTTGCCTATTGCAGTGATTCAGTGACTCCTTGACCTTTGCAGTTTGTTTCTTATCTCAACACTACTGCCAAAATCAGCAGCAATATGTGGATAGGCATAAGCTGCAGTTTGCTTTTGCCACTATTTGATTTGTGATCAGTTAATTCAGGTTTGATTTTGGTGAACAGAGTCAGGCCATCATCAATGGTTGATACAAATTAGTGTTGAATGTTATGTTTCTGTGTGTGTTGATGTGGTGGTGGACTCAAATAGTTTGCTTTTATTCATTTCAGAAATTGATATTTTAAAGGGAAAGGATGAGCTGTGACTTGGATGCGGCCCAAAAATTCAACTGAGCTTTCAGGATCAATTATAGCTCAAGAAAAAGTCTTTAGGAAATTGTACTGACCATCTTCTGATGGGGCTGTCCCACTTACGTGACTTTTTCGGCGACTGCCGGCACCCGTCATTGGTCGTTCCAGGTCGCTGAAAATGTTCAATATGTTGAAAATTCAGTGGCGTCCAGAAAGATGCGACGACTCTTTGGGCGACTGACGAGACTACTCACAACCATACAGGCGACATGTCGCGGGGTGAAGCCTGTATGGTCGTGAGTAGTTACCCAAAGAGTCGTACCTTGTTCTAGTCGCCGCTGGATTTTCAACGTTGAACATTTTCTGTGACCTGCAACGACCTATGACGGGGGCCGGCAAGTCACCGAAAAAGTTGCGTACGTGGGACAGGCCCATGAGACTCCAAAGTCTCAATCTGATCAGAAAGTCAACGCATGTCAACAAGATGATCATATATTTGTAAACTACACCACAGTCCAAGGTTAGTGGTGTTGTTTACAAATTAAATTACATTTCATACATTCATGAATGAGCCTTGCTTGGAAATGATTAGTTTAACAATCCTACCGTGTCCCACAGAAAATTATTGCCCAATTCTTAGGGCTAACGGCCAAGCTCTTAGGGCCAATGGAATCAAGGGATATGGAGAGAAAGCAGGAACGGGGTACTGATTTTGGATGAGCAGCCATGGTGATATTAAACGGCTCGAAGGGCCGAATGGCCTACTCCTGCACCTATTTGCTATGTTTCTAATTGTTTTGGGATTAGAGATGAGGGGCAGGCCCACTGTTCTGTCGGCTGTATATTGGGAAAAGTCAGTGGGTGGGGGTGGGTGGTGGAAAGTGCAAGAGACATCCTTTGTAGATTTATCATGAGCCTTCTGGCTGAGGAGCAGAGGCAGCAGCTGGCTGCCAGAGGAGAAAGACAAGGCCAGGTGAGCGAGGTTTAATAATAATAATAATAGATTTTATTTATATAGCGCTTTTCAGGACTCAAAGTCGCTTTACAATTGAGAGTCAGGAATAAACAAAACAAAATAGAGCAGTAAGACAGGTTTAGTGAATGTTGCCTTAACAGGATGACTAGTGTTCAGTTTACAGGTTGCTCTGAGACACCTGTTGCCTTCTCATAGTCACACACCTGCAAGAATTCTGACCCAGTGAGTTACTCCAGTACTTTGTGTCTATCTTTGGTATAAACCAGCATCTGCAGTTCTTTGTTTCTACCAAGGTCACTGGCTGTTAGGCAATTGTCTAGTGCAGCCCAGTACATTGGTGTCACCTGAAAACTTGTGGATGGAGTTAGCGTTGAATTTGACCGTACAGTCGTGAGTGTATAGGGAGTTTAGTAATGGACTGAGAACGCATCGTTGCTTGGCATCGTTGTATTGAGTAATATTATGGAGGAGGTTTCACCTATTCTCACTGCTTGTGGTCTGTGGGTCAGGAAGTCAAAGATCCAGTGACAAGCAGGGAGCTGATTCCTAGAAATAAATAGAAAAAGCTGGAGTAACTCAGCGGGTCAGACAGCATTTCTGGAGAAAAGGAATAGGTGATGTTTTAGGTCGAGACCCTTCTTCAGATTTGTCTGTCCCGCTGAGTTACTCTAGCTTTTTCTGTCTATCTTCCGTTGAAACCTGCATCTGCAGTTTCTTCCTACACTACAAATTCCTTGGGCTGAAAGTTGTCTTTTAACAGGGTAAACAGGATGGCAGGTTTACAAGTTGCTCTGAGAAACCTCTCGCCTTTTCAGCATTCTGCGAGAGTCACACGTCTGCATCAATTCTTCAGTTGTTGATTGGAATTTGGAAAGCTAATCGACGTAAAGGAGAGGGATAGATTCAGTTCTGATGCAGTTCCTGTGGCCACTAGAGGTGTAGAAATGCAAAGTTTAGCTTGCATTTAGATGCAATCTGGAAGTCTAAGGCTCAAAAGTTTGACAAAAATAAAGTGTTTGAAAAGAGAGAAAAAACCTCTGCTCACAAGAAACGCTAAAATCAACAATGATGTGCTCAGCAGCTTTTGAAGTTGAAGGTGGAGTGCACCCATTCACACATTTATTTGTGTGATTACAATTGTTCAGTGGCTGTGCTTCCCTGGGAGTGGCACTCTAGAATGCATTTTGTCAGATACAAGCTGCAGACTTTCTGTCTGCACAGGGCCTCAGACACTTCAATCATTTATTAAACCTTTCATTTTGTGATTTCTCTGACTTTTACAGTTGACCAGCAAACAATTGCCTCAGTTCCTCTGCTCACAGCTGAGCTGTTTCTCCTTATGTTGTTTGTGTACACAGACATAGAAGGTGGTGCAGCGGTAGAGTTGCTGCCTCATAGCGCTAGAGACCCGGGTTTGATCCTGACTACGGGTGCTGTCCTTACGGAATACGGAGTTTGTGCGTTCTCCCCATGACCTGCGTAGGTTCTCTCTGCGTGCGCCGGTTTCCTCACACACTCCAAAGACGTACAAGTGTGTACAAGTCTGAAGAAGGGTCTGGACCCAAAACGTCACCCATTCCTTCTCTCCGGAGATGCTGCCTGTCCCGCTGAGTTACTCCAGCTTTTTATGTCTATCTTTGGTTTAAACCAGTATGTGCAATTCCTTCTTACACAAGTTTGTAGATTAATTGGCTTTGGTAAAATTGGAAATTATCCCTAGTGTGTAGAATAGTGCTAGTGTGTGAGATCGCTGGTCGTCACGGACTCGGTGGGCTGAAGGGCTTGTTTCCATGCTGTATATCTAATCTAGTCTCAGCTAGTCTCTGCCGTGGGGTTCCACAAGGTTCCATCCTTGGCCCCATTCTCTTCTCCCTGTATATGCTCCCCTTAGGCCAAGTCATTGAAAGGCACGGCATTTCCTTCCATTGCTACGCAGAGAATACACAACTCTATCTCCCCCTGAAGCCCCAAAACAAATCAAATCTGTTTAACCTTATAGATAGATAGATAAATAGATAGATAGAATCTTTATTTGCCACACGACCAGGGTTGGTGGTATTTGGGTTCGGTACATGATGGTACACTTCTTTAGTCACATTAACACTAATAACAACACAAATCATAATAATAGAGTGCATCCATACCACATCACAAATCACAAATCTCACCAACAATACATAGTGCAAAAGAACAGTCATCCTTCTCGGCCCCTCGGACTCAATCAAAATGATAGCAGGCAGCCTTGGAAGCCTTACCCCACTACTCAAACCTCATGTCAAAAACCTTGGCGTGATATTTGACTCAGCACTGAAGTTTGACAAACAAGTCAATGCCATGGTAAAAGCTAGCATCTTTCAGCTTCGGACGATAGCTAAAATAAAACAATTCCTCCAGTTTGATGACCTCGAAAAGATCATCCACATATTCATCTCCTCCCGCCTAAATTACTGCAACTCCCTTTACACTGGCATCAGCCAATCTTCCCTGCCCCGCCTGCAACTGGTCCAAAACGCCGCAGCGAGACTCCTGACGGGCACCCGAAAAAGGGACCACATCACCCCGATCCTGGCCTCTCTCCACTGGCTCCCTGTGCGGTTCCGAATAAATTTCAAGATCCTCCTCTATGTCTACAAAGCCCTCAATGGGCTTGCCCCCACCTACAGTAAAAGTCTGCTCACCCTCCACACCACCTCCAGGTCCCTCAGATCGGCCGACTTGGGGTTGCTGAATATCCCGCGGTCTAGGCATAAGCTCAGGGGCGACCGCGCTTTTGCGGTTGCAGCCCCTAGACTGTGGAACAGCATCCCTTCTTCCCATCAGAACTTCCCCCTCCATCGACTCCTTTAAGTCTAGACTAAAAACTCATCTGTACTCCCAAGCCTTTCTTGACGTCCTCTGAGCGAGGGCTATATGTATATATGTATGTAGTTTGTTTATTATGCTATTAAACATAGAAACATATAAAATAGGTGCAGGAGGAGGCCATTCGGCCCTTCGAGCCAGCACCGTCATTCATTGTGATCATGGCTGATCGTCCCCTATCAATAACCCGTGCCTGCCTTCTCCCCATATCCCTTGACTCCACTAGCCCGTAGAGCTATATCTAACTCTCTCTTAAATCCATCCAGTGATTTGGCCTCCACTGCCCTCTGTGGCAGGGAATTCCATAAATTCACAACTCTCTGGGTGAAATTTTTTTTCGTCACTTCAGTCTTAAATGACCTCCCCTTTATTCTAAGACTGTGGCCCATGGTTCTGGACTCGCCCAACATTGGTAACATTTTTCCTGCATCTAGCTTATCCAGTCCTTTTATAATTTTATATGTTTCTATAAGATCTCCCCTCATCCGTCTAAACTCCAGTGAATACAAGCCTAGTCTTTTCAATCTTTCCTCATATGACAGTCCCGCCATCCCAGGGATCAATCTCGTGAACCTACGCTGCACTGCCTCTTATACCAATGTAAAGCACTTTGGCCGAGAGTTGTTTTTTAAATGTGCTATATAAATAAATGTGACTTGACTTGACTTGACTAAACTGAACTAAACTAGCATCTGTGACTGGAGGGATGGTGCAGGACGGAGGCCGGGGATTGGGCAATTGCCTGGGAGCAACAGTATGAATCACTTGTCAGTAAGAAGCCATTCCAAAAGCTCGGGTTTGCCAGACTGCAATTCTTTGCTTTCCTCCACCTTGATCTGTAATCAGTTAATGATGGTTAGATTTGTTGAACAAAGAGCCAGGTCACCATGAATGACCAATACAAATTAGTGTTAAATATTTGGTTTAACTGTGTGTTGGCGGAATGCTTTTCATCTTTCTCATCGATCCCTATTTCCCTTGGCCATACCCTCCTATCCCTTTGTGAGTTTTCTGTCCCATTAATTCTGGTGTCTATATACAAATGCCATCGACAGATGCAATTCGAAGAGAGTGGGAACAAGAACTATCTATAAACATTTTGAAAGACAGATGGGATAAATATTTGTTATATGTACACAAATGTTCGATTAAAGCAAGACCCTTAATTCAATTTAAAATTTTACATAGACTATATCACTCGAAAACTAAACTGAATAAAATGTTTCCAAATGTCTCTCCCATCTGTGATAAATGCTTAACTCAAGATACAACTATAACACACTTCCATGCTGAAAACTCCACAAATTTTGGAAAGACATTTTTTAAATTTTCACAAAATTATTTGAAATACAATTGTACCCCAACACAGAATAGATTATTTTTGGAACAATGGAAGCCGGCTCTGAGCTGACTTCGTTCCAAAACTGTCTTCTAAACTATGGCTAGACAACAGCAAAAAAATGTATACTCAAATTCTAGAAAAATGCACCCGCCCCAACGCTTAAAATGTGAATTTCAAGCATGTCTGAAATGTTACATCTCGAAGATATGAGATTCATCCTAGCAGGTAAAGCAGACCAATTCTTAAAGATTTGGTCTCCTTTTATCAACATTACAAGTATATGGTGCAATATAACCCTCGAAATTAATTGTTTCAGAACTGGGTGAGGGGTGTGGAAAGATAACTTTTGTTTTTATTTTTTATTATTTCTTTTTTCTCTCTTTTTTTCTCTTTCTTTATATCTTCACGAGCTCTTTATTTCTATTCTTTCACGAACTATCAATATCCCTACTTTACTTAACTTTCTCTTTCACTTTCTTTCTTGCTTCTGTTACTTCTCTATTATTAAATTTAAAACAAGAAGTTGTACACAAAATGTATTATGTTATACACGGTTTATACTACTGTACATTGCTTCTAACAAAAGTATTAATTTAAAAAAAATTAAATTAAGAATAATTTAAAAAAAAATAATAATAATAATAATAATAATAATTCTGGTATCTTTCTTAACCTTTCCTATATTCTCTTTCCTTTTAACTCCATCCTTGTATTTCCAATTTGTCTCCCCCCCACTATTTACTTTAAACCCCCCCCCCCCGTGGAGCAGTGACAAAACCTGCCTGCCACAATGCCGGTCCCCCGCCAGTTAAGGTGTAACCCGTCCCTTTTGTACAGTTCACCTTTAACCCAAAACAGATCCCATGGGCTAAGAATCCAAATCCCTGCCCCCTGCACCAGCTCCTCAGCCACACCTTCAGATCCTCTATCTCCCTGTTCCTGCCCTCTCCAGCACGAGGAACTGGAAGCAAACCGGAGATAACCACCCTGGAGATCCTGCTTTTTAGCCTTCTTCCGAGCTCTGTAAAGTCATGCTGTAGAATCTCTTTCCTCTTCTTCCCGACATCATTTGTGCCGACATGTACTACCACTTCCGGCTGTTCACCTTCACCCTTGAGGATGCCCTGTAATTGGTCCGTGACGTCCTGGATCCTGGCAACAGGGAGGCAACACACCATCTTTGAATCCCGCCTGTTGCTGCAGAAACCCCTGTCTGTACCTCTCACGAAAGATTCAGGCAACCATCTATGACCAATACAAATTAGTGTTAAATAATTGGTTTGTGTGTGCATTGGGAGGGTGGTGGAGTGAATGGTTTAATTATTAATTTCAACAATCTACATTTTTTTAAAAATATATATATTTTTCTATTAGAAGTATTTTACATTACAGTAATCTGCAATAACGTAAATTTATACAGTTCTTGTACCACTTCTGTTTTTCAACTTTAATAGAAAAAAGGATAGAATGTTTGAAATAAGTCGATATATGGAGACCAAATCTTTTGGAATTGGTCTTGTTTACCTGCTAGTAGGAATCTCATATCTTCTAGATGTAACAATTCTGACAGAAGTCCACATTTTTATTGTTGGCGTAGGAGCATTTTTCCAAAATTTCTGTATTAATTTTTTTGCCGTTATTAAGCCATAACTAAGAAAACTCCTTTGAAACGAATTCAACTCCAAACTTGCTTCTATTGTTCCAAAAATAATCAGTTCTGCATTTTAAAGGGAAAAGATGAGTTGCCGCTAGGATTTGGACCCAAAGATGCAACTGCGATTCCAGGTCTGACAAAATATTAAAAAATCTTCAGCAAATTATTCAAAATGACAATTCCTGTCACTGTGAATGACACACACCTATAGGGACAATGTTGGCGGGAAATCTGAAGAGAAAGTAAATTGCAGGTGAACTACAGTTTGTATTCTGTAAACATCACCACTAACCAGGCATGTGCCGTCAGGGTAGGTAAGGGACGCACTGCCTACCCTGACTAAAATTATAAAATGGTAATAACTAAATATAAATAGTAAAGGCATGGGAGAATTATGCCTATCTAAGGGATCGATCTCTTAGGTAGGCATAATTCTCCGTGCCTTACATCCGCAGCGCTTGTAACCTTTGAAGGTCTGTGCAGCCCACGTGCCGTCAGCGCTGCTTCAAGCCGTCAATTTCAACGGAGCTGAAGGTAGCAGAAATTCTGCCTTTGCAGCACTGGGCAGCAGCAGCCTACTGCACATGCGCAGCGCTAGTTTCTTGGCGGGGTTTTCAAAAATGGATTGTCAATATTTTAAGTATCTTAGGAAACAAAGAGAGAAGAATGGAGTTTGTGTACCGATAATGTGGTAAGTACATTTTGTGTTTATGTTTCTAAATACCGTATTTCCCGGGGTGTGGGGGAGGAGAGATTTTTTCACAGCGTTTGGAGAGTCTGGTCTGGGGTAGACTTGCGGGGAGGGCATGAATGTTGTGAAGGAGGGGTCGGGATCATGCCACTTGCAACGCTCCTTGCACGGAGCCACCGCATTGAGGCCGGGGGGAGAAGTAGCTCGGGTGGCTGCGAGCGGCCGCCTGGCTGGACAGCGGACCCGGCCGCCACCTTAGCTCCTTCTGCCGGCCCCCGCTCACCTCTGGCAGCTCTCCGTCTAAAAACCTCTCTCCTGCCGCTCGCTGGCCTCACTCATGTCAGATTGAGGTTGAGGTTACTCGGCTGTGAGAATTTAAGGATTTGCAGGAAGCTGCTGACATGAGCGAGCGGTAGGTGCAAGGTGTTCAGACGGAGAGCACTGCCAAAGGTGAGCGGTCCGGCAGAAGGAGCTGAAGTGGCGGCCTGTTCTGCCGTCGGCTCCCGGCGGCCGCTCGCAGGTCCCCGAGCTGCTTCTATCCCCGGCTACAATGCGGTGGCGCCCAGAGCGCCGCAGCGGCGAGTGAGTGAGTGAGTTACTGGCATTATCCCCAACCCCCTCCTTCTCAACACTCCTGCCCTCCCCGCAACTTTACCCCTGGCACAGACTCTCCACACGCTGTGAAAGGAACTCCCCCCCCCCCCAATTGGTCCCTTGAACAAGTGTTGTCATTCAATTAGATGACAACTGGTTCAACTTTTCCCTGTACTCCCGTTTTCCCCACCATCTATCCACCTGCCATCACCCTTCACCCCCCACTCATTCAGTAATTCAAAATAAAGGGGACGACGAAGCCTTGGTACAATTGATTTGTTACTGTATTTATTTTTATTTTTATTTTTACGGAGAGAACAATCTGCGCATGTGCGGTTTAATTTTTTTAAAGCTGACTGACTGCCTACATTGAGTAATTACTCACGGCACATGCCTGCCACTAACGTATGACCCTGGCTGGGCACGGTTCAATTTAACGCGTTGACATGAGTGGGCCTAGTGATTGCTTTGTCAATCTGGAGACCAACAACATTCTTGTTCAAATGTTTTGGGACCAGAGACGAGGGGCCTGCTGTGTATTGGGAAGAATTCAGTGGGGTGGGAGACTGTCTCTGGAGGATGGGTGGAGTTGGGGTGGGCGCTGCAAGTGGAAGAAGTGATGATTATTTTTTTTTTAATTATTTTTTATTTTATTAGAAGTAAGTACAATTGTATACAATCATATTTTCATAATACATTTTATGTACAGCTTCTTATTTTTTTAATTTTTATAATAAAGAAGAAAAATAAAAAGAAGTTAGATAATGAAAAATAGAAAAATGTGAGATATATAGTGTGTGTAAAAGAAAAATAGAGAGTGAAAGAAGAAAGTTAAAGAATAGAAAATAGGAAAAAGAGAATAAAAGAAGAAAAGGGAAGAAAAGAAAAAAGAAGTAAGGAGATCTTATTTATAATCTTGACCATCCCTCGCCCAGTCACGAGTTAGCTTTTACAATTGTGTTGCACCTTATGATACCAAAAAGACGACAAATGGAGACCAACTCGTTGTGAATTGGTCAAATTTATCTATTAGGAGGAATCGCATTTCCTCAAGATGTGCGGTGTCCAACATACTTGCAATCCACATTTTGAGCGTTGCTATTGGTGTATTTTTCCAAAATTTCAATATTAATTTTTTTGCTATTATTAAACCATAATTTTAAAATATTTTTTGAGATGGATTCAATTTATTCCCATCTTCCATTACCCCAAATATAATCAATTCATTATTAGGTTCCATTTTTATCTTAAATAATTTTGTGAATATTTCGAAAATATCACTCCAAAATCTATAAAGTTTTATACAGGAAACAAAAGAGTGTGTTATAGTTGCATCTTGGGTTAAACATTTATCGCAAGTGGGGGATATATTTGGGTAAAAATTATTTAATCTTGTTTTTGAGTAATATAATCTATGTAAAATATTTAATTGAATTAAATTATGTCTTGCATTAATCGAACATTTGTGAATGTATGTCAAATACTTTTCCCATGTAACCTTCGTAATTTTTATCATTAACTCCCGTTCCCACTCTTCTCTAATTACCTCTGTCGCAGGTAAATCTATATTTAAAATACTATTATATAAATATGATATTAATGTTTGTGTATCAGCTTTAATATTCATTACTTCTTCCAATAAATCAGGAGTTATTTTTTGATATCCTTTTATGTATGTCTTCAAGAAATTGCAAATCTGAAAATATTTAAAATAATGATTGTTTTTCAATTTAAATTTTAATTGTAATTGTTGAAATGATAGTAAATCTCCCATTTCATACATGTCCCCGATGCTTTTAATTCCTAAACTTTCCCATTGATTATATATTTTGTCCATAAGAGATGGTTTAAATAAAGGATTATTCGCTATCGGTTTTAACAATGATAGGTTTCTTAATTTTAAGGATAATTTTATTTGTCTCCATATTCTTATTGTATCATGTATAATTGGGTTCTTCTTATATATTGTATTGTTCATTTTTTTCGGGGAGAAGAGGATCGTTCCTATATTACAAGGGTAACAATGCTCTTTCTCCATTTTTATCCATTCTGTCTGTTGGGTTGAACTATCCAACCAGTAAATTATATTCTTAATATGTATTGCCCAATAGTAATACAGAAAATTCGGGAGTGAAAGTCCGCCGACATCTTTTGGTTTACATAAGTGTTCTTTTTTAATTCTATGTGATTTATAGTCCCAAACAAAATTAGTAATATTAGAGTTTAATTTAGAAAAAAAATATTTTGGTACATATACTGGTATAGACTGAAATAGGTATAATAACTGTGGTAGAAAGATCATTTTATAGCGTTTATTCTACCTATTAATGATAAAGGAAGTGTTTTCCAAAATTTAATCATTATATTAAGTTTGTTTAATAAAGGTATAAAATTGGCATTGAATAAAGCTTTATGTTTTCTAGTAATCTGAATACCCAAATATTTAAATTTTTCTGTTGCTATTTTAAAGGGGAACTTCAGTAAGTGTGTGGATTCTTGAGGTTTTAACGTCATGATTTCGCTTTTGTTCCAATTTATTCTATATCCAGAAAAGGACCCAAATTCATCTATTAAGCTTAATAAATTTGGTATGCTCGTTTGTGAGTTTGTTATATATAACAGAATATCGTCTGCATATAATGAAATTTTATTATTTGAGTCACTAGTATTATAACCCTGAATATTCGGATGACTTCTTATACTTTCAGCCAAAAGTTCTATCATAAGGGCAAATAGCAGGGGTGATAAAGCACATCCCTGCCTATTACCCCTTGATAATTGAATTTTTTGAGATAACATACTATTAGTTAATATTCTTGCCATCGGTTTATCATATAATAATTTCACCCATGTAATAAAATTCTCTCCCATATTAAATTTTGGTAATACTTTGTATAAATACGGCCATTCTACCTGATCAAATGCTTTCTCTGCGTCCAAAGAAATAATTGATATATCTTCTTCCTCCACTTTATGTGAGTACATTATATTTAAACAGGCATCTCAAATTATTAAATGAATATCTTTTGGGTATAAACCCCGTTTGATCAGGGTTTATCAATTTACTAATATATTTGCTTAATCTTCTGGCTAAAGTCTTTGCTAAAATTTTCTGATCTGTATTTAAAAGTGATATAGCTCTATATGAGCCAGGTTCCTCTACGTCTTTATCTTTCTTTGGAATAAGCGTGATAGTTGATTCTGCTAATATTTCAGGTAATTTATTTTCTTTAAAAGCGTGAGTATATAAATTAAATAAATAGGGAGTCGTTATCTCATGAAATGTTTTATAAAATTCATTACTAAAACCATCTGGTCACGGTGTCTTACCATTTTTCAACGATTTTATTGTTTCACCTATTTCTTCGATTGTAATTTTCGCTCCGAGTTCCTCTTGTTCCAAAAGGTCAAGTTTTGGAAGATTACAATTATCTAAAAAAAAAAAAATTTTACAATCTTCTGTTTTAGTTTTTGATGTATATAAATTTTGATAAAATTGAGCAAATCTTTTATTAATATCTTTAGGTAGTATTAGTAATTCACCATTCTCGGATTTTATTTTATTTATAGTATTTTCTTTTTGGAAGAGGTGATGATAAAGGCAGTCTTTGTGGATTCATCACAAGCCAGATTTACATCCGAGACGGAAAGACAGCAACTGGCTGGTGGAAGGGAATCACAAGGCCAGGTGAGGACATTTTTGTGAATATAATCTTTTAACAGGATGGCCAGTGTTCAGTTTACAAGTTGCTCTGAGATGCCTCTTGCCTACTCACTCAAGCGTCTAAACAATTTTCAGGTACTGATTAGAATTTGGAAATGTTATCAAAGTGGATAAAGAAATGGGGTAAAATCTGTGGTCTGGTGCAGTTCCGGTATCCACTAGAGATGTAGTTATGATGCAAAGTTTAACTTGCATTTAACTGTAAATTGGAGCCCTTTCCCCTGTCTCAGTCTGAAGAAGGGTCTCGACCTCAATCCTGTTTCCAGAGATGTTGTCTGACCCGCTGAGGTACTCCAGCTTCTTTTTGTCTATCTTGGGCCTAGGGAGTGATTGCTTTATCAATCGGGCTCTGCCCCGGCAACTAAACCTTTGCCCGCATGTTTTGGGACCGGAGACAGGAGGGTGGGCACTGTGCTGTTGGTGTGTATTGGGAAGAAGTCCGTGGGGTGGGATGACTTGCTCTGGAGGGTGGGCAGAATTCTGCCATTGCCAGTCCCTGACTGTATCATTGGGCCGGTGGTTGGGGCGATGGGCGGGAAGTGGTGGTGCAAAGTACAAGAGTAATCATAAGGATGAATCAAGCCTTTGTGAATTCAACATGAGACAGCAGCTGGCTGATGGAGGGGAAAGACAGGAAAAACAGGATGGCTCATGTTCAGTTTACAAGTTGCTCACAGATGACTCTTGCTTTTGCAGAGATGTGCGTCTAAAAATTCTTAAGATGCTCATTAGAATTTTGAAATTTAATCCAATGAAAAGAGGGGGAAATCTGTGGTCTGGTGCAGTTCAGGTGTGTTCTGTTGCAAAGTTTTGCTTGTATTTAACTGTAAGCTGGAACTGTAGGACTTCTTTGAATGGATTCTTTGAAAAGAGTGAAAACAATCTCATCACAAGGATTGGGTTGCGGAAAGCAACACTGGTGTGCTTGACAGTTTATCTATCTGAAGAAGTATAACTATCCACACTACTTGTTTTCAGTGGCATGACTGTGGTTCGCTGTATTTGTGTGAAACAAGCCGTTGACTTTCTGTCTACACAGGGCTTCAAGTAGTTCACCGATTTATGGAAACATTGAATTTGTGCTGTTCTCTGACTTTTATAGTTGACCATGAATCAATTGTTTCTGTTCCTTTGTAGAAACAAGAAACTGTAGATGCTGGTTAATCCACTAAAGGGGACAAAGTGCTGGAGTAAACCAGCAGGCCAGGCAGCATCTCTGGAGCACATGAGGTGTTGTTTTGGGTTGGGATCCTTCTTCAGTTCAGACTGAGTTTCTCCAGCACATTGTGTCCTTTCTCTTCTGTTCCTTTGTTCACTGCTATGCTGTTACTCTATCTAGAGGGGAGAATGGGTTGGGAGAAAGGTAGTTCAGCCATTATTGAATGGCGGAGTGGTATTTGATGGGCCGAATGGCCTGATTCTGCCCCTATGAATGATGAACGTGCTGGGCCCTGGGCAATTACCTGTTGTGAATTCCATGTCAGGAAATGGATATTCCAAATGCTCGTATTTACACGATTTGAAGCAACTGCAATCTTTTGCTTTTCTCCATCTTGTTTTGTGACAGTTGATGATGCTTTGATTTTGGTGAACAAAGATTCATGTCACCATCAATGGTTGCCTTCAGTGTTTAGTGTTGATTATGAGGATTATGTGTGATGCCTTTACTAAGAGCTGTTTAGATTTAAGGGCCTGTCCCACTTACGTGTCCTTGGCACGCAAATTACGCGACCTCGTGGCCGCGTTGAGCCGAGACGGTCTAGCGAAGGTCGGGCGCGATTACATGCGTACGTACAGCCGTCTGGAGCGCGTGACGTTATTTGAAGATGGACACAAAGCTGGAGTAAGTCAGTGGGACCGGCAGCATCTCTGGAGAGAAGGAATGGGTGACGTTTCAGTTCGAGACTCTTGTTCAGTCTGAAAGAAGGGTCTTGACCCGATACATCACCCATTGCTTCTCTCCAGAGATGCTGCCGGTCCCACTGAGTTACTCCAGCATTTTGTGTCTATCTTAAATTTTCTTGGCCCCGCTCTGGGAGTAGAAGTGGGGGCGGATCCGGACCGCAACGGCCGTGGGCCCCAGGCTGAGCTCGGCGATCGTTTGTCTGCTTCTGCTGCTGTTGGAGGTGAGACCTTGCGTCGCGCCAGGGTCTTGGGCCTGTCCCACTTTAACCGTCAGTTCCGCGACAGGCCGTTGGCGCGCGAAGATTTCGTTCACTGCAAGAATTTCGGAGCCCCGCGCGATGTCGGGACCAGCCCCGCACAACTCCATACCCCTCCACGCTTCTAAGTGGGACCGGCCCCGCGCGGCCATAAGGTGCCCGTACGCCTCAAGCGACCACGAGGTCGAGTAATTTGCGAGCCAAGGACGCGTAAGTTGGACAGGCCCTTTAGACCCAAAGATTTTAATGACAAAAAGCTTAAAAAAGATACTTCAGCACAATTGTTCAATGTCACAACTGCCAGCACTCAATGGAGTCACAACTAGCAGGATAATGCAGGGTGGCAATCTGAACAGAAAGTAAGTTGTTTGTGAATTACAGTTCACATCTGTAGACATCAGCGCTAACGTAGGATGTCACACCTCTGCAATAATTCTAATGATCCAGTACCAACCTGATTTCCCCAATCTACATGCATTGAAATCCCCACATGCATATTGAAGCCACATTGCCTTGCTTACATGCCGATTATATCTCCTGATGTAACTTATACCCTACATCCTAGATCCTGTTTGGAAGCCTGCATATAACTCCCATCAGGGTATTTTTACCCTTGCAGTTTCTTAACCTTACCCACAAAGATTCCTCATCTTCTGATCTTATGTCATCCCTTGCTAAGGATTGAATTCCATTTCTCTACCAGCAGAGCCATCCCACTCTCTCTACCTACCTGCCAGTCTTCTCAAAAGGACGTGTGTATCCTTGTATGTTTAGCTTGCAGCCTTGGACTTGTGGATCGACCAGCGAATCGACGCCAATGTCCTCGCCAGTCCGGCACTGAAGCAGGGTAATGTTGGCTGGCGATGTGACCAGAAAGTACATTGTAAATGAACTACCGTTCATATCCGTAGATATCACCATTAACGTAGAATGTCACACGACTGCGGTAATTCTTCAGGTATTGATTGGAATTCAGAAAGCTAATCAAAGGAAAGGGGAGGGGAAGAAATCCATGTTCCGGTTGCATCCTCTGTTCAGATATCCTGTTGCTTGCATCCATCTGTAAAATAACCCAAATTACATTCAATGAAGTCTATGGAAAGAAAAATAATAATTGCTGTAGGAAGGATCTCGAACCGAAACGTCACCCATTGCTTCTCTCCAGAGCTGCTGCCTCTCCCGCTGAGTTACTCCAGCATTTTCTATATTTGAACAATCCCTTCCCTTCCCTGAATGTGCCCCATTGAATCTTTTTCCTGCATTCTCCCCAAGTGGCAGATTTCATCCACTTTTGCCGCCTCACCTCTCTGTCTTGTAATATCGCCGTCCTCCAATTTAGAGCCGACTCTGACACAATGCCAATTCAAACTCATTCATGATCACCACCACAAAAGCGCTCTCCCACCTATCCAGCCGAGACCAATCGTAGAACAGCATCTCCTCACAATGCCACCAGCACCGACACCCACCCTCCCCCCTCCAACTCCCGCATGTGTCAGCAAACATCCATATAGCACTGACCGACACGTACCTGAACTCAGCCACCCAATTGTCATGTGTACCAACAGCACAACGACAGTAAACACAGTACTCGTATAGAACGTTATCAACACCAACAAATTGTAAACCCCAATCAATATTAGTGGGAAAAGCCCAACGTCTGCAACAAAGACACTTCATAGTTTAGTTTGTTTTGTAATGTTCATGAGCCTGATGGTTGTTGGGAAGAAACTATTCTTGAAACTAGACGTCGAGGCTTTCAGACTCCTGTACCTTCTTGCTGATGGTACGTGTATATGTGCAACGGGGCCAAGGTGGTGGGGGTCTGTGAATGATGCCTTTGAGGCAGTGCCTCCTGTAGATCCCTTCAATTGTGGAAGGGTCAGTACGTGTGATGGATTGGGCAGTGTCCACCATTCCTTGTAATCTCCTTTGTTTCTAGAAGTTTGGGAAGCTGAACCAGCCCGTGAAGCAACCAATCTACATGCTCTCGACCGCACACATGTAGAAGTATTCATGGACATACTCATGTAGGATAGACTAGTGTAC